>JAQFVV010006223.1:2142106-2638618 GCA_028023455.1 Epiperipatus broadwayi | reverse complement strand
TTTTACATTATATACAAAGTTACACAGATTGTTAGTTTCCTTTTAGAAGAGGGCAAAAATTAAAGAGTTTCTTTATAATTTAGATAGAACGTTCTTTTTAAAGTGTTATAAGAATTTATAGATTAAAGTTTATACCGCAGCTTCTTTTTAAAAATGATTACCATCTCTCTCTGCCTCCTTGAGTGGACTTGAAGCGTATATCAATGATAGTGGTTGGAATAGGGCGTCTGACAGCATCATAATCTTCAGTGGCCTTTCAGATAGGTTAAATTTCTTCATATTCTCCATGCAGATTGCTGGAAAGTCTATTCAAAGGAATGTTTAGAGGAACTGAGAGCAGCCATCTGGCTTAAGAGCCAGTAAATATATTATTTTACTTGATCATTTTGGATTCCGGTCTCCACAACAATTTACAGGAAAAAAAAAACTAAAGAGAGTAAATTTCACAAAAAATCTGCAATATTTATATTCCCTAGATCAAAAGCCAGCGACTATCTATTTTAAAACACAATTCAGACTTCTTCCAAGTTTTAGCCTTAAGTCTCTTTTGATTCTTATCTTTTTTTTATCTTGTTGCCCAAACTTTTACTGGTTTGATCTGGGAAAAGACATTCATTACAATCATAATGAATGAGCTCTAGAACAATGTCAATAACCTAGGGACCATCTGATCCCACCTGCGAATTATTCTAAATAGTCTTATTACCAATCTGTGAATTTCGCATGTGATTTATAATTTACCTAAACCAAACTTGTTAAAGAATATTTAGCCACATTTTCTAAACAAAATAACCCTTATACAATATATTATTTATATAAATGCTGCGATATATCCATATGAAAATTAATATCATTATCATTTACAGGTGCTTGTATGTGTGACTATAAACATATAATTGTTTAAATGCATATAAAACTGTGACTATATATATAACTGTATAAATGAATATATCGCTGTGTGGATATATACAACTGTGTAAACATATATATACCGCTGTGTAAAGGCATATAACACTGAGTAGATGCATACACACTTGTACCAAAGAGTGTTCAAAACCGGCGTAGATGTGTCTATGGAGACATAAAGGTGAAACAGATAGGACAGTAATATCTGTTTCATTATAAATCGTGCGTCTGTGTGCCTATATATGTAAACCATAATAATAACTTGGATTGTAAATTTTAATTTTGTAAATCAATGTAACAATTTAAATTTTGAATAGGAATTATGTAAATTAATGTGAAAACTTGAATTTTGTAATAATCTTGTAAATTACAGAGGGATGACTTTATTATTGTGTATCTTTCAAAATCAGAACCCTTATAAGACCTTAATCATTTATTTTTTTGTTGTTATTAATAAACTTGTATTTAATTGTTAAAATCGTATTCCATCATCTCTTGTTCACATACAGTAATAGAGCCCATGTTCTCTGAGCTAGATTTTGGACACGGATAAATGGGGATGTTGTTTAGTGCTTTGGGCATCCAGTGATGGTCAATCATTATCCTGGTTGGCGCAAAGGAGGATACTCTTTAAAGCCCATGCACTATATTTTATTTTAGTTCAGTCTTGTTAAAAATTTAAGTTTATAGTTGGCCAGTACAAGTGGCCTGAGCATTGATGATGATCAGCATGTTTTAATGTCCCAGCATTATTGTTTAGATTTTCTAGTTGTGTATTTTAATGGATGGGCACTAAGCTGGTGCATCCAAGTCATGTTTATATAATTGCCCAAGCTGGCAAAAGGCTCAGTAGTTAGCCTGGTCTACAGAAGACCCATTTCCAATCCAGTCACAAGGTTGACTGTTGATTCATATTTTATTGTTGAAATCCAGCCACAAAATGGACTGTTGATTTTATTCTGCTGTAATGTATTAATTTGTTTATTCCCATCAATGATGATGATGAATGGTTATTTCTCTCAAGTACTCATACTTTTATTTATAATGTTGGTTGATGATTAATTATTATAGTTGATCTTCTGAGATAGCTTCTGATCTCACAATGTTCACTGAGATTATCTAATCTCATATTCTTATATCTTTAAATACTTACTTATATAGATAATTTTATAAATTATTGATATTTCATATTTAAATGGACTGTAGGTGATGATGATGTTTCAATCACCCCAGTTCAATTCTACTTTCCACCAACTTCTATCTATACCACCCACCCCATCCTGTTACAATATATATATATATATAGTATGTGTAAAGTATTTCATTATAAACTAATTATAATTTCAAATTCATTACAATTTAGTGTGACTTTATATATAATATGTCAAAATCAACTGCTAAGAAGTTTTAGATTAGTCCACTCTCAATGATCCAATATTAATTATCCTGTTGCTTCTTTGCTTCACTATGTTTTTTTTGCCAAAAACTATCAGAATATATGTTGCAGAAATATTAGATCAGATTTAATAGTTTCTTCTAATTTCTTAATACGAGGTATTTTATTATTTTAGTTCATACAAAGAACTATCCTACTCTAATTATATATATATTAAATGTAAAAATATAATACCCGTTATAAAAATATTATATATACAACATAAATAATTAATGGTAAATGCAATATTATATTTTAAATTCTTTAGAAGCACTTTCAATTACATAGTAAACCTCATCAGCTTTAACTCAATTTCAAAAAAAAATTTTAATCTTAATGTTATGTAAATTTTCATAAGCTGTGTATGGCCATATTTGTAACTTGCCTATTAATAACATTATCTTTATATTTATCTATTAAAATTGCCCCTTTAATTTTCCTCTTTTTATGATTCCTTTCTTCCATTAATATTTTTATTTCATTACTATTAAATGTATACCTATAATTACAAGTTTTTTTGGCCAAAGAATACTGAAGCTGTATTAAATTGACTATTTACATTATTTTTAATCAGATTATATAATAATTGATGCTTCTTCAATCTTTTTTTCACAGAACATTTCGATTCACCAATATATAATTTTTGACATCCACATGAAATCTGATAAATTATATTACTTCTTTGCAATTTAGGAATTATACTCTTAGAATTATTAATACATTGATTAACATTTGGAGGAACACAAAATGAAATATACTTTTCTTTAAATATATTCTTAATTAATTTAGATTGCATGTTATTTATAAATGGTTGTTTTTAAGATGGTAATCTAGAAACTTTTAAAAAAATTGCATAGGAGAACAATTATCCATATGTATAAAAGCTCCCTAAAATCTATTGTTTCATGCATTCATTCATTAGATTCTATTAGAATTATTCATTAGATTCTTTCAAATTCTACTAGATTGCATTCAAGACACTGATTCTGCTATTCAGAATAGCATTCATTGCCAGATAATTCATCAAAATTATTAATGCCCCTCAAACAGTTTGTGAAAGTGGTCTGCAGTTATAAAATAAAAATACAAATTATTCATAGCAGTGTTCTCTGGAATATGCATGGCTAAGCACTTTAAGAAATAAATTTTGTGCCCTAAATCTAACTTCATCTGCCAGCCTGTCTTAAATTCATAAACTAATAAAAAATAATCTTCTGAAATGCCAATGTACATGGAAGTCTTTCTCAACTAATTGACAATAAGATTCAACTACAAAATGGACAAGAGTAGCTACTACAATGAATTCACAGAAAGCAAATTTGTCATACTGATAGACATTAATGGTAATATAAACTTTCATATATTTTAAATAAGCCAAGTGTGATTAGAATTGTTTTCATCACATATATGCATATTTTTAACAGTAATCTTAGATGCACATGTATTATTTTTTTATGTATATGCTATTTTATAATGTTAATATCATTTATAAATGTTTTGCTATTTTATTAGAGTATAAATTAAATGACAATTTATTATGTTTAAAAAAATAATCATTGAATTTCCTTTTTTTGTGGAGAGTTTTGACAGTTATTAATGAAGTCTAAATTTGAAAGAGTTGATTATTATTGTAAAGTTATACAACACATTCCCATCTTCTCTTTGAATAGTTAAAATTAAAGTATTTCTCTTTTATAAAGGAAAGCACCTCTGAAGTTTAAATGCAGACAGTAAAACTTTTTAAATAAGATTAGTAAAGATGTTTAAAATTAACTTCTTTTAAATAGTGTTAATCAGCTTATTTTATATTTGTGAGATTAGATTCAAATTTGTTAAGATAGTTACATGCTTATGTATAACATGCTATTTTATAAAAGCATTGATCTACTTGTGTGTGTAGACATAAAAATAAATCCATAGAAAACCCACTTTTATTTTCTAGGGTTTTTCTTTTATTTTACTGGTGTTAGTTATATCTCTACCCAGTTGATATTATTTTATATTACTTCTGATTATCCAGATGATATACTTCTTAATCACAGTCTATTTACTCTGACATGGCCTAGATTTGGAATGGCTACCACACTTGTTTTGTTTTACATTAAGTTTTGATCAAGCTCATATTTTTTAAACCAGGTCCCAATGGCTGGAGTTGCTGATCTCATTATTTATGTGTGGGCAAGATCCAAAATAGCCCTAACCCTAACCCTTCCTCATATTTAATAGCTCTTATTATTTTCCATATAATTATCATGTGATGTGGATCTGGACATATACATGAGTCTTTATAGTAATTGCATATATGTATAGGCATTTGAAGAGATAAATTGAAATTTTTTCTTTCTTAATTTTTAGTAAAAGTTGTTCACACACATATAACATATCACAAGAATTGCTTTTAGAAGATTATTTAATACTATTGACTTAATTAAAATTGGAGAACAATTTAACTGTCAAGAATATCAATAGATAGAGTGCTTTATCAAGACATTCATAAATAAAGTATTTGTTAATTTCTTTTAATCTTAATAAACTTTGTTATTATTAAATTAATTTGACTGATATTTGTTTGTTGTTATTTGTCTATCAGTTGTTTAAATGTTAGGAGTCTCACACTCTAAACTGAGCTACTGTCAGGAGCAAGTAATTTATTTTATGTTAGGAAATGCTTATCATCATTAGTGGACATCTGGTCATGCTAAATAAATTTTCTAGGCTCATAAGTAGTCTAGTGTTGCTCTCAAGTCAACAATATTTTAAGGGATGGAGTGTCTAGTACACAATGTATTTTATTTAAATAGCACAGATAATGAGGGAGCTCAATTAAAATTGAGTTTAGTGGTTTATCCATATAAATGTAATTATAAAAACAATAGAGATGTTTTTTTGGAAACAATTGATAGAATATATTAGGAGTAGGTTAACAAAATTAAGTATTAAAAAGAAAATTAAAGGTCAATGAGTATGAGTAATGATATGTATTGAAATGGAGGGTGATTTAAAGTAGTCATTTAAGTAATTGATTATTAATAAAAAGTAATTGTATATAAATAAATTAGCATTTTGAGTATAAGAAAGATTATTTGAGGTACTGATTAATTATTGAAAAAAGTTAAAGTTAGTGAGAAAATAGTTAGTTTTAGTTTCTAAAATAGAAAAGTTCTGGTTTTGACTCTAGTTTTTTTTTTTTTTTTTTAAAAAAAAGAAATCTGAAAAACAGTTATGATTTAATAACTAAGGAGATATCATGGAATGTAGATAGTCCTATTTCATTTAAAAATCTCCAAGTAGTAGAAAGAGCAAATGAACCAACAGAGATGCAGATGGTGATGAGGCTAATGATGGAAATGTTAACTAAGATTCAACAGTACTTAATTGAAATGTTAAACAAAAACCAGCAGTAAATAATAGGGCAATATAAACAAGAGAGTTTAAGAGTGTTATGATAGAAAAGTTGAAAGAAGTTCAACAGGATTTAAAGAAAGAGATAATGTAGAAAATCGTGGATATAGTAGATCAAAAATCAAAAGACAACAGAGACAGTAGAGAAAAATTTAAGTAAAGAGATTGAGGAAAAAGAATGGGAACTAAAAGTAGTAAAAGATATGCATGAAGTTAGAGAAGACTAGAGCATAAATGAAGTTGTCAGTACTGAAGTAATAAAAGTAGAAAACTATCTGTACTTGGATTATCAAAGAGAGTTACAGGCCAATTTAGAAACAAATAGAAAATGTCTGCACATAGAAAGAAAATTCAAGACATATAAAGAACTGCTGGGTGCAAACTTTGTCAGTTATCTTAATAAGTTCTTTATTACTATCATTAACATTTATATCATTAAAGATCTAGACAAAGAAGTTAATTTTTGAGAAATTACTATCATTAACATTTATATCATTAAAGATCTAGACAAAGAAGTTAATTTTTGAGAAACTGTAAAAAAGGCATAATGGTGGTAGGATGAACAAACTAAGGAAGTTTGAAAATATCTTCTCACATTGTTACTTACAGTAACAGTAATGAAAAATGTGAAACTGATGGATAGAGAGTTGACATTAGAAAGTTTGCTAATAACAACACAAATGGGGGTTTTCAACTAAAGTATTTAGTTTGTCCTAAAATGATCAAGGCCTTTTGAAGTAAGTCTTAGATTAGTGGACAGCCAGATACTGGCTAAGGTGGAAATATATAAACAGAAGGAAATCAATTTCAACTAGATAAGATGAGCATATTTTTATAAGGTCTTCATTTAAAAATATCCCAAAACAAAAAAGAACCTCAGCTAGAGGTCAACTGACAATCAGGCCATATTTACAGCAAACAGACCAGAAAATAAGTGTTAGTTGAGAATAAAGTTCAATGGGCAAATAACAATGCAAACATTCAGCAAATTTTAACTTCATTATATCCATAGTTTTAAATGTTTTAAAAAAACATGATAATTTCATTTTTTTCCTGTGGCATAAGGAGCAATTGATATAGATGCTTAGCTATGTCTCAAATATATAAGTAGACAAGTAGGTGGGTTCAGCTAAAAAAAAATTTTAAACTAATGTACAAAATTGTGTAAATTTTTTTTATTAAACATGTGTTATAAAAGTGTGATTGTATGTATATAAATGCACACACAGAAAGTTGGAAAATATTTTTAGTATTTATTAAAAAGTAATGTATTATTTTTAAGAAAAGTAAAGTTTGTAAATAAATTTTCTTATCATATGTATTATATTATTTTTAATATTATGCAACAATGTTTAATCTATAAAAAAAGTTTTAATCTGTTGTGATAGCAAAATCTAAAAGTTAACCATTGTCCAGATAAGGCATGTAATCAAAGTAATCTACTGTGGAATGCAAAAATATATTAATTATTTAAAAACCTATCTTATTTTTGAAATATATACAAGAATGTCTTAATTAAAAACCTGGTTTATTTTAAGATTTTAATCTAGAAAATTCTAAAAAGTATGCATATGAGAACAATCAATAATGATGTGTATAAAAGCTCCCCAAAATATATTGTTTCATACATTCATTCATTAGATTCTTTCAGATTCTACTAGATTTCATTCAAAAGTCTGACTCTGCTTATTTAGACTGCACTCATTGCCAGTTAATTTATCAAAATTATTAATATCCTGAAAACAGTTCATAACAAGTGGCCTGCAGTTATAAAATTAAATACAAATTATTTATAGTGGTATTCTTTGAAATATGTGTGGCTAGGCACATTAACAAGATGAAGTCCATGCTCTAAGCGATATTTCATTCATCAGTATGTCTGAAATTCATAAATGTTTAAGAAGCTGACCTCCTGAAGTGCCAACCTACATGGAAGCCTCTCTCAACTAACCAACAATAAGATACAACTAGAAAATGGATGAGTAGCTATTCCTATAGTGAATTTCAGAAAACAAAAGATATGTAAAATATCATTGATAAAGATAATTTTTTCACATACACAATTACTAGTAATTATGAGTCAATATTTTTTTTAATAAATTTTATTTTTAAAAAAATTATTAGTAGTAATTGGGTTACTTTTTATATAAATTAGAATATTTAAATAAAAGTATCTAAACATTTTCATTTACATAAAAATTTTATTAATTATTGTGACACAAGGGCATTGGTCTGTTCAATTTATTGCAATGGTAGCATAAATATGTAGTATATTTTAAAACTCAAGCAATTGTCACATCAAGTCTAAGTAAAGATGTATTCCTCTTACATTGAAATAAGAAATATTTACAATCAGAATTTATTCCTAACAATGAAGTGATTCTGAAATCTAAACATTTACATATAAGTTTTATTATTTGTCATGACAAAATGGCTTTGTTCTTTTCCATTTAGTGCAATAAGAAGAGTATATATATATATATGTAGTATATTTCAAGCTTGAACCTTAAAATTTGAAACTTGGCCAATTGTTACAGTTAATTTAAGTAAAGAAGTATTCCTCTCATATTTAAATAAAAAATTCACACACTCAGAATGTATATCTAACAATGACATGATTTTAAAATGTAAACATTTTTATTTACATGTAAGTTTTAATTATCTTGATGGCTTGGTTCCTATATAGTGAAGTGTCTTTATATCCTGTACAACTTGCACATGGTAGCCTTGTCTCTAATCAGCTATTGAAGTAATTTTTGGAATGGAAAAAGGGTAGTTATGGATAATTCAACCGATGACATATTACCCTGAAGGCATATCAGTCTAATCTTGCAATTTTTAAGATAACATCTCCAAGTGATCTGCGGACACATGTAATCGCTAAAATGTGTCCGCAGATCACTTGAACATGGTACGTTAAAAATCGCAAGATTAGACTGATATGCCTTCAGGGTAATATGTCATCGGTTGAATTATCCAGGTCACATGATAAAAACTATTCAAAAATTTAAAAAATCTGATGCATGTCAGGCAAATAGTAAAAAAAAAAAATAATAAAAATCTACATGCATGCATCAAAATAATTTAGAAAAAATGGTAAATTTATAAAACCACCCTATATTATGCTCAATTATAAAAAACAGAGCGTAGTGCTGGAGTTGGTGGGGGGGGGGGCTTGGTGTTTCTGACAAGCTGAAGGCTTGGTGTACACCTATACCTTGTATTACTCTCATGGCTGTAATTCAGAAATTAAAAATTAAATTAAAACGTAATTCAATGTAAATTTGAGAATTGTAGAAATATTAACAAAAATTTTTTGTAAATTTTAAATAAACAGCTAAATAAAAAAGACGCGATTTAATGCAAATCTGGTGTTAATGGCATCGCTCTGTATTACTCTCATAGCTGTAATTTTTATAATTGCCGATGAATTTACGAAAAATAATTTGAGAATTGTAGAAATATTAACAAAAAGTTTTTATAATTGCTGATGAATTTACGAAAAATAATTTGAGAATTGTAGAAGTATTAACAAAAAGTTTTTGTAAATTTAAAATAAACAAATAAAACCCTTTACCCGAATTAATGCGAATCTGGTATTAATGGCGTCCTTGGAAAAATGTGTTATCACATGCATTCGGTAAGTTTAAAAATGTACTGTATATCCCAAATTTTGTTTAAAAAAATTATTGAAAATTATTTGCACATAAAACATAATTCAATGTAAGTTTCAGAATTGTAGAAATATTAACAAAAATTTTTTGTAAATTTTAAATAAACAGCTAAATAAAAAAGATGCGATTTAATGCATATCTGGTATTAATGGCGTCACTCTGTATTACTCTCATAGCTGTAATTTTTATAATTGCCGATGAATTTACGAAAAATAATTTGAGAATTGTAGAAATATTAACAAAAAAATTTTGTAAATTTAAAATAAACAGATAAATAAAAAACACTTTACCAGAATAAATTATTTACACATTAAACGTAATTCAATATAAGTTTCAGAATTGTAGAAATATTAACAAAAAATTTTTGTAAATTTAAAATAAACAGATAAATAAAAAAAACTTTACCGGAATAAATTATTTACACATTAAACGTAATTCAATGTAAGTTTCAGAATTGTAGAAATATTAACAAAAAATTTTTGTAAATTTAAAATAAACAGATAAATAAAAAACACTTTACCGGAATAAATTATTTACACATTAAATGTAATTCAATGTAAGTTTCATAATTCTAGAAATATTAACAAAAATTTTTTGTAAATTTAAAATAAGCAGATAAATAAAAAACAGTTTACCAGAATAAATTATTTACACATTAAACATAATTCAATGTAAGTTTGAGAATTGTAGAAATATTAACAAAAAATATTTGTAAATTTAAAATAAACAGATAAATAAAACACTTTACCCGGATTAACAGCTCAAAAAAATAATTGTGATGCCGTGGATAGCAAAATCGCAATAGACAGAAAAATCAAAAAATTTCCCAAACCTCTCTAAGAATTTTAAATCTCGTGGGTGAAAAAAAAAATTGACTCTCTGATGGATTAATCATGCCAGTCACTTGGTTACCATGACAACGTTGTCATGCAAAAAACGTTGATGTCTACCGGAAGGGAAATCAGTAAGTCAAAAATGTCATCAGTTGAATTATCCGTAATTACCGGAAAAAGAGCATACCTTATAATAGTTTATAAAAATATTTTATATTAACTGCGTATTTAGTGTTTAAAGCTAGGGATGAGCAGCCTGTGAATAGCACTTTTTCTTTGTATGTGTTTGTCAAATTTCTCCAAATGTATTACTAAATGGCACATATAATGTATATGTAAGAAAAAGGAGCATGTTAATCAAATTCCCTTGATAATTTTTGATGAAAACTTGCCTTGTTATTTCATCACAAAGTTGTATCAAGTGTATAAGACCTCCAGTGATAATTGTGCAAGTTGTATTTGATTTTAATGTTGTTGTTACTTTTTCTTTTTTTTCTTCATACTCTGCATACCAACATCCATCTAACCAAATCAGATTACATTAGTTTCTTTGCTCTTCAGTTAAAAATAAACAGGCAAAACTCACTATACGTATTGCCGCACATAGCAAGCTAGAGTAATCAATGGATGACAAGGCTTGTGCATAAAATCCCCATCTAGTGCCTATTCATCCAATATCCCCAGACTAGTTTCTGGCTTGTGGCCTTCATCAGTGAGGCACCTTGGACATGAGAGCACTGCAACTAGAACAACAGTTATAAGCAAGTATAAAAAATGGTGATCATGTGATGTTTATCAGTTAAGAATAACAAAATGATTATTTACTACCTGCAGTTACAATACTGATAAAATAGTAGAAAAAAATAATTAATTAATGCTTTCAATTCTTCATTTGTTTTACATTCTCATCTTTTTAAAATAATTTACTTTTTAATGATGAAGATTACTAATGTTTCTTATTTTTTAAACAATGACGATTGCCAATTCCTCAACAAGCTTTGTGATAAATGCTTAGCTAGTGAAAGCATTTAAAATATCTCTGTCAGGACCCCCCCCCATTTCTGACCATGGTTTCATGCTCTGGCATTCCTCAGAGAGATGCTAGGGTAGGTTCAGACCCTAGATCTAAAAACACTAACCCAAAGCCAAGCATTTAACTAAAAGTTATCTATTAAGTGAAAAATATAAAATTTTCAGACACCTACATGTCTTCAAACCCAGCTATCTAACTCAAATAGCTATATGGGGCTGAAATATCTTCAGCCTTACCATATATTAGTAGTCTTAGCAATATAACATTGCATAAAACTTAAGGCAGAGACTATAAATAGTCAAAATAAGAGTCATAGATCACATGACCCTATACTCTTAAGCTTGTAAGTTATAAACAATGAGGATTGCCAATTCCTCAACAAGCTTTGTGATAAATGCTTAGCTAGAGAAAGCATTTAAAATATCTCTGTCAGGACCCCCCAAACCTCTGACCATGGTTTTGGCCTCTGGCACTCCTTGGAGAGGTGCTAGGGTAGGTTTAGACACTAGATCTAAAAACCCTAACCCAAAGCCAAGCATTTAACTAAAAGTTATCTATTGAGTGAAAAATCTGAAATTTTCAGACACCTACTTGTCTTCAAACCCAGCTATCCAACTCAAATAGCTATATAGGGCTGAGAGATCTTCAGTCATACCATATATTAGTAGTCTTAGCAATATAGCATTGCAATAAAACTTAAGGCAGAGACTATAAATAGTCAAAATAAGAGTCATAGATCACATGACCCTATACTGTTAAACTTGTAATTTACAAACTTTGTGATAAATGCTTAGATAGAGAAAGCATTTAAAATATCTCTGTCAGGACTCCCAAACCTCTGACCATGGTTTCATGCTCTGGCACTCCTCAGAGAGGTGCTAGGGTAGGTTCAGACACTAGATCTAAAAACACTAACCCAAAGCCAGCATTTAACTAAAAGTTATCTTTTGAGTGGAAAATCTGAAATTTTCAGACCCCTACATGTCTTAAAACCCAGCTATCCAACTCAAATAATTATATGGAGCTGATAGATCTTCATCCATACACTAGCACCTCTCTGAGGAGTGCCAGAGCATGAAACAATGTCAGAGGCTTGGGGGGGGGTCCTGACAGAGATATTTTAAATGCTTTCTCTAGCTAAGCATTTATCACACAGCTTGTTGAGGAATTGGCAATCCTCATTGTTTATAACTTACAGGCTTAAGAGTATAGGGTCATGTGATCTATGACTCTTATTTTGATTGTTATTTTTTAGTTTTAGGTTTTTTTTGGTCTAGAAATATTAGAAACATTATTATAAAATATGTTGGTCATTTTCAAAAATTAATATTTAATAATTACTTGGGGCTTTTTTTTTTCAAGTTTGCCTCAGCTATAAAACAGATCATTGGAGACAGATAGTGATTGGTCATTAAAAAAAAAAAATCCTGTGTTTCGTTATTAGTAAAAAAGTGTCATATTTCTAAAACGTTGAGTTCATGGTTACGTTTATTTTTCTTTCTACTGCAATGAAGGCATGTACTGATAACTTATGTCAAATTGCAATAAATTGCTTGCATAATTATCAATTTTGATATGAAAAGAGAAAGAGATAAAATTATTTCTGGATTATAGAGATAATGTGACAAATGAAAAAATTTAAGAAGATAGTAATATAATTTGGTTATAAACTGAAAATCCTTAGCATCAGCAAAATCATAGGAACTACTTTGGAAGATTAAAACTATTAAAACCCATGTTTTCCAATTTCAGAATTAATTCAATTAGAATAAAAGAATCTCATTCTAACAGAATCTTGATATCCCAGAAAAAGTAATACTTATAGTAAGAAACAAATCTGAATTGTTACTGTAAAAATGAAAAATTGCCTTCAGAATGAGCAAAAAAGTTTGTTAATCAGCTTGACAAATACGTTCTCAGAATTTGAAAATTGTTTATTGATATCTAGAAAAACTTTGAAACATATATTAAGTATCTATCAATAGATAATTTTACAAGCAGCAGTTACTTTATGGTCAGATTTCCAAAAGAATCATTTAAATAAATTTTTCAATATGATTTTTTTGGGAATCTTATTTATGAATATAATGTTTTCAGGCTGAGTTGTTCTGGGAATAGATTTATATTATCAGTGTTACATGCTTTTTCCATAATTTATTTATTGATTTAACAGATTATACATATACATATTTGATAAGTTGTAATTCATTTAGGGATTTATCAAAATTATTAGAATATATAACAGACATTTTTACAAATTAATATTTTAGTATAAATAAAAACATTTATAAAATAATAATCTACTTATTAGTTATAAATTGAGAAAGAAAGAGAGAGATCACATTTACATATATATTGACTGTGATATGTTCACTCTTTCACATTTACTCAAATGTTATATATAGAGTTCATAAAACAAACTCTTAACAAAATTTGAGAAGACCCTCAACCCCAAACCGGTTTCTGCATCTAGCATCATCAGTGAGGTGTTAGAAATATTCATTAGATTAAAAATACTAGGACTAGACCAGCACTTTATCTAATGTATAACTATTGAGAAGATAATCTGAAACTTTCAGACATCTATATGTCTAAAAATCCAGCTATCTAACTCAAATAGCCATATGGGACTGAACTAAGTTCAGATACACCATATATTAATAGCTCTAGCAATATAAAATCACCAAAGCCTTAGATGCAGAAACTGGTCTGGAGTTGAGGGTATTCTCAAAGCTTGTTAAGAGTTTGTTTTGCAAACTCTATATATAACAGTTGTAAACACGAGCTTTATTAAAATTAGGTTATGTGACATCTGACTTGATTTTTTATCAAATTACATTTACTCAAAATAAGCTTTATCATAATTTTTAAAAAAAATTAATTTGACAATGAAGCCATTGATGTATTGCAGCAGCCCAGTTTTATTGCCATTAAATACAAGTCCTGATATCCTTTTTTATTTCTTTTTTACTTCAGCATATATGGCTTTAACAATGTTTAATGCTTTTAAATCCATATTGTTTTTGGAATCTATACAACCATCCCTTACTTGAAATTAAATGGTTTGGTTTAACCAATTCAGATTCACAATTAAACTTTTCGCACAGACTTTAAGCTTTCTAACACAATACAAGAACATCTGAAATTTTTACCAATTTTTTCAACAGTAAATCAGTAACTTTCATTTTATTAACAGAAGTCTTTATAGAGTTTTTAGCTTTATGCTTAAAAAACATTATTGAATAAATATCAAACTTTTGTGGGGAGAATGCATTTATTTTCAATGTCATTAATAAACAATATTGAGTAATAATGTTAGATGTAGTGAAGGCACTCCAAGATAGTAATAATAACAATAGTATAAAATTAACAAAATTCTCAAATTTTAACATTATATATACAGTATAGCTAATTAATATTTAAATCATTATTATTTATGAGTTAATTTTCAATTGACCCTTATAACAGTTTGCCATAATGTTTAAAAATTTGTGATAAAGAATATTATTTTTGATGTTACGATGAAGTATTTTTATCATTTAGTTTAATTGCTGAGTGTTTTTAGAAAAATTCAAACCTTATTTAAAACTTTCAAATACTTCAACTGTTACTACACACAGGTTAATATATAACATGGTGTTGTGAACAATATTCTTCTCTCTTTGTCATATTTGGCTGCATTGACCAGTGATGGTCATAGCATAAGAATTGAAACAGTGATATTTATATTCATGAATACTAAATTTAAGGTGACTCTGAGGTATTCCTGATTTCATTATTTTTTCTTAAGAGCAAAATTAAGAGTAGTTTCCAAACATTATACTTTATCATGAAAATGATGTAGATGGAGAAGTCTTGAACTATCAAGAATATGAAAATTTACGCATTTGACGAATCTAGTTTACCTAATAAGGTTGTCACAAAATGTATGCATAATGAGAAATAATGATCTGACTTTTTCCATTTGTGGATAGTTGTTGTATTTTGAAGTTGAGATAAGAAATGCACTAATTACCCTCCCCCCATGTAAATATTCCCACAATGGAATACTTATTCATCCTTCCACAAGTATTAAAAGAGGATAGAAACCATCATCCTTACACTTATTTAAAAGCAATTATCACTATGAATATGAGGCAAATGGCCTCGAAAGTGCTTAGCGTATAATAATGTTTGGAATCTTTATAGCTTCTCATTCAAGTGTTTCATATGCTTTTTAATTTGTATATTAAAAGCAATGTAATGGTAAAGTTTCTCACTGCCAACACATGCATGAAGAGTCAGATGTTTGAAACTTCCAGTGCATCTGACAATAAAGGTTATTCACAAATCATAAGCATAGTAACAAAGAATGGTCTGATCTGATTTTTTGCAATGATGGACAGCTGCAATAAGCTGGAGTTTGAGATTAGTTATGCACTAATAAAAACTGCTATACAGTGATTATTCATCTTTCCACAAGGTGTTTAAAAAACCAGTCCTTATCTTGTGAGAGTAACAAAAATGAGTTGTATCAAGTTATAAATTTGGACATGGAGATTCAGGTATTAGATATTACTAACTCACCTGATGAGAAAAGGCTTTACATGAAATGAATTCATAATGAAAGTAGTGTGACTTTTTGCATTTGTGGATGTTTTTGTATGATGGAGTTGAGATTAAAAATGCACTGATGAAAACCAAAAATCTTTAAGAAATCTCTAGGTGTGGCAATTATTCATTCTTCCACATGTGTTAAAAGTAAATAGAAATTGATGTCCAATTTTGTGTGAGTGATAGTGATGAAATATTTAGCTATTGGCATAGGCATAACTTTCAAATGTTTATACCTCTAACTAATCTTATGAGTGAAGGTTAGTTGAATTGTATTCATAGAGAGAGTGTGTGTGATCTGAATTTTTGCACTCATAAATGATTTCAATATAATGAAGATGAGGGATGCATTGATAAAAAAACTAAACCCTTTAATAATGATTGTGCTCTAAAATTCATAGAGAGAGAGAATTGTGATCTGAGTTTATTTGGTGGCATTAAGATGAAAAATGCACTGATGAAAATAAAATTTAAAATGTAATAAATTATTCTTTGATAAAAGCAGATAAAGATCAGCCCCTACATTGACGAAGAGAGATATAATAGAAGAGTGTTGAGATATAAATGTGGGCATGGAAAAGAAGTGTCTTATACTTCTAGTTCATCTGATGAGTAAAGGTTGTTTAAGAAGTATATGCATAGTAAAATAAACTATCTGAATTTTTTTATAGGATGGATGGTTGGAATATGATTGAGTTGAGATGAGGATGCATTTGATAATGAAGCTGTCAATACATATATTGATTTAAATATCGGATATATTTGCATGTTTAAAAGTTTTTTATAGAGAATATAGTAGTCTGGGTTTTGTGCTGGTAAATGGTTACCATATGTTGGAGTTGAGATGAGGTATGCATGATAAAAGCAAACAAAATTTAAAATATCTTTACACATAATAATTTACCTTTTCACAAAATATAAAAAATGAATTTAAAAAAAAATTATTACGTTGTGTAAAAATGGTCTAATAAAATAGATTTTTGCTGTTATATGGTTCTGGAGATTTCATTGTATAATATGTCTAGATCATCCGAAAATTAATGGTTGTTAAAAAGGAAGTATTGATGAAAAACAAAAAAAAACTTAAAATTTTACAGTGCAATGATTCTTCATTTTCCCAGGTATTAAAAATGAATAAAAATAAGTCCCTGCCTTATTCAAGAGTGATGGAGTATTGAGATATCACCGTGTGCATTTTTGTATGTTTGATACCTCTCGCTTAAGTGATGATTGTTTATAAAATATATATAGTATAGTAAGACAATGTGGTCTGAGTTTTTTTGCATGTGAATTATTGTGATGTGATAGTATTGAAACAAGGACTGCAGTGATAAAACCAAAAGAAAAATCCATAATGTTTTTGAAACTACTCAGTAACTGTGTCTTTAGGAAAAATTTAAATATGAGGAAGATCTTCATGAATACATATATAAAATTTCTATCATCTATTGCCTTTGACAGGCTGGTTTATTTGAGTATCACCTTAAATTCTATATTCAAAAATATTGCTATAACTAGTTTGATTTTCATTATAATACTATCACTGTTCCTGCCGCCAATACCTAAAAAGACAGAATAATACTACTACCCAAACTAATGACTAGTTCATTTCCCATATTAATACTGTCATTGTTCAAGCCAGAAGTACATAAAGAACAGCAAATAACACTACCCCAAACAGTGTACTATATAATAACATATTTCATTAACAATAGTTGAATGTATTTAAAAAGTTTAAATAAAGTTTGCATTTGTCTCAGTTCAATTCATGTTTCAAAATATTTATGAACTTATGTTTGGACTTCTTATATTATAAAGGAACACTAGTATTGAGTTCGCTTTCAGCTGATATAGTATTGTAAATCATGAAACAGTTGCATTGAAGATCTAATTGTTTAATATGATATTGAAATAGATAACTGTAATATGAGCAATTTGATTGGCTAAATTATTTAAACTTTATGGTAACTCATTTATATATTATTTTTTATTTAGTATTAAGCATATTTGTTTATGTATATGTAATTTTAATATATTTATATATGTTTAAAAAAATGAAGTTAATATAAATTTAATGATTAATGTTTTATTAAAATAAATAGTTTTATCCAGTCATTAATCTATTATAAATAGTCAAAACAAGAGTCATAGATCACATGACCCTATTCTCTTAATCTTGTAAGTTATAAACAATGAGGATTGCCAATTCCTCAACAAGCTTTGTGATAAATGCTTAGCCAGAGTCAGCACTTAAAATATCTCAGTCAGGAACACCCCCCCCCAATCCCTGACCATGGTTTCGTGTTTTGGCACTCTTCAGAGAGGTGCCACGGTAGGTTCAGACCCCTACATGTCTTCAAACCCAGCTATCCAACTCAAATAGTTATAAGGGGCTGATAGATCTTCAGCCATATCATATATTAGTAATCTTAGCAATATAACATCACATAAGACTTAAGGCAGAGACTATAAATAGTCAAAATAAGAGTCATAGATCACATGACCCTATTCTCTTAAGCTTGTAAGTTATAAACACTGAGGATTGCCAATTCCTCAACAAGCTTTGTGATAAATGCTTAGCCAGAGCCAGCACTTAAAATATCTCTGTCGGAAACCCCCCACCCTATTCCCCAACCCCTGACCATTACAAAAATAATTTATTTAATAAGTTTAATTTTATAAATAAATAAAAATAAAAAATTGATATTTATTTGTTTTGGATAAATTTTATACTTAATACTTCAAATCTTAAGACTTTTTAAAGAAAGTATAAGTTACAGATAAACAAAACCAAATCTCTTTTTAAAAAAAAAAAACAGATAGTAAAAGGGGAAAAGCTTTGGGGTCAAATTAACCATTTCTAATTTTCAAAAAAAGTAAAATAAATAATTGTCTCTGAATTATAATGGAAAATATGATTATTGTTTTAAATAAAATAAAAATAGTTCAAATTTTTAAAAAAACTATTCATTGAGAACAATATTTATCATTGATAGATATACAAAAATGATGAATCCAATTCTGATATTGCATATATTTTTAGTTGCTGAGTTACTTCAGATTACTCAAGAAATAGAAACATAAGGGTATTCTCTCTTTTTCTAAACCTTGCTTAAAAAAATTAAAGATAGATTATCATTAATGCATTAGAAATTCTCATTATTGAAAAATCAAAAATAAAAATGATTTTTCTTGTCAAGCGTTGGTGGTCGAGTGGTCAGCACAGCCGCCTTACAAGCAGTTGTCCCGGGTTTGCGGGTTCGCTTCCCGGCCGATGCTTTGACACATGAAAAAAAAAAGATTTTTCTTTTGTTTATACTATTTTTCTTTTTCATTCTAAAATCTATAATACATTAAGAAAGATTAGAAAATTTTTACTATATAAATATTAAATTTGAAAAAAAAACTAAATATGTATAGTAGTTTTCATAATCAGAACAAATGTCAGATTATTGAAAAAAAAATTTAAAGACTTTAGTAAAATAAATAATCATATGGTAAATTGCTCAATAGGTCATGTGATATTTTCAAATCCTAGTGGCAGATCGATCATTTAGCAGTTTCAATCAATTAATTCAGTTGGATTTTTTTTTAATTACATTACTCAATTAAAAACTGAACTTGTAACCTTCATATTTAAGTCTACCAGTGTGCTAAACTGCACCACAAAAATGGAAAATGACCAACTACTAAAATATCATTCATCATTCTTAAAATTAATCTGTAGCTATGATATAGTATTTAATGTGAAAATTATTAATATTAAATCAGTGAATTTAAATATATACGTTGGAAAAATATAAAAATATATAGATATTAATATTGTATTTTGTGAAAATAGCATAGTTTCTTCTTTTATCCACCCCTTAAATTTAATTCTACATATACTGTACTTACATATAAGTGAATATTAAATATGATCTATTTTAAATTGTGATATACCTTTGATATAATAAATGGCACTTAATATTTATGGGACATGCTGCAGTCTAACCAAAATTTAAGGGTGGTGAATTTGGCAGGGCTTTCCTTTTCTTCTTTAAAATAACTGATCTTAAATAGTTATATTGATCTTAAATAGATTTATACTTCTCCAAAACACACGCACACACATTTGCCATTTGACATCGAAACATTTTTTAACTTAAAGTATTCTATTTGCATTGTATTTATTCCACTATAATTACACATTTAATAAGTGTTACCTAATTACAGAATGACTTAGTATTATAAAGCAACCTTTATAAAATAATATTCCGTTTAAAACAAACTATTTTATGATATAAAATGCAGATTAAAACTAAGACTAGAAAAGTTTCCAGTAATAGTATATCAATATCGCAATTTTTCTTTTTTTAATTAAAAAGTAGATCAAATAATGTGGAATTACTGAAAACGTCAGCGAGCTAAATGTATACTAATTTCAGTAAACATTAAATATAGAATGAGTCACCTACACTTTAGTTTTGATCATATTTACTGACATACTTACATGCAGATTGATATATATATACTGGTATAATTTCGAGATAATTATAAGCTATTTTGAAATCATAATCACTAGTCAGAGGGAAGGTTAAGCCTCACATTTAATAACCTCTTCCATTGCGTAAGCTTGTGGTTAAGACCTGTAGAGGTCCCTACCTTCGCATTTTCAACAGCACATGCTTTGGGTTTATTGCCTTAGTAAATATAACCTCTTAATAGTAAACTAATCTTCAGTTAATAGATGTAAATATAACTTTTTAATAGCCCAAGTAGATGAAATAATGTGGAAGTACTGAAACCTCCCAGTGAGCTATATGTATATTAACTATCAGGAAATGTAAAATGTAGAACGACTCCACTTACACTTTAGCTTTGATCATATATAAGCATACTATTTACGGACATTCTACATTTTATGTTTACTAACAGTTAGTATATATAGAGCTCACTGGAGTTTTTCACTACTTCCACATTATTTCATTTATTTTAGGTTATTAAAAAGTTATATTTACATCTATTAACTGAAGATTAATTTAAGAGGTTATAAAATATGAGGCTCAGCCTTTCCATTTATTGCAGTGGTTTCAGAATAGCTTATAGTTGTCTTGAAATTATATTAGTATATTTAAATGTCATGATCTGCATCATCATCATCAACCATTATCAATCCACTGCAGGATGAAGGTCTCTCCAAGTTTAATCCATCTTCTCCAATCTTTAGCTTCTCTTCTCCACATCACCCCTGCACACTTTCTTATTTCATCCATCCATCTTACATCAGCCTTTCCATTTATTGCAGTGGTTTCAGAATAGCTTATAGTTGTCTTGAAATTATGTTAGTATATTTAAATGTCATGATCTGCATCATCAACCATTATCAATCTACTGCAGGATGAAGGTCTCTCCAAGTTTAATCCATCTTCTCCGATCTTTAGCTTCTCCACATCACCCCTGCACACTTTCTTATTTCATCCATCCATCTTACATGTGGTCTCTTTCTGGGTCTTTTACAATCTCTTGGAATCCAGTTTAAAATTTCAATTGTCCATCTATTATCATCTCTTCTAGTAATATGTCCAGCCCAACTCCACTTCAATCTTTTAATTTTTTCAATAAGGTCAGTAACACCTGTTTGTTCTCTTACCCATACATTGTGTTTTCGATCTCTTCTTGTTACTCCTAACATGCATCTCTTCATACTTCTTTGAGTGGTCTGAAGTCTCTGTATTGCTCTTCTATTAAGCATCCAAGTCTCAGATTTATAAGTAAGAACGGGTAAAACACATTTGTTAAAAACCTTTCTTTATATCAGTAAATGATATGCTTATATATAATCGAATCTAAAGTGTAAATGGGCTCATGCTACATTTTAAACGTTTACTGACAGTTAATGTATATATAACTCATTGGGGGGGGGGGTTTCAGTACTTCTGCAGTATTCCATCTATTTTGGCTATTAAAGTTATATTAAAAAGTAGATCATAAAAAATGGGATCAAAGCAAAACAAAAAGGAGAGAAAAAATGAGTAGCAATAAAAAGTGTGTTTGTATAACATTTGTATGTTTTTTGCTAAAACGACCAGCTTAATAATCAAGACAATGAAGCATTAAATAAAACAATGGTTTGTCACTCAGATGTTTGCACCCAGGAAGTGACAGGGTTGAATTATGATTCATGGATCACTCAAGAATATGGCATATGATGTACATTAGACAGACCATTAGTAGCAGTTTTTCATTGTTTATCATGTTTTGAAAAATTGCTAAATAATAAATACATTTATTATTTTTTGAAAGGGAATGGATAAAAATTGAAAAGAAGTGCGGGGTAAATGTGAGAACAGTAGAAGAGACTGTGGATTATTATGTATTATTTCTTTTATTATTTATTGGAAGCTACTCATATTTTAATATACGTTTAAGATTAATAATGAAATAATGCTGTATTATACAAGGTTTGCTAAATATATGCTATTTTTCTGAAATATTTAACTTCTGAAAAATTTTAAAAAGTTCTACTTTATATAATAAAATTAAAGACAAAACTTGAATTTTAGTCCTGTGCAGCTTCTTGCAATGATAGAGAAAGGGACTTGAGAATTAAAACTTTCTAGGTCAAAGTACAACCTATCCCTTTGATGCTTGACTGTCATATGACCTCTCAAGAAATTAATTATTTGGTTTGTATTTTTTAACACAATGATAGAGTTGAAAATTAAGATTCTATATCTATTTTTGATTCAACTTGTCATTTTGCTATTTAAACATTACCTGACCATTATGTAAACTTTTGAATATTTAAACAATCAATTTTTAAATATATAAAGGATATAGATAATAACTGGAACACCTATTATGTTAGAATTATATTTTTTGGTGCATTAAAGCACAGAAATGGAAACACATGCCAATGAAATTTTTTTATATTTATACATAGAATGTTAAAACAGGCAAAACTCACTATACATATTGCCAAACACAGCAAGCTAGAGTAATCAATGGATGCCAGAAGGCTTGTGCATAAAGTCCCCATCTAGTGCATACTCATCCAATATCCCCAGACTAGTTTCTGGCTTGTGGCATTTGTCAGTGAGGAGCTTTGGATCTGAGAGCTCTGCACCTAGATCTTAGTGTGGCAATATATATAATGAGTTTTACCTGTTTTAACAACAGTTATACACAAGCATAAGAAGTGGTGGTCATGTGATGTTTATTGGCTTAGATAGAATGTTGAGTGTGATAAAAAATATATGTAACTTAAAAGAAGTGAATTTTCTGGTGTTTATTTAGCTGTATGAGTTCTCAAAAAAAATTACTTAATTTATTCAACACTGGAGAATAAACCACCATCATGATCAAAAATTATTGATTTTGGTGATAAATCAAAATGTACTATGAAGAACTATAGCCAAAAAAAACAGAAATGTAGTTGAATAAATTACTTTTGATGTCTATTCATGCCTGAACATTCTAATTTCTAGTAAAACAACCAGCTTTTGTAAGAATTATATTTATGAATGAGATGTCATTTTATAAATACTACAACTGGAAGAAATGTTGGTATGAATTTTAAAACTGGATATGAATGGCAAGAATTATAAGATTTGATGAAAGATCATTTATTTTTCTCGACTAACAGAAATGTTTAAGATTGACAATTTGTAAAAGAAACTTATTCCATGAAACATAATAGTGGAGCAATCATAGCATGGTCTGATGGAAAATCAACTATATGCTGATCTTCTATAGTCTTTCTTATCAATAAAGATGATTATCTATTATCTAACTTTTTTGTCTATGTGACCATTTATCTGTTTATTCAATCATTCATATATTAAACTATTTATTATTCTATCTATACATGTATTATCCATTATTTGAATATTATAAGAAGTTCAGTTTTTTTTAATAATATAAACGTTTTTATATAGACAACACTATCATCTTTAATGTTTTAATTTGTAGATTGTACATCTCCAATGACCTTCAAATTAAAACAGGCAAAACTCACTATACGTATTACCACATGCAGCAAGTGAGAGTAATCAGTGGATGCCAGAAGGCTTGTGCATAAAATCCCTATCTAGCGCCTACTCATCCAATATCCACAGACTAGTTTCTGGCTTGTGGCCTTCATCAAGGGATATTGGATGAGTAGGCACTAGATAGGAATTTTATGCACAAGCCTTCTGGCATCCATTGATTACTCTTGCTTGCTATGTGTGGCAATACGTATAGTGAGTTTTGCCTATTGTAAAACAGTTACACACAAGCATAAGAAGGGGTGGTCATGTGATGTTTATTGACCTTCAAATTATCTGATTAAAAGAATATTGAGCTACTTTGGACTGTTTTTAAATGTTAAATGAAAGATTGTATTCTTCATCAACATCTTTCAGAAAACAAGCTTTACTACCCTATGATCCATGGCTAATATTTTTCCATATACTTTCCAAAAAACATAATTCTAAACCACCTAGAATATAAGCAGATTTTGATGCTAATGGTGATTTCATAAACGCACTGCAGATGTTTTTGATTAATCCTGTGTAATATGTTAAATTTCTTCTTGTATTTTTTTAAAGAAGCACTGTACACTTTACTGTAATAAAAACTAGAAAATTCATTTCATGTTTAATTTAGAATTTATTTATTTTTTTTTGCTAACAAAATCAAAGATAATCTACAAATATCCTTTAACTGAGCTCTCTATAATTTATAGCTACTGCTTAATGAAAAACTTATGTTATCTTACATCAAAAAATAAAGACATTCAGTAGATAGACTCATTACTAATCAATTAGTGCCTTCTACCAAAAAATACCAATATATTCAGAAAACAATGTGCTGAGAAGTCTTCATCCAGAAAACCACACTCCTTCTCCTAATTTACTTTCTACATACTTTATTTAATCTTCTATTATTGTTTGCCTGTTTAAATAGTGTTTTAGATCTTACAACAACTTCCTTTCCAGTTTGTAATTTAAAAGGAGTTTAGTTATGAAAGCAGAAGAAAATTGTTAGGTAGCTGAAAGGGTCATACGGAATTAAGTAAAGCATTGTTAAAGGTGCATTAGGAGAAGTATGGTTCTTAAAGATTTAATATAGGCAATGCAATAGATATAAAAGATATTTTGACAACTTGGTTTGATTCTACTGTACTCATGAACTCTTCAGATCTTCTAATCAGGGATATTAGTTATATTGTTTTACTTCCTGTCTCATTTTTTAAACATCTGATTTCTATTATCTTATTCCTCTATTGTTTATTAAATCACAATATACATCAATAGGTCATCCTCACTCCAAACCTATTTCCATTAGTACTACTTCCAATAACTACTTATACCCCCCACCACATTTAATAATTACATATTTAACATTCTTCACTTTGTCTTGACATAATCTATATTTTCTAGTTCAACATCATTCCAATTACTTATTCTTTTTTAGTTTTTTAAACATTAGTACCTGCCAATTTTATCTTAATTAAAGCCTAGTTATTACTCAATAAAATAATAATAATTAGCATATATTTGTTTGTTAATTTTGTTATTATTCTATCAAAATAAAAAAATTCACCTTTTAATTTGCAGCAGAATTCCTCTTCATTCTACTCTATAGTTATTTGTGTAAGTATAAAAAAATTAATTAATGGATGCCAGATAGTCAAGCCGTTTATCTACAGCCTTTCTTAATAGTTTGAAAAATAAAATTTTTCACTGATGGTACTGACAAAAATATTGCCCTTCTCTAATGAAAAAGATTAGCAGCTAAAAGATGTCTGAGAATCAATGTGTCTTTACTGTATCATATTCAATGATCATTTATCTTTCCATTTATCTCATAAGTAAAATGAGGTGAATTACATATTTTTTAAGATTATTCAATACACTTTGCTTTATGTCATAAATATATTGAACCGGATGCTTTATCCATTTCAAAGGCAACCATCACAAAAGTAAAACTAACATTTATATTAATAAAGTTTTTAAAAAAACTGCATTTAAAAGTTTTGTATGTTATTTTTTATGTATTAAGAGTATAGGCAATAATGCACATACTTGTTTATATTTTAAAATTTTGTGATTTTATTTTTTCAATAGATTTTAGTTTAAAATAATTTTCTTTTGATGTGTTTTTTTCCTCATTACAGTAATTAAAGGCAAGCAAACTTTCTTTTTATTTTGTTGATTTTAATTTATTTTTAAAATCTGAGACTTATTTTTTTTTGTAAATTAATTTTGAATAAGATAAGAGCCCTGGTCAGATATTTTTTAATTAAGATTAAGTGGGAGATAGAGATTTACTCTGGTCAAAACCTTTTAATTAAAGATTAGGTAGGAAATAACAATTCACATAAATAGCCCCAGGTTTTTCACTGATTTATTATTTGGTAATTAATAAAGCAAGTCATATATAACATGACATTACTTTTATGAGCTTGTAATTACAAAAATGCACATAGAGAGCGTACCAATAGCTCTAACAAGCTCGTAAATTAACAAGTGCGGTTATGAGAAATATTTAAAATCTCTATCCAGAACACTCTTATCTCCAGACCATGTTTGCTTATGGCCCACGTCAGTGGAGAGCTAGAATATTCGGACACTAGACCTAAAATATCAACTCAAAAACCACACTTATTTCAAACGTATATTTAAGAAAAACTCTGAATTTTCACATGAAAATTCTTTAAATCCAGCTATCTAACTTAAATACTATATGGGACTAAGTATATTCAGATCTACCATATTCTAATAGGCTCACATAGCCAAAGCCTTAAAGGTAAAATTATAATAATTAATAAACAAGTCATATATAACATGACATTACTTTTATGAGCTTGTAATTACAAAAATGCACATAGAGAGCTACCAATAGCTCTAACAAGCTCGTAAATTAACAAGTGCGGTTATGAGAAATATTTAAAATCTCTATCCAGAACACTCTTATCTCCAGACCATGGTTTCGGGCTTATGGCCCACGTCAGTGGAGAGCTAGAATATTCGGACACTAGACCTAAAATATCAACTCAAAAAACCAGCACTTATTTCAAACGTATATTTTAGGTCTAGTGTCCGAATATTCTAGCTCTCCACTGACGTGGGCCATAAGCCCGAAACCATGGTCTGGAGATAAGAGTGTTCTGGATAGAGATTTTAAATATTTCTCATAACCGCA
The DNA here is from genome assembly GCA_028023455.1 of Epiperipatus broadwayi. Taxonomy (NCBI): domain Eukaryota; kingdom Metazoa; phylum Onychophora; class Udeonychophora; order Euonychophora; family Peripatidae; genus Epiperipatus; species Epiperipatus broadwayi. The sequence continues at coordinate 2,611,570 of JAQFVV010006223.1, read as the reverse complement.
CTTGTTAATTTACGAGCTTGTTAGAGCTATTGGTACGCTCTCTATGTGCATTTTTGTAATTACAAGCTCATAAAAGTAATGTCATGTTATATATGACTTGCTTTATTAATTATTATAATTTTACCTTTAAGGCTTTGGCTAGCTGAGCCTATTAGAATATGGTAGATCTGAATATACTTAGTCCCATATAGCTATTTAAGTTAGATAGCTGGATTTAAAGACATTTTCATGTCCGAAAAATTCAGAGTTTCTTCTTAAATATATTTGAAATAAGCGTTTTTGAGTTGATATTTTAGGTCTAGGTCCAATATTCTAGCTCTCCACTGCGTGGGCCTAGCGAAATGGTCTGGAGATAAGGTGTTCTGGATAGAGATTTAAAATTTCCTAAACTTGTAATTTACGAGCTTGTTAGAGAGGCCTCTATGTGCATTTTTGTAATTACAAGCCTAAAGTAATGTCATGTTATATATGACTTGCTTTATTAATTATTATAATTTTACTTTAAGGCTTTGGCTATGCTGAGCCTATTAGAATATGGTAGATCTGAATATACTTCGTCCCATATAGCTATTTAAGTTAGATAGCTGGATTTAAAGACATTTTCATGTCGAAAAATTCGAGTTTCTTCTAAATATACGTTTGAAATAAGTGCTGGTTTTTTGAGTTGATATTTTAGGTCTAGTGTCCGAATATTCTAGCTCTCCACTGACGTGGGCCATAAGCCCGAAACCATGGTCTGGAGATAAGAGTGTTCTGGATAGAGATTTTAAATATTTCTCATAACCGCACTTGTTAATTTACGAGCTTGTTAGAGCTATTGGTACGCTCTCTATGTGCATTTTTATTATTTGGCTTCTCATTTGGATTGCTGTGCTAACTCATAGATTTTCTAATGATAGATGGTGGATGCCCTATATTTGAAGATTGCTGATCGTGTCTTATATTATAACTTCTGATATTATATTTTTGTGATTGGAAAATTACTGGCCCCTATTTGCCTTGTTAGTAGCAACAATCCAGTCACCATACCAAAAATACATGCTATGAGAAACTTTCCTAAAAATATGCAGGGCTAAACAATCCTAAGATAACCCCAAAGCTCCATTATTGTGCCTTCAAGAAATATGACCTAAAAGCTTGATCCAGAACTGATCTCAATGATTGCCTTCAGACTCCCAAACAGATAAATAAATGGACATCAAAAAATTCTTTGAGATGAACTTTAGGTAGAAATAAATTGTGTTACTCTGCTGAAAGAAATCAGCTGGACTGAACATTATGCCTCAAGGTAAACAAATGTTTTCATATTAAAACCAGGGCTTAAATCTCTATATTAAAGTCTCAGCTTAATCTAAAAAGAAACCTTCACCTATAATAAGATGTATAATCATTTAAATATCTCTAATTATTTTATGTACTGTATTTTTTTTATTATTGTATGTATTTGAGTCTTAATTTTAAGATTTTATATTTTAAATTTATTTGTCTTGAGAGTGTATTGTGAGTTTATATTTTATATGCTTAGTGTTTTTTTTTAATAACTAATAACTAACCCTTGATAAATGCTTGGGCAGATATTAGTAATTTTCTTTAAACTCACCTGCCCCTTTTTTGTTATAATTAATTTAGATTGGTTTGCATTTCCTGCAGACTGTAAATCTTTTGGCTAGTGATTTATCAAGTGTTTTGTTCTGCTTTTCCTAGTCAGTAGAGATTTTTTTTTCTATGTTTCAGATTGTGCATAATACTGTAATCTTTTCTTTTAAGCCAATAAACATCATATGACCACCTCCTCTTATGCTTGTTTATAACTGTTGTTAAAACAGCCAAAACTCACTATATGCTTGTATTTCTGCCTCAAAATAGGTGTAGTTAATTAGAAAATAATCTATAACCATCATTTTATCTGAAATAGTAATAATTGACTGGTGCCATTAATCTCTTAATGGACTTTACTTCATAGATAGCTAAAGCCCAATTCATAAACACAGTTGACTCTTTGAAATATAATGTGCTCCTTGTGGGAAAGCATCACAATTAATGTAAAAATAAGTAAATTTGAAGATAGCAGTTCTAATCATTGTAATAATACATTTTTATTACAACTGTTTACTACAGAAAAAAATAGACAAATAGCTTTAGGCAGCTACCACATTCCATGTGAATATAATAACCATATGATTTGTATTAAATTTTGGCACAGTGATAACTTGGTGTCAAATGTAAATATTTAGCACTGCAGTAACTTACTATAAAGTAACCCATTTCAATATAACTACATGCTAATCAAATCAAATCAGAACCATATTATTAAAAACATTAATCAAGAAAGCCAATATTAAAATATATAATAAATGATGTAATACACTTTGAATTAGATGTTAATAAATTTGAAGAGATTAGTTCCAATCACCATGCTCAAATTTAATTTTTGCTATGGCCACCATAATACATGACAAAATTTGTATAAATCAAATAGATATTATAGGTGTATTAATTGTTGGCAATAGTCCAAGGCAATAGACGAAAAACGTTATTCTTGAAATGGGTATATACTACAGAGTAATTTATTTTTTTCATGTAGTATGGCAACCTTAATAAAAATGTATTACACACAGTGATTGGAACTGACATCTCTTTATACTTATTTATATCTAGTTCAAAGTGTGTTAGTCTATTTATTAATTAATATAAAAGGTAAATTAAAACAGGCAAAACTCACTATACATATTGCCACACACAACAAGTTAGAGTAATCAATGGATGCCAGAAGACTTGTGCATAAAACTCCCATCTAGTGCCTACTCATCCAATATCCCCAGACTAGTTTCTGCCTTGTGGCATTTGTCAGTGAGAAGCCTTGGATCTGAGAGCACTGCACCTAGATCTTATCTCATATCCAAGGCTCCTCACTGACAAAGTCCACAAGCCAGAAACTAGTCTGGGGATATTGGATGAGTAGGCACTAGATGGGGATTTTATGCACAAGCCTTCTGGCATCCATTGATTACTCTAGCTTGTTGTGTGTGGCAATGTGTATAGTGAGTTTTTCCTGTTTTAACAACAGTTATACACAAGCATAAGAAGTGGTGGTCATGTAAAATTAAAAAATTGTTACATCATCATCATTATTACTATTAACAGCCTTATTTTAATGTTAATATGTCTTTTAGGTGTTTTTACAATTCATTACCATATTTAAAATCATAATTAGTCAGGATTTTGAAAACATTGAATGAATATATGTGTGGATTCATTGAAAATAATTCAGGTTAAAATTACATGAATAAATATTATTACTTACATATATTTATTAACATTTACATAACATTTTTGTTACAAATTTGAACACTAAGAATAAATAAGTTTGTGAAATATTCATTTTCATCTTTCCACTGCAATAGTTCTCAAATATCTGAGATTTATTATATATGGTTTTTATATTTAAAAAATTGATAATCCAAATTTATTTAAATATCTTTTATTTAAGTTTGTTGAAAAGCTGCAATAATGCTACTGATTTAATCCATAGATAATATATTAAATTGACTACACATATATTATAAATAGTCAGTAAATTAAGACTTAACGTTCTATTATTGAGAAAACCAATGTACTTTAAAAATCTTCTATCTCAATAACAAATGTTTGAATGGCATCTACTACAATGATGATGGCAAGTGTGATCTTATTAATGACAAGCAAACACATACACAGGAAAATTCAGTGTCTGACTTAAAGTGCTGATAGATAGTGCACTGATATATATATATATTGTAATGGTATATGCTGTTACATTAATTTAAAATTAGAATAAAAAAAATTTTTAAGTTCGTAAATAAAAAACTAAAAGCTAAAATTAAAGAGTTGTTCAATGTATGTATATATATATATTCGCACAGATGCAAAACTTTAAAAGTATTTTTTAAAAAAAAAAAAGTAAAAAAAAAGTATTTGAACGTACTTTTTTATAAAAAAGTACAAGATCTAAAGATAAAATATTTTAGTAAATGGAAATGATTGTTTTATAAATGAAACGAAAAGCAAACTAGCCCTTGGGGCTCTTATATAAAAAAGTCAGATGAAATATAGATAAGAGAACAAAAATAAATTAGATGTCCAATAGAAGCAGCAATGAAGGCTTGGACTGTAATGAAAATTTGGAACAGGAAGCCATTGTTCAGTGAATCCGGACAATCGGTATAAAAGAAAAAATATTGAAATTAAAGACAGTTCCAGCTTGATTTTGTGAGAAGGGCAATAAGATACACTTCTCACCCTCTCTCATTTATTTCAAATGAAATGACTATAATACCAGGATTGTTCCAGCTAAGGCCATCTTCAGATAGACCGGTCTTCAAATAAAGACTTCATGGGAATTGACATCAGGAACTGGGAGCTCTTCTACTGTAAGATATAAATGGAAAAATTTTACTAAAAGTAATTAAGAACTTTAAAGATTTGACAAGCTTTTAATATTCAGTTAACCTCAATTTTAAAATGAACTTTTATCTGGCTTTTAAGTTTTCAAATTAATTATTAATGTTTAATTTTTTTATACATTTGAGTTTGCTAAAAATCATTTCCATTTTTTTTTATTAATTGTATAAATTATTTAAATGTATTAAATTTAAGTTGGGTATAGATGCTTGCATAGATTTGTTAACGTTTAATAATGTTATTTTCTTATTTGATTGAAATATATAGACATTCGGTAAATAATGATACCTTATGTTGAGTATCTAAAATGTATTTATTCGGATGTTTTTCAAGTTATTGGTGTCAATGTGGCATTTTATGATGAATGCCATTGGGTTTCTTGTAACTTTCTCTCTGCAATTCCATCAATGACTTTATATTTTGATCGTTTATGTTTATTTTGAAATGTTTTTAACCATGTAATCTATGTAGCCGATCTATACTCAACCTTAAAAAACAAACTTTTATAAAATTCATCTGTGCGAACTTATATGAATGTTAAATTTAAGTTGGGCATGAATGGTTGCATAGATTTGCAAAGTTATGTTAGTTTAAGGGAGGGTAATCTTAGGTTATTTGTTTCATAGCTAAATTGGGTCAATGTATTGGATATATTGGTGTAATTAGTAGATGTAGTATGAGGTCCATTACTTGCAGGATCGTATTATACACTGCACACCCCCTTTTTGCCTATGGAAGGGGATAGTAAGATGGAAAACACAGTCCCTTCCTATGGAGTTTTTTTTTATTGTTCTTCTTGCCAGACAGATGTAGCATTCCTGTCTGGATGAGAGTCAATGTCTTCTATTAACCATGATGTTCAGATGTACATTCCTGACAGTATGGTATTTGTGCTGTCGTATTTCATGCTGCATTGAATACATCAATGTATCAGATGGATTGACGTCAGTTTGACTGCGAACTTTTGGCCTAAGGTTAAATAAGGAATAGAATATTTTCTTTTCAAATGCAATCTATGTAGTTTATTCATACTCGACACTCTTAAAAATATTATTAACCAAATCTGTGTGAATAGTGTAAAATAATAATTTAAATTTAAAAATTGATATTAAAATCTAAAATAATTTTTATTCCTGTTTTATTTATATGTGTGTTAATAAATGTTTGTGTGTTAATTACTGGCAGTGGCTTCTTTTATTTTTTTATTTTAATATTGAAAATATTTTTAAATAAGAATTTATATTTTATAAATCTCTGCATCTCACTGAGCTAGTGGCATGGGCTGACAGTCTGAATAAAACATGTAAAATGTGATTCTTAACTTACATATCTGCCTACAATATAAATTTTCCAGGTTTACGATAAGACTCGTTTCTCTTCTGACCGTTATAATATATATATATATATATCAGTGGATAACTAAGTATTTAGCTATTCTTATTTAGAAAACAAAACAAATGTGGAAAATGGTTAAAATTCTCACCACTTGACAATTGTCAGATCTAACAAGTTTCTATATGAATTTTTGGAGAAGCCTTTGCCTGTTGTTGATTATCTAAAGATTGCTTTTATATAATTGATTACAAGTTCAAAATTGCTAATGTCATATTTATATCAAGCTAATATATTATATCCACATTGAATTTCCAACATTGATAGGAAATTTAAAATATATTAGCACAACAAACATAAGGAATAAGTGGGTCAATTCCATTTTTTTATTATTAAATGAGGGGATTCTTTATTCATAGCTCATGGCAGAGTAACTAATTTCAATTTCTGTTAGTTGCAAAAGTCTAATAAAAAATGGCCTCAAAGTACAATAAAAAAACTTCAGAAAATTAAAAGAACTTTAACAAGAAAGGAAAAGACCATAATAAATGTTGTATGCAATAGTTTAGAATAATGATGACTAATTTATGGCACATATGCCCAATACATTGAATTATTGAAATAAATTTGAACTATCCAATCTCTCATAAAATTATGAAAAGTAAAACCAGAGCTTGTAAAATAATTTAATAAAAAAAACATTTTTGCTAATATTTAAGAAAAAAATTATAATAGTCCCAAATTTAATAAATCAACCTTTAAAAAAAAATTTTTTTTTTCCATATTCATTCTGTAAATATACTGTAATGGTATATAATATGCCGTTACATTAATTTAAAATTAAAATAAAAAGTTTGTAAATAAAAATAAATTTAATAACAAACTAAAAGCTAAAATTAAAAAGAGTTGTTTAAGGTATATAATATATCCCTCAGATGGAAGGATAACTTTAAAAGTATTTTTTTGAACGTACTTTTTTATAATAAAAAAAGTAAAGATCTAAAGATAAAATATTTTGTTAAAAAGTAACAAATGAAAATAGAAATAAATGTTAATTTCTATTTTAAGATTCTTATGTAATCTCAGTAAAGGGAAATGATTGTGTTATTAATTAAACAAAAAGCAAACTAGCCTTTGGGGCTTTTATATAATTAAAAAGTCAGATAAGAGAAAAAAGCAGAATGTCCAATAGAAGCAGCAAACAATGCTCAGACCCTAACAAAAATCATTGATTGTTCAGTGAATCCAGATGATTTGTATAAAAAGAAAAATATTAAAATTGAGAGTTCGTTCCAGCTTGATTTTTTTGAGAACGGTGATAAGACACACTTTTCACCCTCTCTCTTATTTCAAATGAAATGACTGTTAAATTATGAATGGTACTGTTGCAAAACCTGAATCATATGGGTACTGCAATAAAATAGTACCAGAATTGAACCAGCTAAGGCCATCTCCAAAACAACAGACTGGTCTTCCATCAAAGTATGACCAATAAAGACTTTGTGGGAATTAGCACCAGGAAACAGGAGCTCTTCTACTGTAAAGTATGGACTATACAATTTTTAAAAAAAAGTAATTAAGAACTTTGGTCAAGATTTAACAAACATTTAATAATCAGCTAACATAAATTTTAAAATGAACTTTATCTGACTTACTAAGGTTTCAAATTTTATATACAGTATTTGAGCTCGCTAATTTAATCATTTCCATTTTTTATTATTATTAATATCTGTTGATTAAATTATTTAAATGTATTAAATTTAAGTTGGCTGCATAGATTCATTAACGTTTAATTTTTTTTTTCATATTGATTAAAATATATAGATATCAGTAAATATGACACCTTATGCTGAGTGTCTAAACGTATTTATTTGTATATTTTTTAAGTTATTGGTGTCAATGTGGCATCTTATGATGAATGCCATTGGGTTTATTGTAAATTTCCCTCGGCAATTCCATCAATAATTTTATATTTTAATTATTTATGTTTATTTTGAATGGGTTTTAATTTCAGGCTATTTGTCTTGTAGTTAGGTCAATGCTGATGGAGGGGTATATTGGTGTTATATCAATGTAATGTGAAGTGTGTTTAGCATACGGGCAAAGCCCAATTGAATGCATGACACAAAGATGTAATTATTGCAATGGATGCAGACATATTTCCTGCACCATTGACCCCTTCTAGCTCTGTGGATAGGGACAATAAGTTGGCAGTAAGACCACTCTCTCCCATATGTAGCACTTCTCTTTTAAATTATTTTATATACATGATTCCTTCACCAGACAGACACACATTCCTGTACTGGATGAAGATCATGTTCTTCAAATAATTTCATGCAGCAGAAGCACATTCCTGACTGCATGGTTTTATGCTAGCACCTTCATATTGCATTGGTTGCAGTCGTATAGCAGGAAGCAAGCGTTGATCTGGTTACAAACTTTTAGTCTGAAATTGAACGATTGTTTTGAAAAGTCTTTAACTTAGTAATCTATGTAGCCTATCTATACTCAACATTATAAAACCAACTTTTATAAAATGTCCATCTATGCGGACTGTTTAAAATAATAATTTAAATTTAAAAATTAATAACCAATCTAAAATAATAAATTGTATTCCTCAATTTTGAATGTATATATGTGCGTTAATAAATGTTTTGTGTGTTAATTACTGGCAGTGGCTTATTTTATTGTTTTAAATATTAATATATTTTGAGAATATAAATCTTTATTAAAACTTATAAGAATTTATATTATAAATTATCTCTGCTGCTCTGCGAGCTAGTGGCATGGGCTGACAGTTGGAATAAAATAGATATGTAAAACGTGGATTTTTAACTTACGTATCTGCCTACTGTATAAATTTTCCAGTTCAAATAGCCTGGTGGTACCCTGTAGCACAGATACGGCAAGACTTTGAAATCGCCCCGACCATTATAATACATTTGACTAATCTTAAGGTATGTAATCCAGAGTAAACTGAGAAATTGTTTTTAACTTTCATTTTGTAATTTGCATTCTTACATTGGCAAGACATGCTTTATTTGTTCTTTATAATTCTTGCAGTTTTGTTCTTTATGAAAGTTATTTTCAGTCATAAAATTTATAAATAATTAAATGAAGTCATAATTTTTTTTTTTCAAAGTTAAAAGTGGGTTTTATTAACAAACTTTAACTCCAAACATTGAATGTTTGAAAACAGCAAAACAGATTTTAAACTCACATTAGAATAATTATTTAAGCTTTAAATTTTTTCTATAATACATTATATTATGAAATAATATTTACTAAGGCTGTAAACCTTAAGAATATGCGCATGAAAATGTGAAGTTACTTTCACATTTTCATGCGCATATTCTTAAGGTTTACAGCCTTAGTAAATATTACTTGCGTTTAAATAAATTTATATTAAAAAAACAAAAATGCTTTAAAAACATTGTATTTTTAAAGAATGTTATAAGCATAACAGAATATTATAGTTTAAATGGTGTGACAAAACTATTAAATTAATTAAACTTAAACAGTTTTTGCGTAATTATCTATATTAATGTATTTCAGTGGTCCCCAACTAGCCAGGTGGAGGTCACCATTTATTTTTTCAATGTAAATTTATAGTTGGATATTGTTAATGATAGACTCTTTTACACTGTAAAAGTATAGTATGACCTGCAATTTGATTACAATATATTACAATAATTTATAAGAAATCTTAAAAATTAAATTTATTTGTATTACATAAATAATTGTTTTTAGTGTTCGGATAGCGGCGGGCACATGTAAAATGGTCTGCGGGTGCCATGGTGCCCATGGGCATAGGGTCGGGGACCCCTGATGTATTTTGTATGAAAATTGAATTGCAGCACAAAACTTATATGGTGCATCTAAACTTTGCATGAAAAATGATGCATAGATTGTAAAAGATTATTACTCCTAGTTTAGAAATTATAAATAATGTATAAAACAGCTGATCTCTGAAGATAAATACAAAATTAATAAATATTACTATAAATAAGTGTAATTACATATATGTTTACACATATTGCATTAAAATACAATAAAATAAATAATTATTATTTGAAATTGATTATAAACATTTAATTTCTATATTTAAAATAAAAAACTGTAAAATATCTTAATTTTATTATTATTAACAAATAGTTTTCAGAGCAGTATGCCAAAAGAAGAAAATTATGGCGTTTTTCCTATCAGCGAAGTTAGGAGAATAGTAGAGTATAAATTAATATCTTTCACAGTCTATAAAAAATTTTTTTTCAAAATTACATACAAACATATTTTAAAGTTAACACTAGTTAATTTTTCAAAATATTATTTAAAAAACTTCAATATTTTAAATGAAGGATAGCTTAAAAATTTTAATCGCGATAGCTTTCAAGTTATCTGATGCCAATTCATTTAAAAGTGTTCCTTGAGTTGCAAGCAGTCAATTATCAAGGACAGGATTCTTTACTTTTCATTCATGTAATAAATAGTAACTATTATGCATTAAATTATCTAGCAGGTTAAAAAATTAATCTTTGAAAATAATGTACTACAATGAAACATCACATGATCACCATCTCTTATACCAGCACATAATTGTTTATAAACAGCTTTTCACTGACGAAGGCCCCAAGCCAGAAACTAGTCTGGGGATATTGGATGAGTATGCACCAGATAGGAATTTTATGCACAAGTCTTCTGGCATCCATTGATTACTCTGGTTGGCACAGGGTGACACTACTGTATGGAGAGTTTTGCCTTGGTACTACAATGAAATTGTTATTCACAATTATTTTTATTTATTAACTCATGCTAATCCATTTTTAAATCATTTAAATAAAAAAATTGTAATAATATAATCACAGTGTTGGTAGTAAACATTAATTTTGCAACATTTGTATTTTATTTAAAATTCTGACTTTAAGAAAAGAAGGCAAAAGTACAAAGTGTTTTTACTCATTTTCTCTTTGAAGTTATATAAACATATTCATAAATCTCACCACTCTTCAATGCTTTATTAAGTGCTTATCTTGAATATATAATGTATTTCAAAAATCAAAATGTGTTCCATATTAAAATTTATAGATTATAACAAAGTATATAAAAATTTTATTGTGATTTAGGAGAAAAATAACTGATTTTCTTAAAAGCTAGAAGGGGGAAAATAATAAAGAGAATAACCACATTAATGTTATATACAAGGCAAAACTCTCCATACAGTACTGCCACCCTGTACCAATCAGAGTAATCAATGGATGCCAGGGGCTTGTGCATAAAATCCCTATCTAATGCCTACTCATCCAATATCTCTAGACTATTTTCTAGCCTGCGGTGTTCGTCAGTGAGGAGCTTTGGATCTGAGAGCACTGCACCTACATCTTAGGATCTAATACAACCCTCCAGCAACCACCTTTTATCTCTACTTAACTATAAAACTGAGAATGAAATTGAAAACCCAATAATATTTTCAATCTAAGTTGAATAGCTTATATAGTTATATGGGTCTGAACTCAGTTCAGCACCCATACATTTTGGTGTTTTTGGCTATATAAGGTATTGAGTTTAGATTGAAAATATTATTGTGTTTTCAATTTCATTCTCATAGTTTTATAGTTAAGTAGAGATAAATGGTGGCTGCTGGAGGGTTGCATTAGACCATAAGATCTAGGTGCAGTGCTCTCATATCCAAAGTGCCTCACTGACAAAGGCCACAAGCCAGAAACTAGTCTGGAGATATTGTATGAGTAGGCATTAGATAGGGATTTTATGCACAAGTCTTCTGGCATCCATTGATTACTCTGGTTGGCACAGGGTGGCACTACTGTATGGAGAGTTTGCTTTGTTTATAAACAATTATGTGCTAGTATAAGGGATGGTGATCATGTGATGCTTAATGGTTTAATCTTATATACATATTTAATATTTTTAATTCTAAGACTTTTGTGTCCTTAATGTAAATTGTTTAACTTTTATATAATTTTATACATGCCTTTGCAAAGACATTTCTTGATATTAAATAATCATTGAAATATGCAATTTTTATACCCAAAATAATTGAATGCTAAAAAACAATCAAGGTATGACTTAGTACTACATCTCAAACATATATGCATTAAGACAATCTTCAAATAAGGACCTATCTCTAAGGTTTATTAAAATCTAACCTGGAGATAGCTTTTAGTTATAAAGATAGATTTTTATTTTCTATCAATTACAGATTAATGTCGATGCATGGTAAAAGTGATAGCACTTTATGCATTATAAATGGTTAAAATATCAGATCTTCATTCCTTATGCAATAAAAGGATATACCATCAAAAAAAGCAGGTATTACATGTTTTGTCATAAGAAAAGTATTTCAAAGAAATAAAAATATATAAAACTATTTATTTGAGTTTGTTTTAAGAATGTATTGTATTAATCAAAAGATGGTGTTGGGTAAATAAAATCATGAGTTTAGAGGTGCAGTATGTCTCCTTATAAATAGTGTGAAATATGGGAGATTAACATGAGATGAGAAACAACAGGGACTGTATTCAATCTCATTTAAATATGATCTTGTTTTATCATCACCCTGTCATATATTCATAAATATATCTGTTGAAAGAAAATGTAGATTTCTCACCATTATTTAACTAAATCTTATTCTATAAAACCTGAGAAGAAATTTTAAATCTGTATTCCTTACAGATCTATAGTATGCTGTTGAGGATCAAAATAATCTGCCAATCCTTATCAATCTGTATCATCAGAATAAATTAAATGATGGTAACTCTCTCTCTCTTATAGAACTAGTGAATTGAATATTACATTTGGGAATATTACATAATTGACTCATCAATATAAAAAAATGAGCATCACATGACCACCACTTCACCAAAATGTATGGGTACTGAACTGAGTTCAGATCCATATAAGTATAGTTTTGTAGTTAAGTGAAGATAAAAGGTGGCTGCTGGAGGGTTGCATTAGATCCTAAGATCTAGGTGCAGTGCTCTCAGATCCAAGGCTCCTCACTGATGAAGGCCACAAGCCAGAAACAAGTCTGGGGATATTGGATGAGTAGGCACTAGATGGGGATTTTATGCACAAGCCTTCTGGCATCCATTGATTACTCTAGCTTGCTGTGTTTGGCAATACATATACTGAGTTTTGCCTGTTATAAAATAATGATGATGCCCTATTTATAGAAAGTCAATAGAGATTCCAACATTTGAAATGATAAGGTTGGTGTGCACCATCATGTATGATAGATAGACATAAAATGCAATTTAAATCTTCTATTACCCTTAAATGTTAATCTTTACACCCAGAAAATATATAGTATATTTATTCTAATGCCAAAATGTATGACAGCTGTGAAGGAGAATCTGTATTATAAATTGTATTGTTAATTGAACAATATATGCTTATAATACAAATAAAAATAAAGTAAAGAGATAAATCAAACAAAAGGGAAAAGACTTTATATATACACAACATTTAAATACATATATATTTTCTATACTAAACAATATAATTAGAAGGGACTGAACTCATACTTTCAAGCTCCCTGCAGCTATCCACTCAATCTTATACAACTGATACACATGACCACATTCATGTGAAAAAGATAAATGATCTCCAATATACTCATCAATTAATCCAGAGTACCATCTCCCACACATATATGCTCAGTTTGTATTAAGATAGCAAATCTTCAAACTTTAGTGGACAAGCTTCAATCTTCTCTTCCTTCCAACTCTTCAGCAGCCATATCATTGAAAATCCAAGAAGATTGAAGCTTGTTCATTAAAGTTTGAAGATTTGCTATCTTACTATAAACTGAGCACTGATTGTATGGGAAATGGTGATCTGGACCAATAGATAAGTGCTGGATTAGCATGAAATATGTATATTGGAGATCATTTATCTTTTTCATATGTATGTTATCATGTCTATCAGTTGTATATAGTTGTAGGGGGCTTAAAAGGCTGAGTTCATGTCTCTTCTAATATATATCTAATATTAACTTGAAATTAATAGGTGAAAAAACTGAGGGAAATAAACATTTTGATAAGCCTCATATTGAGAATGCTGAACTACTTCAATCTCATTTCTCATCTCGCACTGAGTCACGTTATTCTTTGAGATCTAACGATTGTTCTTTCAAAAGTTAACCTTGATAATGGCGGTTGCTAGTCCGTCGAAATATCGGATTGTAATGCAAAATAATACACGGTTCGTACACAAAAATATTTTTTTATCTACATCATATAACTGTGAAAATATTAAATATAATATTAGGTAAAGGTTTACTTTAGCGACCACAGCATAAAAATCATGTTCGCCCTCTAGTTTTCAAAATTAGAAGTAAATTATTATTCGAAAATCTTACGCATACTACTATATTACAATTACATTAAAATTTATTAAAATGTAAAAGATAATAAAAAAAAATATTTACCATTTTAAAGAAGTTGAAATAATTACACTAGTTTAATTAAAATAATTAGTTTAAATTATTTGAAACTTAAGAATTTAAACTATCGACATTTATAACTTAAGAATTTAAACTATCTCGATGGTTCTCGGCCGAATGGATGACAATGGGGAGCCATTAGTCATCAAAATTGACGAAACGTATTATTTCCACAGAAAATACCACAGGGGGACTATACATAGAGAGCATTGGGTCTTTGGTGGTATTGAAAGAGGGTCAAGGAAGTGCTTCTTGGCAGAAGTTGCGGATAGAACGGCTGGCACATTGGAGGCCCTAATCCAGCAGTACATTTTACCAGGGACTCGCATAATTTCAGATGGCTGGGCTGTGTACAATAATATCAGCAGACTTAGCAATGGGGTGTACATGCATTCGGTTGTCGTCCACCAGGACAACATTGTGAATCCTGAAGACCAAGACATACATACCCAGAATATTGAGAATATGTGGATGAGGGCCAAGCGTAAGCTGAAATTCCAATCTGGTACCAGCAGGGCTTTATTTTCATTGTATCTCCAAGAATTTGCCTTCCGCAGTAGATATAGCACTGCCACCTTTTTCTCCAACTTCCTACTATGCATAGGGCATAATTGTGCTTAAAAAGGTAAATGATTTTTTTTTATTATCTTTTACGTTTTAATTAATAAATATTTACTGTAATTGTAATATAGGAGCAGATACGTAAGATTTTAGTTCTAATTTTAAAAACTAGATGGCGAATATGCCCTGGTCGCTAAAGTAAACCTTTACCTGAATATTATACATATATATGTGTGTGTGTAAATAAATTTTGTTTATTAATTAAATAAAAAATTCAATGATAATTTATTAAAATATTGTATAAAATTACAACTTAATCGTTGGCTTTAAGATATTATGATTTAAAACATTTTAAAGTATGATATATATATATATTTAATATCACAGAAGTTATTTTGGTAGTAATGTTCTGTGCAGTTTAGCATAAAGTGGTAGAATATTAGACTCTGGAATATGGCATTTAAGGATTGATTCGTGTGCTGGCATTTTCAGTGCTCACTTTATGAATTTTTAAGCAATTTGAATCCTTTTTTTATATTGGACTATTTTATCATCTAATCAGAGGTTTCTATATTACTAGTCATAAAAACAACCAGAAATTCTTTGATGTTACTAGAAAACTATCACCTACTACTTATATATATATTCATAAAGAGATGTTTGCATTAAATAATACTAAAATTATTTCTATATGTGTAGGTTTTAATTAGTTCAATAATAAATCTGAAAAACTATTTCATTTAAATTTGTACTATTCAAATATAAAGTATAGCCTCCTCTAATGATTATAAACATTAGAAATCTTTAAGCACAAATTGTTTATAAAGTATACAATCACAGTATAGTATTATTATTGAATAATGCAACGTATTTCTACTTTGAGTTTATTATAAAGTAAATAAAGAAATTATTGTAGTTTAATAAAAAAAATTTGCACAAGTTTGTATTTAACCAATTTTTATTATGATTTATAGGGCATCAGATACTAGCAAAAAGAAATTATGACATTAAAAAGATATCAGATTTAGAAATGAAGAAATCATGAAAGATATGGTGCAATGATCTATGTTTGATAAAGTAACAAAAAAAGTTGGTTGATGATCTAGAAAAAAAGGAATGTGAAAAATAAAGCAAAAAACAGAGACTTGGGGAAGGCTGTTATGATGTACTGAACCAATGCTGAAGGAAATATATGTTTTAATTATTGTTACTTTTGAGTTACCTATTAATACAATATTTTACTGCATATAAGCATTGGATCTAAAATTTCTATTTAAAATGCATTCAACATTTCATTATGCATAATATGAATATAAAATACTACATGATTTAATGTCTTTTTAGTCTAATAGTTAAATGGAATCCAGTGTAATATTTGATTGGAATTAATTGAAGTCATATGTTTAAATAATTCCTGTTTCTTCTCTATGTATGCAATATTTGGTACATACAGAAAATGATAAAATATCTGTTGATTTATTTAACCTTAAATATCTTTTGTTTTAAAACAGGCAAAACTCACTATATATATTGCCACACACAGCAAGCTATCTTTTGTTTTAGTTACTACATATTAGTAATAACTGAAAGGTTGCTAGTCTTTCACATGTGCCTACTGATGTCTCTCAGACAGCCAATCAGATTTTAAACAGCTGTCTTAAGAACGATCAGGCCTTGACCACATGACAGAGATTTTGATAAGAAAAGGATGATACCAACCTTTTCTCTACTTAACTTTTTATATATATAAGCCAGTCTTAAGCATCTTGGCCTGAAAGCTTGAAGATATAAACATATTCAAATCTATGTCATGTGATCAAGGCCTGATCGTCCTTAAGACAGCTGTTTAAAATCTGATTGGTTGTCTGAGAGACATTGGTAGGCGCATATGAAAGACTAGCAACCTTTCAGTTATTACTAATTTAATAACAACATGTGATTTTAGACAAATGTTATTTACTACATATTATAAGTGCCACTAGGAATAGATCATCAAATCTATCTATCTTTATACCAAAAGTCATTTTCATTTGTAAATGATCATCAGAAGCAATCCTAGGAAAATACATAGAACTACGGTTAATAATGGATTGAGGTCTTAAATAATTATAATACTCCAATGTATTTCTGCTGCTTTTAATAAGTCAAAAACAAAATATTTCATCATAGGAAAATAACTACTGCAAATAAATTAATTGTACATAAAGATTTTTATTTAATTTATTATATAGAAAGTGAGACTTTCATACTTTATAAAAGCAATATAAATGTATTAGAAAAGTTTCATTTAAGGATCTGTAAATTTTAAAAATACGGTGTCAAGATCTAAAAATAATCAATATGCTCTATAACTTGGTAGATGTGACACTAGACTTCATTATTGTAAAAATCACACTTTTATTGTACGGAGCACCTTAAACAAATGATCAATATAAGAGTTTTTAAAAAGGATGTTTTATGATAAACTTGTGCATGGTTTGTGTGGAAGAGGTAGAGCTTATTCAAATTATAAGAATTATCTCAAAAATACAAAAAAAAGTGCAAGATTGATTGTTTACACTGAGAGAATATGGCAGAGAATAGAAAACATTGAAGAGCTATAATTAGATATGATATTAAGATGTTTCAAAAAGAAAATTTTCTGTAAAAGAAGTCAAAAGATGTCAAGCTTTGGTAGCTGAGAGGTCAGCGCAGCTGTCTTGCAAGCAACAGTTGTTACGGGTTTGCTTCCGGGCTGATGCTATGACATATGGAAGAAAGAAGTTAAAAGATAGCATTGCAAAATAGCAAATAAACACAAAAATGGGCCAGTATGTTCTATATGTGGATGTTTTTGTTTCACAGATAGGTTTAAATAATTATCACAAACTCATTTTTACAGTAGTCCTTTTTTTCAGGAAATTAAAATGGCCATATTTATTTATGAGTGACTGCTGCATAGGTATGGAATTTATTTTAGAACAAAATTAATCAATCTTTTATGACTATCATATTTTGAATTAAATTTATCATATTTTAAAGATATATATATAATTAATAAAACAAGTCACAAATTGTGCAACTTGCCTTTAAGCTTGTGCTAAAATGTTCACTAGATGGAGCTTACCCCTAGCTCCAAACAAGCTTTAATTATAAGTGCCAACAGAGAAAGAATTCAAAATTTCTATCGTACTATCCTCATCTCCAGACCAATTGTAATGGCTCACTTCAGTGAAGAGTTAGGATTTCAGAAACTAGATCTAAAACACCACTGAGGTGAGCCATTAAGCTTGAAACCAATTGGTCTGGAAATGAGGATAGTATGATAGAGATTTTTAATTCTTTCTCTGTTGGCACTTATAATTAAAGCTTGTTTAGAGCTAGTGGTAAGCTCCATCTAGTGAATATATATGTACATTTATTACCAATATTACTTATTTTCCTTTAAACAAATGACTGAAGATGTTAGAAAAAGGATAACAATTCCCACTATGTATTTCTGATGATCTAGCTTCATTAGTTGGCCAAGATCATCAAATTCTTTCAAATATCTTCATTCTCCTTTATTATTTATTTATCATTGTAATCTATAAATGTACTCCTCTTGTACATCCATAATAATAATTTACCATTTTTTGGATAAAATTATAATATTAATAAAATTACTAATAAGATTAATATATTTATTTATCCAAGAGACAATAAATCACCATTGTACAAGAGGTTTAAATGTGTAGATTAATTATTAATCTTCAAGATAATTGAGTGCACGGTTAAAATTAATGGTATACAATTTTTTTATTATTAAATTTTAAAAAATTGTAAAATAAAAACAACACATTATTTATTTAGTCAAGAAATGCATAAACAAGAAGCAGAGGCAGGGGTAAGAAATGAAAAAGTTCCATTCAAACAGTTTCTTCATATCATTCAGCCACAACTAGAAATAAAGTTCTACATGATTATAAAGATTTATTCATGGTATCATTCTGATTTCATTTAACGAGTAAAACAATACAAAAAAAAAAACATTCTCAAATTTTATTACATATTATCTGTCAACACCCAAATCAAATTCCAATAGTTAGCCAGAAAATTACAAAATATTCCCATCACTGAATTATAATTATAAATTTATTTAATTAAACGCACATTGATTAGGTAATATTTACTAAGGCTGTAATCTCAAGAATGTGCGTGTAAAAATGCAATATTAGGGACCTCTACAGGTCTTAACCACAAGCTTACGCTTTGGAAGAAAAGAGGGAATATCACTGAATTATGTAAACTGAATGAAGAAAATCGACAGCACATCATAGGCCATTACCTAGCTATTCAGTTTTTCAAAGAATTTTATTTTTAGGAACATTTAAAATTAGCTTCAATATTTAAAAACCTAATTAAATTAGTGGTATCAATTTAAAGATCTTTAACATTAAATGCTTTCTATTAATCAGAAAATTTATGGAAATTAAACAAAACTTCAAATCTTTAACAAAGCAAAACTCTCCATACAGTATTGCCACCCTGTGCCAACCAGAGTAATCAATGAATGCCAGAAGGCTTGCGCATAAAACCCCTATCTAATGCCTACTCATCCAATATCCCCAGACTAGTTTCTGGCTTGTTGCCATCATCAGTGAGGAGCTTTGGATCTGAGAGCACTGCACCTAGATCTTAGGATCTAATGCAACTGTCCAGCACCCACCTTAGAGATAAAAGGTGGGTGCTGGTGGGTTGCATTGGATCCTAAGATCTAGGTGCAGTGCTCTCAGATCCAAAGCTCCTCATTGATGATGGCCAGAAACTAGTATGGGGATATTGGATGAGTAGGCATTAGATAGGGATTTTATGCACAAGCCTTTTGGCATCCATTAATTACTCTGTTTGGCATAGGGTGGCAATACTGTATGGAGAGTTTTGCTTTGTTTATAAACAATTATGCGCTAGTATAAGATAGTGATCATGTGGTACTTAATGGTAAATCTTTAACACAGAATGATACTAAGAAAATTTCAATTCTCAATACCCCTCCCCCCAATTAACTTACTTTTTCCAAATTTTAGATTCAATAATATATTTTATTAAAGGTGCCTTCAGTATAATTTTTACACAGCCAAAAAATTATTTTTTATTTTAAAATGATCCACTTTCATTAATCATATTCAAACGGAATGTTATTCACCACTTTATCTCTCTAATACTAAATAGCTCATAATATTTATTGTAATAGTTTTTAATAAGCTTTCTAAACTATAGTACCACTATGATTATCTTCAGGATTCTCATAGTTATAAATACTGTAACTAAGCAGAAAAATACTTTTATGCTCAATGATAATTTGCTATTGCTGTTCATTTATCATTTAATTTAAGGCAGTATTCATACATAAGTATTTTCTTAATTAATTGCCATGGTTTTAATCAACAATCTATATGAATTATAAAAACTAACAGTCTAAAGATTGTGCTAAGAACTATTCTCACTTAATAGCTATAATTAATTAATCACTTTGGGCAACAGCCCACTGTAAATAGTATACATTACACATGCAAAACAAATAGTATCATCATGGAAATCAAGTCCATTTTGCTGAACCTCTGGTTTAAAATAACACATTAACTTACATAATGAAACTACCAACATGAACATTAACACTATTGTGGAGCATAGTTATGGAGAGAAGAGGCTTCTAGACTCTAAAATAAAAAGTGACTACATAATATTGGCCAACCATGGAATACCTCATATGCACAATCTCCTTTTTATTTGGAAAATAATAAAAAATCAATTTAATATTGAGTATATATCAAAATTAAAAATGAATTTTCTCTACAAATTAATTGCTTAGCACAACTTCATGTAATTGTACTTCAAGACACTTATCATTCTTCTAATGATGTATATCTTCATAAAATTTCTAGATCTGCATTGATTATTGATAGAGTGCATGGTAAACATGGTGTGGTAACATTTGTTTTAAACTAAACATCACATGATCACTATCTCTTATACTAGCAAATAATTGTTAATAAACAAGGCAAAACTCTCCATACAATAGTGCCACCCTGTGCCAACATGAGTAATCAATGGATGCCAGAAGGCTTGCACTAGATAGGGATTTTATGCCCAAGCCTTCTGGCATCCATTGATTATTCTGGTTGGCACAGGGTGACGCTACTGTATGGAGAGTTTTGCCTTTTTGTTTTAAACTACTTCGTAAAGCCAACAGCTTACATTGAAGCTAGTTCAAATGATATTCTATTCACATTTCAGATAGACAATTTTTATATGTGCAATATTTAACATTCTGATTATTTATCAAGTGCACAGGAAGTCTGTAATTAGAAAGATAAAGGCTTAACCTTTTTCACATGCACCTTAAATGTTTGCATAATAGCCTAACAATGTAGTTTTTGACTATAAAGGGGCCTCTCAAACCTCAACACAAAATAGGGACTTTATAAAGATAAAAGCAGCTGTAAATAATCAGAATATTACATTAGTTACTGTATTACCATTAAAAAAATCTTAATATTAACTCATAGAAAATCACAAGATTTTGTGTAAGTTAATTTGTGAAAGGAAATAGTGGATTTAAATATGAAGAGAATAATATCTTCATGCTCCCAAATCAAGATGCTTCAGATTGGCCTATATAAATAGAATTTAGGTTAAAAATAAGATGGCCACTATTATCTTTATAAAGCCCCTATCTTGTACTGATGTTTGAGAGTTCCCTCTATAATCAAAAACTACATCATTTGGCTATTATTATAAATATTTAAAGCACGTGTGAAAAAGGTAAAGGCCTTTCCCTTTCTAATATGCAATATTTGTAAAACCTCCCAGTACAAACTGATCCTATTCTTCTATTCCAGATCTTCCTATAGTTTCTCATAGTAGTCTTTGGGAAGATGTAAATAAGGATCCAAAACAACTTGTCAATTTTTAGAGTAGATTAATTAAACAACATGCACTTTATGATATCAAACAAAGAAGTTCATTCCATTCAGGCAGATGAGGAACAGAAATATCTTCTGATGTATTTTGTTTAGACAAAAAATAGTTTACCATTACCTGCTGAATTAGTGATGTTAGATCATTTTCTTCATAGTTAAAAAACACCAAGTCTAATCACTTTTGCAATCCACATTCCTATGGCTGAAAGTCATTCTGTTTTGAAAAGAAAGATAAGGGAAAATATTGAATATCTTAGTAAGAATATTAATGGAATCTTTACAATTCTCTCTTGTTATAACAAGTTTAACATACTCATAACAAAATCTTCCAGAGCATCCAAACACTCATAGATATCGAAAAATTATTTGTTTCAGATTAAAATAAATAGCAGTGATCTTTGAAATCAATTTTTATCTATCAATCCAGAAATCACTGACAATCTTGTAAAATCAGCAGATGATGCCAGAAAAGAAAAGTGGACAGAGCCCGTAGAGAAACTAAACTTTACTAGATCTAGTCATGAGATCTGACCATTGTTAGGAAATCTTGGTGGATGTAAAATTACTTTTAAAAAAAAACTATTACAAATGGAGAAATTGCCAATCTTATATAGCAGACTTTTCAATGCAAGATTGATAGAATGAAAAAAAAAAGGATCTTTAGAGCAAAATTACATATTTCTTTTTTCACAATGTTTTATTAGCAACAATCTGATTAAATCTGTAAGTGTTGATGAATTTAAACTTGATTGTCTTAAACTAGGAAAGTTCTCAGTAGATTAAAATTATAGCAATCTTAAAACCAAACAAACTAACAATAATCCCGAAAATTATTGTTTTTGATTATTTTCTATTTGCGTTATTAATCTCGATTCCATTTGTCTATATAATGTCTTAATCATCTTCACCATGTCTAATTGTGATGACGTTGCAGTACTCTCGTGCATTTTTATTTCTTTATAAATATATTTATACTTTATTTGATTGCATGAATCATTATCTGGATGGACATTGTCCATATCTGAAGTTTCTAAGCTATTTTTTTTTAAACTTCTTTCAGAAGTATTTGCTTCCATTATTTTCTACTGCTTTTCATCGTTTTTATTTTCTTTCTCTACTTTAATAATTGTCAAAATTTTTAAATGCAATAAACTTATTGTCTGTAATATAATTATAACTGGATACACCACCAACAGCACTAGATTGTCGACTCAAACACTATCGAACACCACATATACTTGTATGTCCTCTTCATGACCCAACTTGCTTTATTCTTTTTCATTGTTTTTTTATAAATTGTATTGTCTAGCCAACCATATCTTTAATCTAATTCAGGCAAGTTATAAGAACTGAAAATCAAAGCAATCACCCGGGGGGGGGCAAAAAATTATAAATATCATGCAATCTTACATCAACAAAGTAAGAAATCATTATCATTATTAAGTGAACCCTACAAGATATTTGAAAGAATCATATCAAGAATTTGACTGATATTTGAAAACTATCTATCTGAGGAGCAGAATTAGTTTTAGTCAGGAAAAAGCTGTTGTCAAGAAGTTTACTCTTTAACTACTCATATTTAGAAAGGCCTTAAAAATAAATATTGTTCAATATTTATTCATCTAATTTCAGCTTATAATTTTGTTTGTAAAAATGGTCTTCTAAAAGTTTCTAAAATTTTTAAATGCAGGAAAACTACTAATTTGCTTGGCGTAATTCTCTCCAATAAAGAAATTCAAGTGACACTAGAACAGTCTTTATCAGGATTCTGTTCTCTCACCAACTTTATTTATTATATTTTATCATTGATCTTCCTAAAACAGAACCCAGGAAATTTATTTATGCTGATGATATTGTTTTTGACTTTTCAAAAATAATCCTTTTCCTGTCAAGCGTTGTTAGCCGAGAGGTCAGCACAGCTGCCTTGCAAGCAAGCAGTTGGTTGCAGACGGTTGTTGCAGGTTCGCCTCCGACCGATGCTATGACATATGGAAAAAAAAAATCCTTTCCTGTGAAATACAAAAGTTTCTCAATAAGGATATGAAAAGATTGAAAATCTTTTTCAACAATTAGTCTCATTCCTAATACAATGAAAACACTACTCTCAATATTCCATTTGAAAACATGGACTTATCTTTTAATCTGAATATAACCTTTTACAATAATAGACTGAAACACAATCCTACACCATTTAGATCATAGTCTAATTTGTTTTTCTCATTTAGATAAGAATAAATGAAAATTAATTTCTAGGAATAAACTCCTTTGAAAGCTAGGTGGCGCTACTTGAGATTATCATGCAAAAAATTTAAGGATAGCTTCTTTAGTGTTAGTATATATTGCTAATCAATACTGTGTCTTTAATTGGAAGAAAAGTTTCCACTCTAAACTTCTGGATACTTAATTAAATATTACCATGGGAAATATTACTGGTTCAATCAAGTATGCTTTGTCACACTGGCTTACTGCTGTTTTCCATATCCTTCCATCAGAGATCAGAAATGATTGCACAAAAAATATATGTAAACCAGTTAAGCAGACTGGACTTGTCAATAGTTCAGGATATAGTTTCACCATCTAAGACTCATCCTAAATCAAGATTCCTCTTGTGGATATTAAACCAAGAATCTAGAATTAAAAATTATGACAATGTTCCAAACAAATTTCATTTTCCAGTTCAACAGTAGATCCAGATATACTTGATCTTCCTAGACCCAACTGAAATCTCATCAATGTTCATCTTTTTATCAGCATTGATCTATGTAAATTTTGGAAAATAATTATGGAATTTGACTGCCATGTCTATAGTTCTATGGCTACAGTGGCAGAATTAAAGAATTTAATTTAATAAAACCATTGATGATTCTATCTCTGGTTTGAATCTTTCCAGATTCCTTTATATTTCACTAATAATTAATCTGTCCAAAATTCCACATGCTAAATAATTTATTTTAGAAAAACATATATCTTCATTTATAAACAAGGCAAAACTCTCCATACAGTAGTGCCACCCTGTGCCAACCAGAGTAATCAATGGATGGAAGGCTCATGCATAAAATCCCTATCTAATGCCTACTCATTCTATATCCTCAGACTAGTTTCTGGCTTGTGGGGATATTGGATGAATAGGCATTAGATAGGGATTTTATGCACAAGCCTTCTGGCATCCATTGATTACTCAGGTTGGCACAGGGTGGCACTACTGTATGGAGAGTTTTGCCTGGTTTATAAACAATTATGTGCTAGTATAAGAGATGGTGATCGTGTGATATCTTCATTTACTTAATATATATAGATCAGTTTACTTAATTTTCTTATGAAGAGTTTTGCAGTGTGGAGTTATTATATCTGGCTGTCAAGGGACTTGGGATCTAAATCTGAGCCAGACAAAACTTAAAAAGTTATTTTAAGCTCCAATCAGTTCTCATTTTTTTGTAAGATAATCAGCACATAACTAACTCAGCAGACATCTGATAATGGTTGGGTAATATGTATCAAGATGATGGAATAAGGATGAAAAATCAATCAAACTCTCACCAACTGACAATTGGTAATCCTGTTGAGAATAGTCTTCTCCTTCACTATTCTAAAATAAATTTTTGTAGAATGTATTAATTAAAGTCTGCTTTATCTTTTAGTCAGTTAATTGATAAAAGGCATTTTTTATGTAACTATTCAATTTCTTTCTTCAATTCTTATTTTCAAATAAAAATAGTAGTTTTAAATAGCTCTATATAGATAAAAAAAAATCCTCTCTCTCCAA
The DNA here is from genome assembly GCA_028023455.1 of Epiperipatus broadwayi. Lineage (NCBI taxonomy): Eukaryota > Metazoa > Onychophora > Udeonychophora > Euonychophora > Peripatidae > Epiperipatus > Epiperipatus broadwayi. Next base: position 2,586,075 of record JAQFVV010006223.1, on the reverse strand, counting down.
CACCTTTTCATGGGAATGATAGGAAATACCAGGTTAGATAATTAATCTTTAGTGAGAATTTTTATAGTTTTTCTTCTTTCTTTTACTTTCATATAACATTAGCTAAATATCTAATTATTTGGATGACATTTTAAAAAAACAAAATCCGTCTTATATGTAATTTTTCAATTGTCTGAAAAAAACTTTGGTTCTAATCCAGGTCATGGGTGTGGAAGTGATGCCACTAACCACTAATGAGATTCTTTTTTCTTATTTACTAATATTATTTCTAATATGTGAATACAAATATAATTGATAGACTTTGGAAATATTATCAAAATTACTCTTTCCTTTATTTTGCTATAATATCTTATATAAATACAATTTATCAAAACCACTTACAACACTTTTTAGCAAAATTCTTTTTCATTTTCACTGTCCTGCAGTCTTCTTCAGAGCTATGATATAATGAACAAAATAAAATAAAATACATAACTATATAAATAATACCATAAAAAATGTAAACAATAAAAAACTAAAAACAACATAAAATATATTTTAAAAAACTAATAAAACTGGAATAAATCATCAAACCCAAATAAATAACCCAGATAATATAAAATAAAATATACAATATAAATAGAAAATAAATTATACATGTGTATTCTTAACTGTAAGATATATATTCAAGAATAACAATCTAAATATATTATTTATTTTTATTATTATTAACAATCTCCTAATTATTTCTATTCTTTATAAACTTAAACTTTATGATAACTAATACGGCAGTCCCTTAGTTACAAACTTAACTGATTCCTGACATGTGCTTGGAAGTTGAAATTGTTTGTAAGTAGAGGTTTGTAAAAAAAAATATCAAAAAGGGTTTTCAAAATACAGTATTTATTTTTTACTGGTTAGTATCTGGAGTTTTGTTTACAAATTTATCAAGAGTTAATTGAATTGTATTCTTTTGATAAAGAATTCTGTAACATTCTATGTCTTTTTCTATTGCCCTTCATACACAAGATATACACTCTCCATTTGAATCACATCCTTCCATAATGGTCAAAAATTTGTCAAGATGAATGAAGGTTTCATTCATAATTTATTATCAGGTTTTTCTTCATTTTGTATTTCATTCATCTCTTCTGCAGTTTAATCAAGTCTTCATTTGATAGAGGTTCTGAGCGAGATTGCATTAACTCAACAATATCTTCATTAGTGACATCTAAATTTAATTCATTCATTATATTGACTATTTCAGTTGTGATATCTTCAGGAGTTTCTTCAATATCCATAGAAGCATTCATCATTTGTGGATATATTTTTTTCCAACAACCTTTCAACGTTGACTCTCTTATTTCAGTCCACACATTCCCAATAATATTTGTTGTTTTTCATATATTATAACTTTTCCAAAAATCTCTTAGTGTAGATCCACCTTCCTTGTCAATTGCCTTGATTGCTTGAGTCATTAATCTTCTCATATAATTCTGCTTAAAAGTAGCTATCACAGTTTGGTCCATAGATTGTATTTCACTTGTAGTATTGGGAGGGATAAACACAACATTAACTTTTGGATATAAATTTTGCAGGGATTTTGATGTCCAGGAGAATTGTCTAAGAGCAATAGTGTTTTAAATGGTAAATTATTCTCACTACAATATTGCCTAACAGAAGGCAATGTGAGAACCAATCTTGAAAAATTCTGTGCAATAGCCCAGGCTTTAGGAATTAATTTCCAAATGACTGGAAGCATTCTTTTATCTTTTCCTTTCAATGCTCTAGGATTTTCTGTCTGATAAATTAGAATTGTCTAAAATTTAAAATCACCAGCTAATTTATCTCCAAGAAGCCATGTTAATTTGTTTTTAGAAAATTTATGCCTAGGTGCAACTGATTCTTTTTTTGCTAAATATGTATATGCAGGCATCTTTTTCCAAAATAATCCTGTCTCATCTACATTGAAGACTAGGCATGGAAAATAAGCTCCATCTTTATAAGCTCCATCTTTAATGATATTAGAGAAAGTGGAAATTAATTCCTTGGCAGCTTTCTTATCTGCACTGGCATCTTTCCCAATACATTTAATATTATGTAAAGAATATCTCATCTTAAATTTGTGAAACCAGCCATTGCTTGCTACAAATTCAACAGCAGAGTCTTCTTTTAATTCTTTCTTCCAACCTTCATGCAAACTAAGAGCCTTAGCTCGAATAGTTAATAAACTCACTGGGATGCCTTTTTGATGTTGATCTTCAATCCATAAAGCTAAAGATTTCTCCATTTTATCCATTACTCTGCAATGTCTTTTTGAAACAGTCTTTGAAGAAATATTTCCACAATTTTTAACATATTTTTAAATTTTGTTCTTGTTTTTTACAATTGTATATATTGTTGATCAATTTAAATTACCTGAACACGCAATTGAAGCAAAAGACTCAGCATTTTCAGAACATCTAATTATATCCATTTTTGCCTTGATCGTTTGGGGGTTTGTGAGACCTTGATTTATTTTTAGTTGTATCAACACTGTTGTTTTTTCATTTCTCACTTATGTTTTTAATTAATAAGAATGAAGTCCAAAAGCAATTGCATAATAGCAAAATATTTGTAACTCGAATGTTCGTAATTAGGGGACTTCCTGTATTCTTTTAATTTTAAATCATATAATATCTATTATTTCCTTACTCCCCATTTTTCTATTAAAATTAATATTTTATATTTATTATTATTTTTTAATATCGAAAACCTATAAACATTATAATTTTTGAACTTACCCAGTTCACTTTAATCTATTAAAAAAACGTTTTTTTTTTTCAAAAAATTATCTTATACCCTAACTCCCTCTATTACATATTATTTAAACTAAATATATATATATATTCCCTACAACTCTTTATTTATATATATATATTGTTATTTTGTACACTTTAACTTGTATTATTATATAATTCTCATAAATTTATATTTTACTGCTTTATATGTAAATATTATGCCAAGTTTTTTTTAAATATTAACTTAACCATTTTTACAACCCACAATTCATTTATAAACAATTTTCTGTTTATATATTTACCTCTATATATCTTATTTAATAACCATATCTATACCAATCTCATCCTAATCCTATAATCCCTATTAAATTTTTGTTTTATCTTTCTTATTAGTATTGCTTCTTTTATTTTTATTTTTTTAATATTGTCTGTATGTAATCTCATTTTTATTGAACTTTGTGTAAATTTGTGTCCTGTTTCTTTCATATGTATATATATTGGTGATTTATTATCTGACATGTTGTTTTAATCTTGTTTTTATAGAATTTTTGTTTCTCCTATATATTTGTTATCAATCCCACTATCTACACATTGTTTCCATTTTATCAACATACTCGATTGATTATTTTTTTAGTATCTTTATTATATCCTATGAAATTGTTATCTATCAAATTTAATAGGTTTTCTCTTTTTTTCTTAACTATTTTTGTAGTAATTATTCTTTTGCATTTTTTATTACTCTTCTTTATAATTTTGTTAATGTTATTCACTATAATATTATTTGTTTTTATTCCTAAATTTATATTATACTGCTTTATATATAAATATTATGTGAAGTTTTTTTCTAATATATAATATCCATAAATATACCCATGTTTATACTCCTATTTAACTTAACCATTTTTACAACCCATAATTCATTTATAAACAATTTTCTCTTTATATATTTATCTTTATATATCTTATTTAATAACTATATCTATACCAATCTCATATTGCAATGTATTGTTCAAGGAAAGAAGACTATATTAAACAAAAAAGATTTCTCTGTACATATAATTAAAAGAAGTATTGAAAAATAGAATATAAGATAAATAAAAATGAAAAGAGTGAAGGAAAAAGAAAAGTGAAAATAAATATATAGGAATAAAAACCAATAATAATATTATAGTGAATAAGTTTAACAAAATTATAAAGAAGATCAATAAAAAATGCAAAAGAATAATTACTACAAAAATAGTTAATAAAAAAAAGAAAACCTATTAAATTTGATAGATAACAAATACATAGAATATAATAAAGAAATAATTAATGGAGTATTAGTATCAAAAACAGGTTTATTTAACTATGTTTACAATAAAGAAAAAATTATAAAATAACATTAAATTTGGCAATACATTTATAAACCATTAAATTACTTAATGTCCAATATTAATAAGATTCCATGTGGAATTTGCTATTAGGTGAGGAGCTAACTTCAAATCTCTTTCTTTGATATCTTTTAATTTTTGTAAAAAAATTAATGTTGGATCAGGTATAACAGACTTGAAGATTATGAAGCATCTGACAAACCATAGACAGAAAGTGATGAAAGTTGCACTTCTTATAATTGCAAAATCCCCATAAGCAAAACCTTTTATGAGTGTGTTGATAATTGGATGTTTTGGTGTATAAATTTTATTAATCAATATTCTACAGCCCTGAAGAGAGGAACAATTGTTGAAAATGTGAAATATGGTATCATCCTCCCTATGGCAGAGTGAGCAAACAGGGTCCAAAGATGAAAAACCTCTATACATCACAAGAAAGTGGCTTGTTGGAAGGGCATTGAGATTTAGCTTTAGAAGAAAGTCCAAATATTTTGGCTCTAGATTACATCTTTTATATTTCTTTATAATGGCAAAGTTTGTACAGGTGAGAATGCTATGATCTGGGATAATTGTTGAAAAAAAAAGAAGATAGGCATCCCAATAATGAAGTTTCGTTGGTTTTAATTGATTTAAAGGTGTGAGAATTTTTGAAATGTCAATTAAGACTTGTGTCAGCCAACCATCATTAATTGGAGGTGGAGTATCTGTAGGATGAATAGATAGAAAAGGTGAGTCATCAGGAAAAATCCCATTAAGTCTTGTAATGAGGTTATTTGATTTCTGTAGACAAAGAACATGAAGTGAATGCAGTGACAAGCCATTAAGTCTTGTTGGTCTCTGCACTCTTCTTAAGCTAATAACAACAGTTTTACCCTTCCACATTAATCTAGAGCAAAGAGAGTTTATATTCTGGATAAATTTTGATGAAAATTTAATGAACGGCATGTAGTAAGCAATTCTGGGGAACAGTAACATGTTGAGTAGGGCTGTTTTTGCAAATAATGATGTATAAAGTTTTGAAAGTGAATCAATTATTTTTCTTGCAGAATTCATGATAGTGTCTTGTATTAATTTCCTCATTGCTGCATGAGAGAGACTCATTGGTAAACCCAAAAATTTTTGTGGCATAGCTGTGAAAAAGGATGGAATGGATTTTCCAGATGAAAGTCTCCATACAGCAGATTTTCTAAGGTTAAACGCAAGACCTGACTCTATGGTGAAATTGTCCATAATTTGAATTAGTTTTGGTATGAATTTTCTAGAGGGTAAGAACACTGCCACATCATCCATGTAGGATATGTGCTGAATGGATTTATTGATACCAGGAATGTACAATCCAGGAAGATTCATCTCTAAAGATTTAAGGAATGGATTTATATATAGAATGAAGAGTAATAATTAATGGAGTATATGTGATAAAATGCAAACAATGTCTAGATAGTTGGATTGATAACAAATATGTGGGAGAAACAAAAAATTCTATAAAAACAAGATTAAAACAACATATGTCAGATAATGAATATGAAAAACAGGACACAACTTTACGCAAATTTCAATAAAAGTGAGATTACATACAGAAAATATTAAAGAAAGGAAAATAAAAGCAGCAATACTAATAAGAAAGATAAAACAAAAATTTAATAGGGATTCTGGGATTAGGATGATAGGTATAGATATAGTTATTAAATAAGATATATAGAAGTAAATATATAAAGAGAAAATTGTTTATAAATGAATTATGGGTTGTAAAAATGGTTACGTTAAATAGGAGTATAAACATGGGTATATTTATAGATATTACATATTAGAAAAAAACTTAGCATAATATTTACATATAAAGTAGTATAATATAAATTTATGAGAATTATATAATAATAAAAGTTAAAGTGTATAGAATAAAATATATATATATAAATAGTTTTGTAGGGAATGTATATAGTTTAAATAATATGTAATAGAGAGAGTTTGGGTATAAGATAATTTTTTGAAGAAAAAAAAACATTTTTTAAAAGATTAAAGTGAACTGGGTAAGTTCAACGATTATAATGTTTATAGGTTTTAGATATTAAAAAATAATAAATAGAAAAATTATTTTAATAGAAAAATGAGTAATGAAATAAGATATTATATGATTTAAAATTAAAAGAATATTAGTTAATAACGATAAAGTTTAAGTTTATAAAGAATAGAAATAATTAGGAGATTGTTAATAATAATAAAAATAAATAATATATTTAGATTAATAGTTGTTCTTGAGTATCTATGTTACAGTTGGGAATACACATGTATAATTTATATTTATATTGTATATTTTATTTTATATTAACTGGATTATTTTATTTGTGTTTGATTATTTATTTCAGTTTTATTAGATTTTTTATATATTTTATGTTGTTTTTAGTTTTTTATTGTTTACATTTTTTATGGTATTATTTATATAGTTATCTATTTTATTTTATTTTGTTCATTATATCATAGCTCTGAAGAAGTCTGCAGGACAGTCAAAATGGAGGTGTATGTATATATGTACAAATAAAGGGTTTTGCTAAAGTGGTTTGGATAAATTGTATTTATATAAGATATACTTTGGAGTTTAGACATAACAATAGGGGATTTGTAACATAGACTTTCAAGTCCCCTTCAGCTATCCACTCTTCTCATACAACTAATGCACATGACCATACATATATAGTGGAGATCATTTATCGTTTTCATATATGTGTGGTCATGTGTATCGGTTACATGGGATAGAATTGATAGTTGAAAGAAACTAGAAAGTCTGTATTCAAATCCCCTATAATTAATATTATTTCTATATATAATTTTTAAATAGATGTTTTTTATATTAATGCAGTCCAATTCTATACATTGCAAACATGCATCAACCCAAAAAGTCAGATTACTCATTTTGTTTACATTTGCAAATCAGATTAGAGATATCCACATCCCAAGATTGACAGCTCCAATTTCACCACTTTTAAGCAAGGTAAGGAAGGACTTATTTCTATCCACTTTTAACACCTTGTGGAAAGGTGAAAAGTGATTATACTTCAAAAATATTTTGTTTGCAATACATTGTAAATAAGATGCACTGATAATAAAAAACAACAACTTTAAAACAAATATAACAGAAAGTGTATAACTTAATTTGTATACAGCAAAACAGGCGTAATTCCCAAGAACTTAAGCAACCTATTTTAGAAATTAAAATTAGTTAGCTAATAAGAACAATGAGCAAAGAACGTCCCTCCACTTTACCAAGATAACAACAACAAAAAAATATCTATAAGATTTTGCTATAACAAAATCAAGAAAAAATTAACTCCCGTGGTTTAAATGCAGTGATAAAGTGTCATATTCGGAATGTAAGGTCGTAGATCAGATTCTAATTTTGGCACTTCCGGTGTTCGAACTTTTTTTTCTTTTAGCAAATTATATATAGGTATTAACATATACAATAAAATAAATTTAATTTCTATAGCATCCGATATACTATATGAAAGCACAGGCAATACTTTTTACAAACTCCGAGTAATAAAAGCATTCGTAAAAAAAAAAGAAAATTATAGTAAAACTTATACTTACATGGAATTTAATTATTTGAAATACTGTACTTTTGATTATATAATAACAGTTATTGTCTTGCATTGGTGGTCGAGAGGTCAGCGTGACTGCCTCGCACTTGCAGGCAGTTGCCCGGGTTGCGGGTTCGCGTCCCGGCCGATGCTATGAAACTTAACAAAAAAAACAGTGTTATTATTTTATTAATAAAAGAAAAATTTGGTTCATTTCTTTTGTATTTCCCTTTAATAATGTATATCAGACGTATTCCGAATATATAAAAAGAGTTCATTTTGAATTTCTGTTTCCGGATCTCAAATTTAAAGTTACGTTTCTGTATCACAATACGAAAATGTAAAATTAAGATAAACATATATTAATACGTATTGGAATAAAGGTATGTTTCGGATTAAAGTCTGAAGTTAACCCATTAAGATAAATTTTAGAATCAAAAAACGGGCATTGAAACCTAATCCGAGAAACAGCATCGACACATTACCATAGTCTTTAAAGTTGTTAAATTTATTATTATCCTATCAGAAATATAGTTTTTAAGTTGATTGATATAAATTGTTTTAAAAAGGTTTTACATTACATTATAAATTTTTATTTTAAAAACGGAACGTGCCATTCTGTCTTTTTATTGATTGCCCAAAAATTGTTTTTTTCTAAACCCAACGAATAAATAATTAATTACCGTACAAATATATAGCATAAAATAATTAACACATCCTTCTCCGAGCTTTGTGTATTTTAAGAAACGAGTTTCAAAACAGCTTCACTGAATAGTCTTATTAAAACAAAACTTTAAAAACAAAATTTCCATATTACTGAACTATTTTTCATAATGATTTATTATATTATAATTGCATGAGTACTCAGAAAATTTTTAATCTCTTTGAATGACTCACTAACTAGAATAAACGAGCAAACGAAGAAAAATAATGCATTTATGCTAAAGTAATCATTAAGGCCAACTTTCAAAATAAATATATGTAATAAAATTATTTGAAATTTATCCGAGACAATTTTAACAAAATTTAAAATGGTATTTTCAAATTGAGCTAATTTTCTTCATTAAAATCAGTTTCACTGGCTCTGATCTTTTTCATAGTTGAGTTATTTACCTAGCCAATGTAGCGGGAAGACGAAACTTCAGTTTCTAAAATACTAATATTCTTAATTGCAGAATGTTTCACGCGAGAAAGCTTCATCTTCTTAAAGTTAGCCGAGCAGAAGCAATTCTTCGGTAGGAATCAATGTTAATATATTAGTAAACCTCAACATCTAACGTAGCATTGTTCCTTTACTTACACAGTGACGTCATTATTTAGATACATAACTGAAAATCGTTTATAACTTTCTAAGATTTTGCGCAAATCATATACGATTTTGATTGGCAGTATTATTTCATTAATTTACTCATCTTTAAGATTCTAACCGTGGCCCTGGAGACAAATGTTAATTCTTTGAAGATATAGTTCAATAAACATCGAATTTCTGTAAATATACAAAATTATAATTAAAACTTTGAGAAAAAAAAATTCAAATAATACTAAATAAATTCAAAGATATTTCAAATGGAAGTTTTAAATATTTTTAATTTAAATTAAAATATAGGTTTGAATATGAAATTTCAGAGATATTATTGTTAGACTTTTGTTAATGAAGTTAGTAAATGGAACATATATTTATATTATTCATTTATGATACTAATAAAGTAATAGCTCTCTTTTAATATAATGTGTGGAAAATTTGATATATAACAAACAATAATAACAAACGTATTAATATTTTTTTATTAGACATTCATTAAACTAGAATGGTAGTGAAAATTACGCTACAGAAATATTATTTATTAAGTGGATAATCTCTAGTCTAATGAATGGCTAATAAAAATTATTAATATATTTCCTTCAAGTGGTTTCTGTCAAAGTTGTGAGAGCTTGTAAATTTAACACATCAATTAAACTGTACTAATTGGCTATCAATATATACTGTCCAATGAGAAAAATATGTGTAAGAGATTGTGACCTGGGCCAACTGAAGAGTGTTGGCTTAATACGAAATGTGCATGGGGGTCATACCTCTTTGGACGTATGTTTAGGATTATACCCCTCTACAAGATGTTAAAAGCGATTGAAAACCAGTCCCCTACCTTTTGTGAGAATGATGTAGTAAAAATTACACTACATAAACATAATTCATTAAGTGAATAGTAAGGAACAATCTTATTAACTAAGGCTAGAAAATAATTTGTGTTTGCTTATAATTATATATTAGACTATTTCCATTATTTATAATTAATTGTTAAATATTTTTAGAAAAATTAAAATTTTATTTAAACATTTCAAATACATTTGTGTTATAACAGCACAAACATTACTATATATAAGACAAGGTTTCAAGTAGTAGTATTTTCTTCTCTTTTTCAGGTAATGCTGGCTTATCCAGTGATATTATTAGCATGGGAATTGAATCTAGGATCTTTAAATTTATGAATAGTGAATTAAGGTGACACACTAATTAGACAATAATTAATTCTAAATTATGATAATAGTCCAACATATAATTACTAATATATATATATATATTAAGAAAATCAAGTCATACATCACATGACATAATAAGCTTGTATTACAAAAGTAATATAATAAGCATGCTAATAGCTCTAAAGAAGCCTTTTCGATAAATGCCACAAGAGAAAACGTTCATAATCTCTATCTTGAATTATCCCTATCTGCAAACCGGTTTTGAGCTAATGGCTCTCATCAGTGAGGCACTAGGACATTCAGACCCTAAATCCAAAATACCAATTCAAGCTCAGCATTTATCTAATACTTAACTGTTTATAGTTAAGTTTTAGATAAATGCTGAGATTGAGTTGGTATTTTAGATCTAGTGTCTGAATGTCCTAGTACCTCACTGATGAGAGCCATTAGCTCAAAACTGGTTTGAGGATAGGGATAATTCAAGATAGAGATTTTGAATGCTTTCTCTTGCAGGATTTATTGAAAAAGCTTGTTTACAGCTATTAGCACACTCATTATATGATATATGTATTGAAATATATGACAAACTGTGATAAAAAGTTGTCCAGCAATGGAAAATTATCATTAACGATGGTCAATTATTATCATTTGGTTATTATATTCTCTTACTTAAATTAATCTATTTTTGAAAAGACAATTTTATAGACAAACATACATATGTACATTACATTTAATATTAGATCAGAATATCTTTATTTAGTTAGAGTAGAAGTAATTAACTTTAACTAATTGATTTATTGCTCTTGTCTTGGAAGTTTTATGTATGATATAAACAAAGTAATGCCCTCTTTTATTTCCAACCGAAATTGTTATATGAATTTAAACCCAAACAGTGATTTTTACAAGTATGAGGACTTAGGAGAATCATGTCTTCTTTGGTCATCCTTTAAATAATAATTAATCTCTTGCAAAGAGCTGTATATGTTAAACTTTTAAGTGGATTTATTACGATTAAAATAGGTTATTTATGGATTGTCTCCATTCAATAGAACTATATATGTTTAGTTATATAATACAATATATCTAGTTATATTACATGAAAATACCCCCACACTTTTCTTTATTTATACCATAATAAATCCATCAAAATGGTTAATCTAATTCACATATACGTATGAAATTAATTGAACCACTAAACATCACATGATCACTATCTCATACTAGCACAATAATTGTTATTAAACAATTCAAAACAAAACAACACTCTCCATATAGTAGTGTCATCTTGTGCTAACTATAGCAATCAATGGATGCCAGAAGGCTTGTGCATAAAATCCCTATCTAGTGCTTACTCATCCAATATCCCCAGACTAGTTTCTGGCTTGTGGCCTTCATCAGTGAGGAGCCTTGGATCTGAGAGCACTGCACCTAGATCTTAGGATCTAATGCAACCCTCCAGCACCCACTTTTAACTCTATTTAACTACAAAACTATGAAAATGAAATTGAAAACACTATTAATATTTTCAATCCAAGCTCAATAGCTTATATAGTCATATGGGTCTGAACTCAATTCAGTACCCATACATTTTGGTGTCTTTGGCTCTTTAACAACCATAGCCACCACTATCCTATTAGGCAGGATTGGTGTTAAACCAGAAACTAGTCTGGGGATATTGGATGAGTAGGCACTAGATAGGGATTTTATGCACAAGCCTTCTGGCATCCATTGATTGCTCTAGTTAGCACAAGATGGCACTACTATATGGAGAGTGTTGTTTTGTTTTGAATTGTTTAATGAAATTAATTGACCAGTGTGGTTAATGAATATGTGTGTAATAAATTAAATCTTCCAGATTTGTCAATCACTTTTTCTAAAACTTATTATAAATCCTGGGGCAGAGAAGGAGATGTGAAAGAATATTTTTAAAATAATGACTAGTTTAATATAACAAGATTATATCTTCTGATGCCTGAATCCTATTTATTAACTTTCTCAAGATAGTATTTACAATATTGTGTCAGCTATATAGTAGATTATTGAAGTTACACTGAATTATCGTGTGGCAGTTAATGATACTTATTATCTTTCAGTTGGTTTTTAAGCCATGGGTAAGAATGAATTAATAATAAGTTCAAATATAATGATTGTGGATGTAATTTGAAAGATAAAATTGGATTAGGAGCAGTGATTCATTTTATTTACTCCAGAACATGAGTTGTTTGAGCAATTGACTTTAAATAACAGTGCCAATTCCAAACTTTCAAATTAATTTCTGGCTATTGGCCCTTACCAATAGAAAGCATTAGATTTGTATCCATGCATCCAGAAGTCATGTTTAATCTTCTATTATTATCCAAACTAATAAACTGAGATTTAAATATCTTATGGTGTTTAACCAAGTTGATTTATATATATATATATAGTTATAAAGATCTGATTGGCCAATGATTATATACTTTAATAATTTTGGTTTTATGCTAACTATAAGCACATTTTTAATTTCTTGGGAACAGTTAACATAAATCTGAGATCACTAAAATATGCAGTTGCTAGTTTGCTATCAGACTTATAAAATTATACAAACAAGCTAATTTTGTTTCAAAATAGTTATGGTATTTGAAACTTAAATTATTAATATGAATAGTAATAAAAAGTAAGTGATTATGATTTTTGTTGGGGTATTACTTATCATAAAAATGTTCATTGATTACTCCAAGCCTACAACGGATGTCTCAGAAATAGAGTAGAGAATTACTGCATTTAATGCAGATATTGAAACTAAGCAAAAAAAAAAGCTAAATTATGCTTTGTTTTGTGTAAAAAATAAATAAATAAAAAAGCTATATATTATAAAATAAACTATATGCCATTCAGAGTTGAACTATAAAGCCTTATGGAAATCTAATAAACCTGAAATGTTAGTGAAGTAATAGCTTTCTAACTTATTTCTTTAGACAAGAGAATATATAAAATCTCATGGTATTAATCTATGTCATGTGAGGTTGGATGTAACTGTTAATCAGTTTGTTTACGATTACAATTTATTTACAATATAAGTTGAAAGATATGACAATCTATCAGTAACAATGGGAATTCCTGATATAATATTAATAAATTAAAATAATAATCTTTTTTAAATGAATAAACTATCCCCATTGATGAACACATAACAGCTTATGAAAATCATTTCCTAATCAGTATTAAAAAAATATTGGAAAAAAAAAAGAGATGATAATAGATGGACAATTGAAATTTTGAATTGGATTCCAAGAGATTGTAAAAGACCCAGAAAGAGACCACAGGTGAGATGGATGGACGAAATAAGAAAGTGTGCAGGGTGATGTGGAAAAGAGAAGCTAAAGATCGGAAAAGATGGATTGAACTTGGAGAGACCTTCATCCTGCAGTGGATTGATAATAGTTGATGATGATGATGATTAAAAAATATTTACTTTTGAATAATTTTTTTTCTGCTTATTTATTTACAGCTTGAAGAGTAAAAATAAAGCTTTAATCATTTATTAGAATCAATATTGATTATTAATTAATTAAGTCAAGGTAGAGCAATATTTTTTTACACTGATCATATGGAATTAGAAGACAATCTCTATTTTATTAAGAGGAATATGTTCAATGTTCAACACTTAATTTTTTTTTAAAATTGATCTTCTTCAAATATTTCAATGCTATACTTATCATATGTTAAATATTTATTCTTTTACTCAATTTTCTGTTTTTTTATTTTATTTTTAATTTTTAGAATTGTTAATGTGCCTTTAATTGATCCAATAAACAGCATATTTGTCTTTGCATTACACTTTATATTTCTGGATGCTCTTACTACATTTCTCAACTATTTTCCCCCCAATTTTTTGATTTTTATTTGAATTATTTTTTCTTTAAATTAGTGAAATTTTTTTTTTTCTCATGTGTCATAGCATCGACCGGGAAGCAAACCTGCTAACCCGGGACAACTGCTTATAAGACAGATGTGCTGACCTCTCGACCACCAACACTTGACTAGTGAAATATTTTTTGTATTGATATTTGTTATCTCCATCTAATTTTCTTCATATTCTACCTACATTCCATTTCAAACACTTCAAATTTTTTAAAATATTTTTCAATCACAGATAAACCTGGAGTTTTAAGTTTTCTGTTCCAAGACAAGTTAATAAACTAAAATATAGGGTACTTTGAACAATAACACTTGGTTATACTTGTTATGAATCCATACATCATAACAGCATGTCGATTTCACGAACACTTACACCCAAAACTTTACTTAACTATTAATATATATAATATTAGAGTTAAATAATGTTAATTTAATAAATAATATTTTGAATTACTAAAATCAAATACTTGTTTATCTGAAGATATGAGTTTTACAGAATTTTGCCATCTGCTGTCCATTGATTACTTAAGCTTAGGGTAGATGGCTCTGAAGTAGATTGAAGGTAATTGGATATTGGAAGTATATGAATAAGTATTTGTCAGATCACGTGAGGCTGTTGTTATATTATTTATAATTTAAAAATAATGCATTTACAATATTGTATTCGCTCATGAACTTATATATATGTGTGTGTCTATATATTGTAATAGCTAGCTTCCATTGTTACTTATAAAATATGTGATCTTTAAAAATAAAAAAATAATACATATTTTATTTTTATTAATGTATAAAATTGCCATCATAAATCTCAATTTGAAAATAAAAACTGTTGTGTCTATTTTATGTTTTGTGTTTAAATTTGTTTTCATTCCATTTCAAAATGTTTCATTTTAAAAATTTATTGAAATTTAAATCTTTTTTTATTCACATTTAAGTGAAAATTTATTTTAAATAAAAAAACAAAAAAAACAACTGAAATAATAGATTTAGTATTATAGGAAAGTATTGTAATTATGATTAATAATAGAATGACAAGGCAAAACTCTCTCCATACAGTAGTGTCACCCTGTACCAACACCAGAGTAATCAATGGATGCCAGAAGGCTTGTGCATAAAATCCCTATCTAGTGCCTACTCATCAAATATCCCCAGACTAGTTTCTGGCTGTTATAGTGATGTTTAATGGTTTAATAATAGAATGTATGTACGTAGATTGTCAATGGATAGACTGTATTTTGAATTAGATATTAATAATAAGGGAGATGCTAAATAAAACTTGATAACTTTATATAAAAATTATTTAATTATTTTTATTCTTTACTTTAAAATTGCTTTTAGAATTAGTTAAATACAAGTTCTTCAAAAACAAATACTCAAGGAGGGTATCTAAAGAGGTCAATGAAAATTTTGGGGGGCATTGCATGGTTTTTAGGAGATAACTTGAACTAAGTATAGTGATTTGGACATCATCAGATTTAACAATGGGGGGGGGGGGATTATTTATTCTTAAAAGAAAATCTGATTTACTTGCAAATAAACTTTCAATATAACTAGATCATTTTTCTTATAGAAGTTTTTTAAAAATAATAAATAGTAATAAAGTTAACAGCCAAGATGATTGGCTAAATAAGATAGTCTGATGGAGCTTGTGGGGTCTCCATTCCTCTTGCTTGTATGACTTGCCAAAATTGCATTAAAGGCATGATGTTAAATTAAAAATAAAAGTTTATCCTACAAAAGGAAACCTAAAGAAATCTATCTCTCTTTAAATCAGTCAGAGTATATGTCATTGGGTGAATTAGTTAATAACTTATCAACATTTCTGAGAATTACATTTTAAATTGCAAGTGTCAAATTAACTGAATCCACATCTTTGACACCATCAACTTTAGATAAATATAATAATGACTATTATAATATCAATATTACCACATATTCTTTTAAATTCATATAAATAAAGATACAATAAAAGACTAATGACCTCCAAAATGCATTTCATGCTGAACCAGCACTCATCAGTTGGTCCAAGTCACTATCTCTCATATATATTTTTATTATATGAAAATATTTATCTATATTAAATAATTACATTTTGAATTGCAAGTATCAAATTAATTCAACCCACATCTTTGACATCATCCACTTTAGATAAATATAATAATGTCTATTATTAATCATTTACCAAATTAGAGATTGTCTCTAGTATAAATATAAACTTTAAAACTCAATTAAAGATTAATATATCTGATTTTTTTAAAAATTAATCACACAAACACATGAAATTATTCACATTTCTTTTTCAAAATATAATTATTTAATATAGATAAATATTTTCCATATAATAAAGATATATATGAGAGATAGTGACTTGGACCAACTGGGGAATGGTAGTTCAGCACGAAATGCATTTTGGAGGGCCATTAGTCTTTTATTGTATCTTTATTTATGCAAATTTAAAAGAATATGTGGTAATATTGAGGCTATTTAATATAATTATAAAGATATTAAACAAGGCAAAACTCTCCATATAGTAGTGCCACCCTGTGCCAACCAGAGTAATCAATGGATTCCAGAAGGCTTGTGCATAAAATCCCTATCTAGTGCCTAGTCATCCAATATCCCCAGACTAGTTTCTGGCTTGTGGCCTTTGTCAGTGAGGAACCTTGGATCTGAGAGCACTGCACCTAGATTATTCTGTTTGGCACAAGGTGGCAATACTGTATGGAAAGTTTTGCCTTGTTTAATAACAATTATGTGCTAGTATAAGAGATAGTGATCATATGATATAAAGATATTACTTGTGGGAAAAAGAAATGTGAATAAATCCATGTGTTTCATTTTAAAAATCAGATATATTAATGTTTAATTGAGTTTTGAAGTTTATATCTGTGCTAGAGACAATCTTTAGTTTAGTAAATGAGTAATAATAATCGTTATTATATTTATATAAAGTGAATGGTGTCAAAGATGTGGATTGATTTAATTTGACACTTGCAATTCAAAATGGAATTATTTAACATAGATAAATAATTTTCATATAATAAAGATATATATATGAGAGATAGTGACCTCGGACCAACTGATGAGTGCTGGTTCAGCATGAAATGAATCTTGGGGATTATTAGTCTTTTATTGTATCTTTATTTATATGAATTTAAAAGAATATGTGGTAATATTGAGGTTATTTAATATAATTCCAAGAATTACCAATTCTTTATGTCCATTTGTGATTATCTCCAAAACAAGTCTTTATAAACAATAGACTATTTTATCTTCAGAACTTTTAAAATTTCCATTCTAATGATATGATAGTCAAAATAAGAGTCATATATCACATGACCCTATTCTCTTAAGGTTGTAAGTTATAAACAATGAGGATTGCCAATTCCTCAACAAGCTTTGTGGTAAATGCTTAGCTAGAGAAAGCATTTAAAATATCTCTATCAGGACCCCCCCCCCAAACCTCTGACCATGGTTTCATGCTCTGGCACTCCTCAGAGAGGTGATAAATGCTTAGCTAGAGAAAGCATTTAAAATATCTGTCAAACCCCCCTCCCAACCTCTGACCATGGCTTCGTGCTCTGGCACTTTTCAGAGAGGGTGATAGTGTCTGAACCTATTCTATCACCTCTCTGAGGAGTGCCAGAGCATGAAACCATGGTCAGAGGTTTGAAGGGGGGGGTCCTGACAGAGATATTTTAAATGCTTTCTCTAGCTAAGCATTTACCACAAAGCTTGTTGAGGAATTGGCAATCCTCATTGTTTTTCAGTTATAAGGTTCATCTTTTCTTTTAATTTGTCCATTATATTGCAGAGGAAATTATTGATATTTTTTATTAAGAATTATTGCTCTGTATATTTTTTTCTAGTTCCCCCCCCCCCCACAAAAAATGTTCTCTTAAGAAGAAATAATATTTAAATTTTTTTTTATAACACATATGTTTGGAAACATCATATATAATTTTGGCATGAATGGTTTGACTTAATGTGCTTATAACTTAATACTTAGTAAGTGATTTATAGGCTATTAAAAATTATTTTTCATTATTAACTTTTAAGTCTCCTACTAAATGCATCCTTCAAAGATAAAAGAAATTGTTTTAATATTGAATATGTCATTGTGGTTACATGTAATCTATGTGGGCATTGGCAAACTTGATTTATTAAATGTATAATTTAAATAGTGAATTTCTTATGCTTAGCTCTATAATACACGGAAATATATGTATTCATATAAGAGATGATAAACGTCTCTTATTATATGTTGAATAAATGTGTGTACACATTTTTTGTGATATATTTATTTTACTTTGATCAGTAGGTTGAATAAACCATTACTTATAATCTTAAGTTAATTTGCTAGAAGCTTTATATAAGTGAATAGGTTAAATTTGTTGAAATAGATATTTGTTAAGGGAAGATCTTTTACCTGTGAAATGTGTATGTTAATTATAAATTAAATTAATTCATTTTATTATTAAATAACTGTAATTTGTTTCTTTATAATCCTTATGATTTCTTTTTAGATTATAGAAAACATCACTTGAATATCAAAGGAATTGATTCAATTTAAAAAAAATTTTTGTTATTTATTTTAAAAAAGAGAAAAGAAATATGTTTATTATTGTTACTACTGTGAAGTCAATTAAATGTAAATCATATATATATATAACTTTTTTTAAAATTTGGTTTTCATATTTTTTTTTTAATCATAAGATTGTCACTTATCATATCATCGATTTTCTGGTCACATACATTAGAGTTGCTAAAACATTTATAATATTTTTTCTCCCATATGTCATAGCATCTGCCGGATGGCGAACCCGTAACAACCGTCTGCAACCAACTGCTTGCTTGCAAGGCTGCTGCGCTGACCTCTCGGCTAACAATGCTTGACAGCATTTATAATATTTACCCTCAGACAATAAATACACGTACACAAATATTTCTTTTGCTTAATTATATTAAATTGCCAATAGCTTTTATAACATTATAATATAAAAGAAAAAATGATGACTACATTAAAAGAAGCTCTATGATTATTTATTTACTTATTCAAATTATATTTTGAAATCAATAAAATGCCCTTTGATTTTGATGTATATTTTCTTGAAATACACACACACACACATGTATTAGAAAGACTTGGATATTAAAATAGATTTATCTTTTATTAGATCAGCAGTAAGGGATGTATTATTATTCTTATCCTACCATTATAATTTTGATAATCAATACAGCAAGTCATATATAACATGACATTACTTTTATAAGCTTGTATTTACAAAAATGTAATACAGAGGGCGTACCAATAGCTCAAACAAGCTCTTAATTGATAAGCGCAGTATGACAAAATATTTAAAATCTCTATCCAGAACCTTCCCATCTCCAGACCAACTGGTTTCGAGCTTATGGCTCACGTCAGTGGAGAGCAAGAATATTTGGACACTAGTTCTAAAATATCAACTCAAAACCCAGCACTTACTTTATATGTAATATTTAAGTAGAAACTCTGAAATTTTCAGACATGAAATTTTAGCTCTCCACTGATGTGAGTCATAAGCTCAACACCAGTTGGTCTGGAGATGGGAAGGTTCTGGATAGAAATTTTAAATATTTTCTCATACCGCATTTATCAATTAAGAGCTTATTTGAGCTATTGGTATGCTCTCTGTATTACATTATGATTTTGGTTTATCCAGTTCATAGGGATGATTAAGAGGATCTTTTTCCTCTTCCCATTATTTACTGTCACAGTTTTTGGTGCCTCAATTCATGGAGCCTATTAAATAAAATCCATCTTCATTCTTCATTATTTACCATTACAATTTTCTTATTTTTTAAGTGTGACCTAATAAGTGATTCAAACAATCTTATGCTAATATTATTTTGCAATGATAATGTATTTTAATTTATGTGTAATAGTTATGACAATGTTAATATAAAACTATCATATATAGTAAAGGAAAAAATATAATAATCATTTATTCAAATCCCTAGAGAAAAAGGAGATAAACACCACAAACTCTCAATGCATTTCTGAGAACTGTTGACCACTTTTACCATCTGCATGTCTAATTATTCCAAAGAACAAATATTTCACTGCTGAATAAAGTAATTTCAAGAAAAAACTATGCATCGAGCAAGCAAGATTTTGGCAGCCATCTTAATACTCAGTCTTCCAAGTTTGAAGATAAAACACAGACTTTCACAATTATTTAAGATTTTCCTTTTTAATAAAATAAAAGGCTGAAAATGAAGAGAACGGTCAAACTGGTTTACAATTAATATTTCATAAGTAATTTAAACTGTGTGTTACATAAAAAAGTGAAGCTTGTAAAATATTATTAAAGAGTTATATGGCTAAGCACTTTCAGAGAACTTAAGTCTCCATATTCATAGCCTACTTTAATTGAAGTTTAGATCAGGCAATTTCAAACTAAGTTACAAACTGACATGGTTAGAAACAATAAACCCAGAATACTGCTACCTTACATATCATCACATGCTAGGAAATATAAAATATTTGCAGAGTCCTTCAAACTAGGATTCCACACCCCACCTTCAACAAACAATGATAAACAATACCAACGACAAGATACCTTCTGATCAAATAGCCCAAGCAGTTTATAAGATTTCATGCCCAACCAATGGATATAGAGCGGCATATTATGGAGAGACCCATGCCAACATTACAACAAGAACATCTCAACATCATTATTTATACAGGAGAACTATAAATAATACTGAATACAAATCCATATTCTTCGAGCACCAAAAGAACAACAGGTCATGTGTTTGAACCCACTATGGCAAGGGCACTATACACTGAATGTAATGATGTGAAACAAAAGATTAAGGAGGCATGCTTTATTGCAGATGACAACTGTGCAATAAACCAAAAAGAATTATGCTTTGCAATCTCCAGAAAATGGTCGTTATGAAAGAAAATTTGCATAAATCACTGCTAAACTTCAATTAAAGTAGGCTATGAATATGGAGACTTAAGTTCTCTGAAAGCACTTAGCCATATAATTCTTTAATATTTTACAAACTTCACTTTTTTGCATAAAGCGCAGTTTAAATTACTTACTACTCAAAGGTGAAATAGAAAACTAGTATTATATTTCAATTAATATTTAGATAGATGTATATTTATTTTTTTGTTGTTTTTATTTTATATGTCATAATTTTTTTTAACATTCTCAGTTGAAAAAAAAGGGCTGATTTATCGAACAGGTACAGAATTTGATATTTAAATTATATATATTTGATTTTTAATACACACATACTTGTTGAGTAGTAAAGATATGTTAAATTTATATATATATATTGAAATCTCATATGGATAAAGACTATCTAGATGATTAAATTACTTTATTTTTAATATATGTATTTATATTTCTTATATAAGATGATAATTTGTTTGATTTTCAAGAATATGTTCAGAGATTAAATAATTTTGTAATAGTTTTTTCATCAATCAAAATGTTATATATAGGATCCCATAAACTTAGAGAGTCATTTTATAAGTATGGATTTGTGAATTAGTAACTCTTAGAATTATCATGGTGTTTATTTATTCTATCCATATCAAGTATTGATGAAGTTGAAGCGTCACATAATTTTACATTTCAGTATCATTTAAGCATTTTTCCAAAAAAAAGGTATTTCCTCAGTGTATATTTATACTTAGTTATTTATAAAGATATTGTTTAAGAAGAATATGTAAATTCAGAATTAGTTGGAGAAATAGTGAGTATCCACCAAAGAAACGGATATCCTGCTATTTCAAATTATCTATTCATTAGTGAACTAAAGTATTATATATTATTTATTTGATAATTACATAGTTTGCCTGCCAAAAGATTGCCACCCATTTTATTTTAAATTATCTATTTTCAGCGGTTTCCAACACAAGGTATAAACAATATGGCTGACTCCAAGTTATCATATTCAATATTTAGTTGTTGTTTTTTATTAAAATGATAACGAAACGCAAGTCCAAAGGATTGTAATTAAAAACTTTTTAAATGTAAATGCAGTAAAGAAAATAAAAGATGGTTAAACAAACTATAATAAAGATGCGAACAAATATAACTTTTTGGGAAAGCACTATCTTGTAATTTGGAAAATATTGCACTGATACAACCAAAGGGTTGTAATTAACATTTTTTAAATGTAAATTTACTATACCGGTTGTAAACTAATCTCAGTAAACTCACAAATGTTTTTGTCTAACAAACTTTTCACATTTATATATATACGGATAAAGGTACAGCAGAATTGTATTATATTTTGACTAACAAAAAATACATATTTCAAGATTGTAATGTTCTTAATAAATTTAACACAGGAAGTGATCATCGATTAGTAATATGTAAGATACATGTTAATGTAAAACTAGAGAGACAAAAATTCTTAAGAAAAACAATATTTACAGTTGATATTCCTAATCTTCAGAAACATTCTAATGAATTTAAATTAGAACTTGCAAATCGGTTTCAAGTATTAATAGATTTTGAACATGATTCAGATTTGAATGACATTAATAGGAAAATAAGCGATACACCTTTAAAAACTGCAACAAAGATAGCTGGTAGAAAAAAGCAGCAATTGACCAATAAAATTTCTACTAAGACTAGAGAATTTATGAAAAAAAAAAAGGAATATGAGGATATATAACAATGATGCATTAAAAAAGATTGAATATCTCGAATTTTGTAAAACGGTGCGGAAAAGAGTTGAAAATGATATAAGAAAGTATAATTATGAACTAGCAAGGAAAGCTGTACAAGACAATAAAAGTCTAAAGAGTATAAAATAACATTTTGGTATTGGTAGGAAATTTATATCTGCAATAAAAAAAAGATGGCATTACTACTAAAAAGAGAGATGACATCATGAAATGTGTAGAAGACTTCTATCAAGAATTATATAGTAATAAAGAACAAGTGCCTCCTATACCTATTATATCTTCCGAATTGCCCAGAATTTTGAATGAGGAAGTGAGACATGCAATTAAATTTATGAAGAAAGGGAAAGCTCCAGGTAATGATGGAATTATAAGTAATATATTATAAGAAGCAGGTGAAGAAATAGAAACAATTTTAGCAAAGTTATATACCAAATGTCTAAATGATAAAGATGTACCAGGTGATAAAGAAGATATTAGAAATTACAGACCTATCAGTCTTTTATCAGTTTTATATAAAATTTTTACTAAATTACAACTTGTCTACAAAAAACACTAGATTTCCACCAACCAAGAGAACAATCTGGAATTAAAAGTGGTTTTAGTACAATAGATCATATCCAGGTATTGAGAGAAATTATAGAAAGGACAAATGAGTTACCATTATGCTTAGGATTTGTAGATTATGAAAAGTCATTTGATTCTATAAACATTTCTTCAGTGATTAAAGCATTGGATCATCAAGGTGTAGATCCAGGATATTGTCATATTTTAAAAAAATATTTATAAAAATGCAATAGCAGCAATTAGATTACATAATGATAGTAGGAAAAAGGGTGTAAGACAGGGTGACTCCATATCTCCAAAACTTTTTACAGCAGTGCTGCAAGAAGTATTTTGTGGATTAAAATGGGAAGCTAAAGGAGTGAAAGTAAATGGAGATTATTTAAATCATTTAGATTTCGCAGATGATGTAGTTGTTTTTGCAAATAATGCTTCAGAGCTGCAGGAAATGTTGCAGGAGTTAGCAGTTGAAAGTAGAAAAGTAGGACTAAAGATAAATATTAAAAAGACTAAAGTAATGTTTAATCGATTTGCTCAAAATATGAAAATAAAGATTGATTATGAAGAATTAAAAGAAGTTAACAGTTACAAATACCTTGGTCAGATTATTAATACAGATGGAAACATACTGGAGGAAATTAATCATAGAACTAAACTTGGTTGGAGTGCTTTTGGTAGAAATAACTTGATACTAAAAGGAAATATGCCTATGTGTTTGAAAAGGAAGGTTTTTAACAAATGTGTTTTACCAGTTCTTACTTATGGATCTGAGACTTGGACACTTAATAGAAGAGCAATATAGAGACTTCAGACCACTCAAAGAAGTATGGAGAGATGCATGTTGGGAGTAACAAGAAGGGATCAAAAACGCAATGTATGGGGAAGAGAACAAACAGGTGTTACTGACCTCATTGAAAAAATTAAAAGACTGAAATGGAGTTGGGCTGGACATATTGTTAGAAGAGATAATAGATGGACAATTGAAATTTTAAACTGGATTCCAAGAGATTGTAAAAGACCCAGAAAGAGATCATGTAGATGGATGGATGAAATAAGAAAGTGTGTACAGGTGATGTGGAGAAGAGAAGCTAAAGATAGGAAAATATGGATTGAACTTGGAGATTGTAAAAGACCCAGAAAGAGATCACATGTGAGATGGATGGATGAAATAAGAAAGTGTGTAGGGTTGATGTGGAGAAGAGAAGCTAAAGATAGGAAAAGATGGATTGAACTTGGAGAGACGTTCATCCTGCAGTAGATTGATAATGGTTGATGATGATGATGACCGATAAAGGAAAGAACAAAAGATAATGAACAATAAAGGATTACTGGTAACTTAAGCACAAGCTGTCTTTAATTTAAATATTTCTGATTTGTTTTAGAACTCTAGTATTTATCCTGGTTGACAGAAAATCCTTTAATTCTTATTAAAATATCTAAACTATACTATAACACTTACTGTTGACATTCACTATACAGAAAATTAATCCCTTGGACGCATTTTTCTAAATTATGTACTTTTAAAAATAATAGCGGTATGCATAATAAATTTAATAATCAGTTCACTACAATATTTCAAATAATCCTTCAAATATATTTTTATTAACCTTACATATACAAATTTGAATGTTTGTCATTTAATAGTACTATTGCCCCAATCTTCTTATTCATCCCCTCCCCCCCCCCCCCAGTAAAATAATATATCGATAATTTTCAAATTTGCTAGAAATTATTTTTAAATGATGAAAAATGCTAGAATAAACTTTCAAATTCTGTATCCATGGCTTACCTTGAATTAAGAGTAAATTTACAAATTTTTTAAATAATTAAACCATACAGCAAAAATCCATAGCCTATGTAATTTAAAAAATAGAATAAAATCATGCAAAATTAATCAAAATAGGTGCAATATTTGTTAAGTAATAGACAAATAAATTTTGAAATTTATATATATAATAGATAATTTAAAAAATTATTTCATTTATCTTCAGATAATATAACTTGTTAAAAATTATGAAAAGTCTATTTTTAACTTATTACATTTATTAAAAATATAATTCTTATTATAGTCAATAAAAATTATTATTATTATTAAAAAAAGAAATATACAAATGTAGACCCACCCGAATCAATAAATATATAATTAATAATCGCATTATATTGCTCACCCTTGCAATAACGAACATAAATAAGTTATTCTTTGAAAATCAATTACATGATTTATTTGTATATTAAGTATAACATTTAATAAATAATTTTAAATAATTACATTTTAATTACAAGTGTTAAATTAACTCAACTCACGACTTTGACACCATTCACTTTAGATCATGAAATACGTCTTGGAAATCATTTCTTTTATTGTATCTTTATTTACATGAATTTAAAAGAATATAGTTATTTAATATATTTGTAATAATAATATTAATGATGGATAAATGAAACAAGTTTTTTGTTCAATCAATGAGGATTGCCAATTCCTCAACAAGCTTTGTGATAAATGCTTAGCCAGAGCCAGCATTTAAAATATGTCAGGACACCCCCCCCCCCAACCTCTGACCATGGTTTCGTGCTTTGGTACTCCTTAGAGGGGTGCTAGGATAGGTTCAGACACTAGATCCTCATTGATAATATCTTACAAGCTTAAGAGAATTGGGTCATGTGATCTATGACTCTTATTTTGACTATTTAAAGTTTTTTGTTTGTTTATTTTTTTTGCAAAATACACAATATTCATATAATACCCTTACCATGTTTACTTTTAGAGCAAGTTTTCCCCTATAGTTAGTGAACATTTTAAAAAGTATAATTGTAAATTATGCCATCTTCTGCCTGGATCCCGAATATGAGCAAATAAAAATATTTTTTTTTATTCTAATCTGTCATAGGATTTTTTCTTTCAAGTAGTCAGTTTATAGGCAACCCAGCTAATCATTCAGCACTAATTAGTAAATTGGTACTTAGCTATTCTTAACTAGATAGATAAAACATTAATTGCTTTAGTTCTTACTGCCTATCAATAATATCACCTCCACTACAGAAAAGATAGAAAGCTTAATCTTGCATAGAACAAGTAATAAAGGCTAATTTTTCAAAAATTTACAGATGTTTTTAGAAAGAAAATGTTATAGACAAAAAATGATTACATTATTATATGATTTCTTCAAATACATTATTTATTTAAAAATTATATTTTTCATACCCCCCCCCCAATAATTTCATAGAATACATAAAAATTTATAAATAATATTTACTAAGGCAATAAACCTCAAATCATGTGCGCTTGAAAATGCGAAAGTAGGGACCTCTACAGGTCTTAACCACAAGCTTACGTCTTGGAAGAAAAGAGCTTGTGGTTAAGACCTGTAAACAGAAAGAGTACATATAAAGAAGTTGAGGAAAAATAAATATAAAAGGTGTGATTATACAGAAAGTGAATTATTGGTTTTTATGCTGGGTTTGGGAAAAGATAAGGGGGATTTAGATATAAAGGTTATAGAGTTGACAAAGATTATGTTGTGGGAATGGGATAGAGCAGATTGTGGGTAAATTTAGAGTGGGGAATGTAAAATAAAGTGTCTAACAGGTTTATCTGGGCATAATTGCTGAGATATTCTTGACTTCATTTAAGGAGAAGCCATAATACATCACATCACATAGCACATGATATGAGGTTTATTGCCTTAGTAAATATTACTTCCGTAATCAATGTGCATTAAATAAATTTATAATTAAAAATTTATAAAATAAATATTTGACAATTCACATGCTTTCTAAATGAGTATATTTTTGTTTTTTTAAAAAACTGCCTTTAAGTAACTCACCAGCTTTATTCAATACACTTAACATAAAAGATTTACCTCTTTATTTTATATTTAACTAAGAATAGCTAGATATTTTTTTATCATTCAATACGTAAATAACTTGATAGGTTACTTATCCTAATCCTGTTGTAATCTGAAAAAAAAATCATATTGTTTCATAATAATTTACACATTAAGCCAACTTTGTTTTCAATCTGAATATATTTTATTGCTGTTTTGGAATGATGAATTTTATTTAATTATTTTATAAAACTGTAAATATTTTATGATTTAATTTTTGGCATAATTTTAAAATCAAAAAATTTATTATGCTATATTGTTTATATATTTGTTATTTCTAATTCACATTCTAGAATCTAAAAAATTTTAGTTTAATTTTATCTTATTAATTTAGCATAAATTTGTCTCAAAATCTAAAAATTTATTAGATAGTTGTTTATATATTTATTATTTCTAAATTGTGATTTAAAATAATCTCATGAAGCATTAACTGTTTATAATTTTTGATTAATCTATTAATTTTAAAATGACATACAGGATGTTCAAAAATGATGGATTCAATTTTAAAGCTGTATATTTCACAATTGTAAAAAGAAACATATACACATTCTAGAAAGTTGTATAAGAAATTGCAAGTTCTCGACTAGCACAACAAATAGACTTGACTTACACAGCTATGGACAAAAGTCTTGAAATCTTCTCACACTTTTCTCTGAAGATGAAGACTGTTCTATGATATTCTCCTTACTTAAACAACTTCTTTCTTTGAATTGTCAATTCCAATGACTAATAATCTTTGACAATGATGGGTCAATACCAAAATGCTGTTGAAATGCAAAGGGAATTGTAATTATGGATTGTCTTACTGAAGTGTAGAAATGTCAAGTTATGGGGTTGCCATCTTACAAATAACAAGTGCAGCAGGGATACATAGCGATAATCATTTGAAACTTTAAAGTGATATGAATTTAATTCATGGACTGTTTGTGGTTGTAGAGATATAGCAATTTCAAATTGGATTCACATTTTAGAAATATTCTGTTCATTAAAAATTATTTATTTTTTTGTTAACAAGGCAGATTTATTCTTTTATGAATAGTTTGTAATATAAATGCAACTTTTTATAGAATATACATTTTTTTCACTTTTTAAATTATCTTAAATTCATCGCTATCTATTCTAATGTCATTTCTTCTTTTTCACTTGTTATTTTATCAATCTTTCATTAATTCTATCATTCTTTCTTTATTCACAATAATTTGCCCTTTTTTCCTTCTTTATCTTTTTATTACCATGCTTTTATTTTTATTATCTTTCTTCTGAAGTAATTTGTCTTTTTTTCCCTTCATCTTCACTATCTTTTTATTACCTGCTTTATTTTTATTATCTTTGTTCTCAAATATCTTATATTCATCTCATATAATTAGTTAACTAAGTTAATTTCTTTATCAAGTTATATTATTATCTTTACTTCATTTTTAAACATTCTTATTTACATAAATGTATTCAAATGCTCTTTTAATTCTATTTCAACTTTAATTTGACTCATTAAAGATTATAGTTAACTCAAATAATTATATTACAGGTAGTAAGCAAAGGCAAACTATCACTGATGATGATGATCAATTGCTACTACTTGATTGTAATATTTTGTATAATTAGTTCTAATTGTGTTCAGGCAAAAAACTACATCTACTTTCTGTAACCCTTTTCTTTTTGTTTTTCAACTGTTTACCATTTACGTCAGCTTAATTTCATTGCTTACTTATTGAACTTGATTGCATTTGAGAGATTATATTATATTTGACAAAGAATATATTTATTATAAGATAGTTATTATTTTTAAAAAAATCAAATCTTGTTTCTTTGTTATTAATGATAATCTAATAGTTTTATTGATATCCACTTGCTTGTTCGTTGTTATTCAATCAATTATGCAATAGTATAAATAAATAAATATTTAAATAAATTATGCAGTAGTAATAGCTGTATATTCTATATGATATAAAAAAAAATAGACAATAAGCAAATTAACAAACATTAATTTGATTAGATGTGATATGTTGGACTATTTCCATCATTTATGAGTGAATGTTGAATGTACAGAAAATTCGATATTCAAGAATCGAAAGGTGCGAGTTCAACTTCTAAGCGAATATTGTCACTGTGCATATAGGCCAGCAACACCCGAAGAAGAGTGGAGAATACTACTACTCGAAACATGTAATTACTAACCTGTATTGTCTATTTGTGTGTTATTACTAACAAGTTGTTTGTATTTGGAAAGGTTAAATAAAGTTTAAAAAATTTTCTGTATATTCAACATTCACTCATAAATGATGAAAATAGTCCAACATATATCTAATAATATACCATCATTACAAACCTTCAGACAAATATTAATTTGATTGGTGAAAATTCACAGTCCAAAAATGAAAAGAAATAGATACTATTGTTAATGCAATTTCCTGGTATGTAATAACTTTGTGGACTTACCTATATCTTGAAAACTACAAACAACAGATGATGAAAAAATTAATAAACTATTCAGAGTACTAATAAAAATAGGCACATAAAAGGCAGAAGTAAATAAATATAAAAAAAATATGTGCACTCTTAAAAAATATTAAATATACAATGTAAATAAAATTTATTTATAAATAAATGATTTCCATCATTTCTACATAATTCAAATCCTTTTAAATCCATCTTCATTATTAACTAATTTAAAACAATTAGTAAATGTTTTACAAAGCTTCAAAATCCCATAACTATTTTTCTTTTAGTAGGAGCTAACATTTTTCTAGTTCTTGGAGTTATTTTGGACCTAAATTTGTCATCGGTTGATGGAAGCGGTGAATTTTTATTAGAGTTTTCAGGAACCACTGCTTCTTGGAACTCGGGAACACAATAAGATGGCAAGTCCTGTGAAGATGAGATATTTGATTTAGATGAAACATGTCCATCAATGGTTTGAGTAATAAATTCTTCCTGGACAACCTAAAACAATTTTAAAATATTAATTAAAATTTGTGACTTTTATAAAATGTACAGATTTACTAAACTAAATAAGTTGTGTATATTGAAAGAAATAATTCGATAAAATTTGAAACAGGTTTCAATTTCTAATATTTAAAATTAGAGCATTGATGCCCTTGCAAAAATAAATTTTATTAATGCATAATACATAACAAAATTAGCTTTCATCCATAATAAAGTTAGTCACATTTATTTATAAAATACAGCTGTAAAAAGTGTTCAGCATATAAAATGATACTGTTTACATAAACAAGATAATAATTTGTACTAATACGTTGGATTATTTCCACGATGTCATCATCATCATCATCATCAACCATTATCAATCCACTGCAGGATGAAGGTCTCTCCAAGTTTAATCCATCTTCTCCGATCTTTAGCTTCTCTTCTCCACCACACCCCTGCACATTTTCTTATTTCATCCATCCATCTCACATGTGGTCTCTTTCTGGGTCTTTTACAATCTCTTGGAATCCAGTTTAAAATTTCAATTGTCCATCTATTATCATCTCTTCTAGCAATATGTCCAGCCCAACTCCATTTCAATCTTTTAATTTTTTCAATAAGGTCAGTAACACCTGTTTGTTGTCTTACCCATACATTGCGTTTTCGATCTCTTCTTGTTACTCCCAACATACACCTCTCCATACTTCTTTGAGTGGTCTGAAGTCTCTGTATTGCTCTTCTATTAAGTGTCCAAGTCTCATATCCATAAGTAAGAACTGGTAAAACACATTTGTTAAAAACCATCCTTTTCAAACACATAGGCATATTTCCTTTTAGTATAAAGTTATTTCTACCAAAAGCACTCCAACCAAGTTTAATTCTATGATTAATTTCCTCCATTATGTTTCCATCTGTATTAATAATCTGACCTAGGTATTTGTAACTGTTAACTTCTTCTAATTCTTCATAATCAATCTTTATTTTCATATTTTGAGCAAATCGATTAAACATTACTTTAGTCTTTTTAACATTTATCTTTAGTCCTACTTTTCTACTTTCATCTGCTAACTCCTGCAACATTTCCTGCAGCTCTGAAGCATTATTTGCAAAAACAACTACATCATCTGCGAAATCTAAATGATTTAAATACTCTCCATTTACTTTCACTCCTTTAGTTTCCCATTTTAATCCACAAAATACTTCTTGCAGCACTGCTGTAAAGAGTTTTGGAGATATGGAGTCACCTTGTCTTACACCTTTCTCAATGTTGATTCTTCCAGTATCATTATGTAATCTAATTGTTGTTGTTGCATTTTTATAAATATTCTTTAAAATATGACAATATCCTGGATCTATACCTTGATGATCCAATGCTTTAATCACTGAAGAAATGTGTATAGAATCAAATGCCTTTTCATAATCTATAAATCCAAAACATAAAGACAACTCATATTTGTTTGTCCTTTCTATGACTTCTCTCAATACCTGGATATGATCTATTGTACTAAAACCACTTTTAAATCCAGCTTGTTCTCTTGGTTGGTGGAAATCCAAAGTTCTCTGTAGACGAGTTGTAATTATCTTGGTAAAAATTTTATATAAAACTGATAAAACGCTGATAGGTCTGTAATTTCTAATATCTTCTTTATCACCTTTTTAAATATTAATATTATTACTGCATTCTTCCAATCTTCCGGTACATCTTTATCATTTAGACATTTGGTATATAACTTTGCTAAAATTGTTTCTATTTCTTCACCTGCTTCTTTTAATATATCAATTATAATTCCATCATTTCCTGGAGCCTTTCCTTTCTTCATACACTTAATTGCATGTCTCACTTCTTCATTTAAGATTCTGGGCAATTCGGAAGATGTAATAGATATAGGAGGTACTTGTTCTGTAATTCTTGATGTATCTATCAGTAAATGTTGAGTGTCTGGAAAATTTTAAACTTTATTTAAACTCTTCCAAATACAAACAACTGTTAGTAATAACAAAGACAACACAGCTTAGTAAATTTTATGATGTTTCGAATGGTATGATTTCCTGCTTTTTTTCCAAAGTGTTGCTGGCCTGGCCAGTGGCGGTGCTAGAACAGGAGTCAAACTTACACCTTTAGATTCTTGAATATCAAATTTTAAGGCAATGCTATAACTAACTGAGCTATTAATAAACATCACATGACCACCACTGCTTATGCTTGTGTATAACTGTTGCTAAAACAGGCAAAACTCACTATACACATATTGCCGAACACAGCAAGCTAGAGTAATCAATGGATGCCAGAAGGCTTATGCATAAAATCCCCATCTAGTGCCTACTCATACAATATCCCCAGACTAGTTTTTAGCTTGTGACATTCATCAGAGAGGAGCCTTGGATCTGGTAGCACTGGACCTAGATCTTAGGATCTAATGCAACCCTCCAGCAGCCACCTTTTATCTCCACTTATCTACAAAACGATGAGTCTTAAACTGAAAACACCTTAATATCTTCAATCCAAGCCCATTAGATTATAGTCATATGGGTCTGAACTCAGTTCAGTACCCATACATTTTGGTGTCTTTGGTTCTTTAATAACCATAGCCATCACTATCCTATTTATTTATTTATTGGTTTAAAACCAATCCTGCCTAATAAAATAATGCTGGCTATGGTTATTAAAGAACCAAGGACACCAAAATGTATGGGTACTGAACTGAGTTCAGACCCATATGACTATATAAGCTAATGGGCTTGGATTGAAGACATTAAGGTGTTTTCAGTTTAAGGGTCATAGTTTTGTAGTTAAGTGGAAATAAAAGGTGGCTGCTGGAGGGTTGCATTAGATTCTAAGATCTAGGTGCAGAGCTCTCAGATCCAAGGCTCCTCACTGACGAAGGCCACAAGCCAGAAACTAGTCTGTGTATATTGGGTGAGTAGGCACTAGATGGGGATTTTATGCACAAGCCTTCTGGCATCCATTGATTACTCTAGCTTGCTGTGTGTGGCGATAGGTGTATAGTAAGTTTTTGCCTGTTTTAACTGAGCTATTCTGTTAAAGGAAACAATCAGTAGAAATTTCATATCCTTATCTATGGGGTTCAATTAAAATCCTGATTCCTTCACTTTTTTTTTTTTAATACTTTTTCCTAAAAGCAAAATTAAGTAGAGGCTTCCTGATACTATGTATTGCCACACTGAAGTTGGCTTATAGGGTTATTTGCCATTGTTGGATGAATAGCTTCTTTGAACTTTCTTCTTTGCATCCTTTCCTCTTTATCCAAAATGTTTGTATTTTTTCCAATCTAACATATGTTCATTAATACACAAATGGTCTGCTACTGCAGATATATGTCTCTTTCTTTTCTAATCATTAGTTTGTTTGTTTTTTTCAACCACTTTTCAACAGTCACTGGTCACAGGAATATATTTCATTTCACATTCATATATTTCATAGATGCAGTTTTTGTTTTTCAGCGATTCAAGTGTAGGCTTTGTAGATATTAGAATTCCTTGGGTATGGTATGGCTTCGGAAAGCTGTTATATTGATTACAGATTTTCTTTAATTTGTCGTGCTTTTCCTCAGTATGTATGGAGACACCATAGTACCAATAATTGTTTTCCTTTTGTTGTCTTCTTTTGGTGGCTAGTAAAGGTTTTCTTGTATTCTTCATGAGGGTTTGTTCTATATAAATCTTTTCTTTTTCCAAATCACTGGTTTCTGAACAAACTTCCTTTCCTCTGATCCATACTAATAGTATAATTCCATGATTTGTGATCCTGGTGTGATTGGATGTAAATGCTAAGTACTTATCAGTATTTGATGTTTTTCTTTGACTTTGCCATAAGAGTATTGTCACAAGAACATCTAAAAATGCAAATTTTTATTCTTGTCAATTTAATTGAAAGAGATATGTTGCTGATGTATTTCCAGAAAGTCGGTAACCATGCTTCACCATATATAGTCATTCAATAAATGTATCATCAACATAGTAAAGCCAAACTTTAGGTGGAATTGGAGTAGTATTAATAGCTGTGGTTTCAAATGCTGCTGTGTAATTTGTTACGCAAGAGTGCCAGCGATGAATCCATGGCCATTCCTTGATTTTTTTGGGAAAAATTCTGTATTAAAAGCAAGTTGTTATGCAGAATGTTAATATCACTAAATATCACTAAACAGTGCTCTCAGATCCAAGGCTCCTCACTGACGAAGGCCACAAAACAGAAACCAGTCCAGGGATATTGGATGAGTAGGCACTAGATGGAGATTTTATGCACAAGCCTTCTGGCATCCATTGATTACTCTGGCTGGCTCAGAGTGCCATTACTGTAAGGAGAGTTTTTCTAGTTTAATAACTATTCTTATCATATAACCTTTTCCTTACAATAGAAAATCCTTCATCATATGGTACATTTGTAAATGAACTTTCCACATCAAAGATTACCACTATGTAAGTTCTTTCTATTTCAATGTTCTTGACTAATTCTACAAAGTGCTTAAATTTTGATCCTTGATGAAGGACTGTGTGGAACATTGTTTTTATGAATCTTAAATAGTCTATAAAAATGAGGAATTTTGCTGCAACACAATGTTAATTTCCTTTTTCGGAATCACTGAAATAACTGTGATGCTTCTAGATTAATATTTGTAAAGTCTACACTTGGAATTTTTTTCACTATTATACCATCTATTGTCCCATTATTAGATATAACGGTAATCACTGAGAAAGTTGCCCAAAAATTGCCTCTAGAAGAAGCAGCAGATTTATGCTGGAAAATAAAAAGAACACTTGAGAGGCAACAAAAACAGAAATCAACCACTTCATGTGATGAGAGGAAAACTATTAAATCTATCAAAATACATCATTCTTCCTGGTGATAAAGACAAAAATCCATAAAGACAATGTACCATGTCCTAAAAATGTATCATTGTCATAAAAGCCAATATTCCTTCTCAAATTTCTAATAATGCTTTGGCATATGGGATACAGTCCTTTTTCAAAGATTTTAAGCACTTTGTAGAATTAATTAAGAACATGGAAATTGAAAGAACTACATATTGGTAATCTTTGGTGTGGACAGTCTATTTACAAATGTAGTATGTGATAGAGCAGTGTCCCCAAAATTTCAACACCTGTGTACCTCTTTAATAATTTTCGTAATGCTAAGAACCTCTCGTCAAAAAAGTGGCATATATCTTAATTATAATAAAAAAATATTTTTTTTTTTTTCTTTTTAGTATATATATATATAAAAAAAAAATTATTCATAATAAAATATAAATAAAAGTTATACTATAAATAAAATTTATTAAGGTCAATGAGAAGGATGAAATTGTTTATGGTGAGACGATAGATTATCATAATTTGATTCCCTGGTTGCTAATTTTAATCTAAGATGGGGTTCTACATCCTTCCTTTTTTTCGACTTAAATGTCTACAAATGCTGAAAAAGCAACTTCACATAGATATGAAGTTGGAAAAGGTAAAATGTATTTCAAGACGTTTTGCGTTAAACCCGGCTACGCATGTTGCAACCAGAATGATGTTAAAGTCCACTCCTTGTGTTTATTTTTCAAGAATCCGTCTGAAGCTAATTCCAACAATTTCTCTTCTTCTGCATGAGATAAACTTTCTGGCATGGGTGCTGTATTAATATTAAACGGAAATCTTATCCATTCAATATTTTTATTTAAATCAGGAAAATAGTTTTTCAAGCCCACTTGTAAACTCGCTAAGTGCTGTGTTATACATTTCATAGTATCAGCATCTATTTTAATATTCGAATTTGTTATAAATTCAAAATAGAAACAAATCCACTTTCTCATTGCCAACTCTCTTTTGCCATAAATTTAGTTTTGCCATGGTAGCATTCACTTTATCTTGAACATGAAACAATGAAATTTCTTTTCCTTGCAACAATAAGTTGAGACGATTTAAAACAGAGAATATATCTGTTAAGTATGCTAATTTACAAAACCATTGCCAGTCATATAAACAGTTTTTCAGCTCAAGTCTATCATTAAGAAAAATCTGAACTTCACGTCTAAGTTCATATAATCAGTTTAAAATTTTACCTCGAGATAGCCAACAAACATTGGTATGAAAAAGAAGCTGAGTATGACTAATTCCGATTTCTTCACACATTTGCGACATGCATTCAGAGGATGGCCTTTAATGTAGTTAATAATTTTCATGCTTTCACCCAGAACTTTCTGTAGATCAGCAGGCATCTTACATGTTGCCAAAGCCTCTCTGTGTATGCAACAATGTGTGGATATGACATTTGGGGCATTCTGAATTCTTGCAACAAGTACTTTATTACTTCCAACCATACTTTTTGCTCCATCTGTGCTTATTCCGACACATCTATTCCAATCAATTTTGTTCTCTTTCATAAATTTATTAATAACATAAAAAATATCTTCTCCTGTTGTATGATCTAATAAATGCTGGCAAAATAAAAAAGACATCAAGAATTTCTTGATCCTTTTCGTATCTAACAAACGCCATAAGATTTGCAAAATTTGCAATATCAGTGGATTCATCAACTTGTAATGCATAATAATGACTTTGAGAAATATCAGACAATAACATCTGTTTTACATTATTAGATGTCAACGAACTGAATTGAGAGGGGAACTCAGTCAAAAATTTGTTTAGCTCTATCCCCTATAATTACTTCTGCCATTATCTTAGTTGCAGGTTTGATTAAAGTTTCGCCAATCATCTCCACTTCACTACATCCTGAAATTAAAAGTGACACACGATATAAAGCTGTTAGGATTTTTTGATTGTCACTTCCTGTCAAATCCCGCATTACTTTTTGAGACAGATTTAAATCCTTAAGTTTGTTTTCAAAAAAATCGATGGGTTTATCTCCGTACTGATTGTGGTTTGGCTCAAAATGGCGCTTTAAGTTGGATGGTTTCATGCTTTCATTTGTTAGATTTTCAAAACAAATGATGCAAAGCGGAATAGGCTCTTTTTCATCTCCAGTCCATGAGAATCCAAATTTAAGATATTCTTTATCGTACTTGTGAGTTTTCCTTGCTTTTTTCTTAACAGGTTTTTTTCAAAATTATAAGTGGTTCGCCCATTACTTTCTGTTTGTTGATTGTTCCTATTATTCAGTTTAGAAGTTCCAAATTTCGACCAGTAATCCATAATCTTAAATGTTAGAAATAAAAATTATATTTTGTAAAAATAATCAAAAATCAATGGACTTACTAAAAACATAACAAACCTTTCAAGTAACAAAATTGCATGAAAGCTAAAAATACGCACACACATGCTGTAACAGTTCAATGTGTATGTCAATGAGTATTGTACATAACATGTTATCTGAGACATAGACTGGAGGAATATTCAGAATCAAAATGCTTGTCAACACCACTAAAAATACGCACACACACGCTGTAACAGTTCAATGTGTATGTCAATAAGTGTTGTACATAACTGGTTATCTGAGACATAGACTGGAGGAATATTCAGAATCAAAGTGCTTGTCAACACCACAACTACTTTTACAAAACTACACATACACAATACTAATAAGTAAAAAAGTTTTTTATTATTTTTATATGCTTGTAATAAAAACCAGTAACCTGCTTGTTGCACCAGATGCAGTCAAAGTTTGGTGCTTCACGTACCTCCCACTAAACTCTTCACGTACTCCCAAGGGTATGCAAACCTCACTTTGAGAAACGCTGTGACAGAGCATTGTCTACTGCAAGGAAAAGATTAATACAATGATAATAGTGTACACCCAGAACTCTACCTATTGATAATACAATGGAGCTATTACCATTCTGTATAACAACTTTCAATACAAGACAAAATTATTCCAACAAAATCAAGAGATGGTCATCATCACCAAACCACAGTTATAAATACTCCATTTCCACCTAAAGTTTGATTTAAATATATATATGTTGGTGATACATTTGTTGTTGGCCAGATAATGAAACATGTTTATAGATGATTCTGGATGCACATCCACAACATATCTCCTTAAATTAAATTCACAATGGAATTAGAACAAAGACAAAAATTGGCTTCTTAGATGTTCTTGTGACAGACTTCCTCATGGTAAAGTCAAAATAAGTTTATAGAAAACGGACATAGTAATTAATTAGGATATACGTCTAATATTAGCAGATACACTAAATATGGAATTATATTATGACTATTGTTTGGAAGTCAATGATTTGGAAAAAGAAAACATCTACATAGAACAAACTCTCATGAAGAAAGATTATCCATCAGTTGCCATCAAGAAAATCTTTAATAGACAACAAAAGAAGATACCAAAAGAGAAAACAATTATTGGTACTATAGTGCATCCATACATACCAGGAATAGCTGACAAATTAAAGAAAATGTGCAATCAATGCAACATTAAAACACCATTCCAAAGCCATACCATACTTCAGGGAATTCTAACATCTATAGAGCATAAATTTGATTTTCTGAAAAACAGAGACCGCATCTATTAAATATCACGTGAACGTGGAAGAATATTAGCAAGACCAGTCACTGTTGAAAGAACACAAACTAAGGATTAGAAAAGAAAAAAATGTGTTTGCAGTAGCAGACCCTTTGTGTATTAATGAACATATGTTCAATTGAGAAAATACAATAATACTGAATTGAGAAGAAAAGGTTCAAAGAAGAAAACCTTAATTAATCTTGATATTAGGAAAAAGTATTAAAAAAAAAGTAGAGGAATCAAGATTTTAATTGAACCTCATAGCTAAGTATATGAAATTTCTATTGCCTTTGACCAAATAGCTCAGTTGAAGCATTGCTTTAAAATTTGATATTCAAAAGTCTAAAGGTATAAGTTCGATTCCTATGCTAGCATGGTCACTGACTAAGCCAGCAACAATTGAAGAAGAGCGGAGAATTGGAGAGCAGCCCAAACATAAAGCAACTTATTACCATGGATAGACCAAATGAAGGAGCACATATCCCAGTATCAATGCTAGCATAGGAAAAGAAAGTGATGAAGTCAAACAAGATAAGGCAAGAAAGAGCCACTTCAACTGAAAATGAGTCAGAGTGACCATAAGACAGATAAGAAATTTTTCAAATCATCCCAAATAATGATACCAGCATCACTAAAAAAACTACAGTGAAAAGAGGTAAAGTTTAAGCCTTATATGGATAAAGATGGCCTACTAATTTGACAAACCTGATTCTGTTAAATAGACAAATGTTTTACAAAAGAAAAAAAATAAAATTATATAAAATCATAAAAATAAAATAAGGATAAATACCGAAAGTGATTACTAAAAAAAAAAAAACTACTGAAAAACTAAAAATTTTTTATAAAAGGTGAGAGTTTATTGAGGTTTGATTGTGCTGCTTTCAGTACTGGTGGTGGATAGAGGGTTTGTCACTGACTTGAGAATGCAATATTTTCACGCTACTCCATGGAGCGTTCTATATCAGCATTGCATCCACCCATATTACCAGCCTGTAAGTCTTGAAAATGAGCCAGACAGAATTCCTATATTGTATTTATTAGTCTCTAAGTCTTGAAATGAACAAGGAATAATGATAGTTTTATTTCAAGAACAATTAGCATTGTACTGTGTTGTGGCTCACTAATCTCTAAGAGTCAGATATCGAACAAGGCTTTATCTGCACAGATTATTATTGTGTATGTAGGGTGGTAGTTTGTGTTTTGTGCTTAAACAAGATAGTTGCACTATATTATACTATATGCTCATTGCCCAGTTCAGTTCTAGCATTGTAAATGAGTAATCAATTCTGATAATTAATTTGTCAAATCTCTCCATGAAAAAAATATAAATAATACCGATTATAACATAATTTATGAACACCAATTTGTAACTCCACTTTTAAAGGAAGTGTGGCTGAGCATGACAATATCATGAATTTTTAGAAAAAAAAAACTTGAGAGCAGAAATAAAATCAATCGATTGATACTGAATCGATTCCATTTTATTCCAAAACTTGAGGATGGGAAAATATGCCCCCCTTGTCGTGGATATAACAATTAAAAAATGGTTAAAATTAAATTTTAATATCTTGAGTAATTTTATTATATAAAGAAAAAAAGATGAGTTTGTTATATATTTTAAAAGTTTAACTGTGTAAAACTAAAAGGAATAATTGGAAAAAAAAAATCTTAGAAAGAAATAATAAAGTTAACTTTAATAAAATATTGTTTTGTCTTGTAACAGAAAGGGATTAATTAAAATGTGGGCAAAAAAAAAAATTTTTTTTTTTCATATGTCATAGCATCAGCCAGGAGACGAACCCACAACCGTGTGCAACCAACTACATGCTTGCAAGGCAGCTGCGATGACCTTTGTTTTTGTTGTTCTGTTGAAACAGAAAAACATTTAGATAAAATTTTTAGTTTTATTATTATAAACTGCTGTATTCTAAGGGACTCTAAAGACTAGTCAAGGAAATAAATAAAGAAACAATATACTTTGAAATGTATATATAAGATTTATTTAATAACAAATAACAATGTAGC
This sequence comes from Epiperipatus broadwayi, assembly GCA_028023455.1. Lineage (NCBI taxonomy): Eukaryota > Metazoa > Onychophora > Udeonychophora > Euonychophora > Peripatidae > Epiperipatus > Epiperipatus broadwayi. The sequence goes on along the minus strand of JAQFVV010006223.1, from coordinate 2,545,424 downwards.
AAAAACAATCTAAAAAGGTAATAGTTTATTAATATTCATATTCTGTTTACTTTCCTTGGATGAAAATAGGCTTCTTCCACACCAGGAGTAATTTAGTTAATATATTTGTGTTTTCAAATCAAATATCTCTTGAAACACAAATAAGCATATCTAATTTCTTGTATAGAATAAATCTATTAAAGTTCGCAATATGATAGCTTAAATTGACATACACAAATTATATATTATATATTAACCATCTCTGTTTCCAACTTGTCTCTTGCGGTTTGCTGAAGCTTCAGTTAATTACTCTTCATTGGGAATAACTTTTTCAATACAAGAAACAGCTTCTTGCTTGCAACTATTCCATTTTAGACTTAATTATTGCTAGTTGATCTACTAATCGACCATTGATCATTCTTTATTGCTGATCTGTTATCACTTTAAATCAACACTATCTTTTATCTGTCTAACCATTTTGGCTGCTTCCATTCTCTCTTCATTTATCAGGGCATAAATATATACAATCTAATTTGTATGCAACTAGTTTTAATTGCATACAAATTCTATTCTAATTTAATCTATAGTTTTGGGACAATCTCTCTAGCAAATTTCTAGAGTAAATTTCTCCAATAAAGGGTAAAGAGAATTTTATTAAAGTGAAAAAATCCGTGCATATTTACAAAAATAAATAATCTTTAATTTATATATACAGTCTTATACATGTGGATAATTCATTCCTCTCCCTACTCTAGAAATACGGACTTAATTTATTATTACATCCTTAAACTTGTCAGGTGGTTTACTTTTACATTTATGCGGAGTTTTGGAAATAACTTTTCTTTCTTTTGAAATAATTCCATCTTCATTTTCCTCCCATACAAACATTTGTTTATCATCAATTACTTTAACTTAGTCTGAATCATTACTTTAATCCTCCAATAAAAATTCTTTTTCCTCTAAAGATTTATTTAGATGAATATCTGGCAAAGTATTCTCAGTACGACAGTGAAGGTGTTTTACATGTCTTTTCAACTCCCATACATTGTGTAATTTTACTACTCTTATATCCTTCAATATAACTTTCACTATATTGCGAGGTGACTATTTACAGTTAAGTAATTCATGTATCTATATTTTTTCTCTTACTAAGAACTTGTCCCAATTTTTATCTTCATTTTGTTTATAAGTTGATGGTACTAGTTTAGTTAATTGACTGAAGAGTCATAAATTTTGCCCCACCCAATTTGTTATACCCACAGTACCAGTATTTAAAATTCTGGAATTGTTTAACAACTTATTATTCACATTTACATGAATATCATCCAGTGATAGGAACCAATTTCTTCCAACAATGGACTGAAATTTTTATTTACTACATAAAAGTGTCAGCCATTTCACATTAAAAACTAAGTTTACAGGCACTACCACTTTTTCTTGAATATCAATTTTATTGTTGTTTATATCAATAGCTATCACATCTGTATCTTGAAATGTCATCTTCCTATAACATTCTCTGCAAAATCACTGACAGACTAGCTCCACTACACACTTCCATTTTTTACTGTTTGACCGCAAATAACTGTATCTAAAAATATGTGGTCCATTTCTCTATCATTCTGTCTCTTTATGTTAACATTTTTTATAAATTTAATCTGCCTTCAGATTTATAGTCCAATTTTATGAAATCAATAGCTCTGCCCTTCCTAAAATGACAGGCTGCTGCTAAATGACCTTTTTTGCCACAGCTTCTACAATTTTTATATCTATGTTTACACTTATTTTTAAAATGTCCAGGTTTACCACAACAATAGCACTTTTGCTATTTTCTATCACAACAATAGCACTTTTGCTATTTTCTATCATTACTGTAATAAGTTTCACTACTTTTTGGATTTATTAGTGAAATTTTCTCCGACTGTTGTGGCCCTATGCATTATTATGTAAAGCTTCTTGTGTGTCACATTTCTCCACAGCTGTTTTATAACTTAGGTCAGGATCATTGAACAATACTGTTTGGAAATTATCATCCTCTATGCCGTATAGGAGTTGTTCCAATAATAAGTCATTTATTTCTGAACTGAAATCACAATGTTTTGTCAGCTTTCTTAAAGGTAAATCCTAGTTCGTGAGATAGTTGTTTTCAGTTTCTCAATCTCAGCCGCGCAACCCATTTCGATACTCTGGGAGCGAAATATGTATTTAAAATTTCTATGTTCTTCCGGATGTTTGGGATCAGTAAGTCTACTTGCAAACTGAGTAACATCTTGACCTGCAAAATAGAGAAGGGTCGACACTTTGATATGCTCGTCTTCCATTTTATTTATAAAGATATAGTACTCCACATAAATCAAATTCATGGATTACAGAACTTAGTGCCGCCATATTTTATTATTTGCAGTAGAAGTTATGCTGTATTGAATCCTGTAGCAGTTCTGTCAAATCTTGTTGTGGCTGTGCCAACTGCTATGTCCTGAAGGTCTCTAAAGACCAGTCAAGGAGCTAAATAAAAAAACAATATACTTCAAAATATATATATAATAAGATTTATTTAATAACAAATAATAATGTGGTAAAAACAAGATAAAAAGCAATAATCCATTAATATTCATATGCTGCTGATTTTCCTCAGGGGAAAATAGGCTTCTTCTACACAGGAGTAATCCAGTTATTATATTTGTGCTTGCAAATCAAATGTCTCTTGAAACACAAATAAGCATATCTAATTTCTTGTATAGAATAAATCTATTAAAGTTCACAATATAAGTGCTTAAATCAGCACATACAATTAATATGTTATATATTGCCCATCTCTGTTTCCAACTTGTCTCTTGAAGTTTGGTTAAGCTTCAGTTAATTACTTTTTGCTGGTAATAACCTTTTCAATACACAAACAAGTAATTGCTTCTTGCTTGCAGCTATTCAATTTTAGATTTAATCACTGCTAGTCAATCTACTAGCCTACCATTGATCATTCTTTACTGTTGATCTGTTATCACTTCAAATCAACACTAACTTTTATCCAGTCTAACCATTTTGGCTGCTTCCCCCTTCTTCTTCATCTAATTTGTATGCAACTAGCTTTATTTACATACAAATTCTATTCTAATTCAATCTATAATTTTGGGACGATCTCTCCAGTGAATTTCTCGAGTAAATTTCTCCAATAAAGGGAATTTTATTAAAGTAAAGAAATCCGTGCATATTTACAAAAATAAATAATTTTTTATTTACATAGACAGTTTTATATGCGCGGACATTTTATGAACAAAAGGATTTGCGAGATAAACTAAAACAGATTAAAATCTGTAGTCCTGAATATCAGTTTTAAAATATATTTCATTTCTTTGTTTTGTTCTGTTGATTTATTTATACAAAGTAAGAAATCGACGCAAAAATCAAAAAATAAAAATTATGTTCAAATTTTAATGTTAATTAATAAAAAAATGTGAAAGTAGATAACCAATAGATAATGGGAGAGTTTGATGCAAAATTTTCATTTTTCCTATCGTTTAATGGAGTATTGTTGAAATTTTGATTATGCTAGTCAACTTTAAAAAAAGCATTTATGCTATAATCCAAATTAACAGTTGGCTGTATTCATATATATCTACTATGGCTGAGTAGATATCCTGATGGGGTATTTGCCTACATCTCTGAAAAATAGCCTAAATGGTATAGCTAGATGCCTGAAGAGTTTCTAAAACAAATACCTAGTTATACCTGCCACAGTCAAAGTTGTTTGCCATCGCTATATATTAATTGACAATAGTTATTGGTGAAATATTATCAGAAGAAATAAACCACGAACAGAAATAAAGATATTAAATATCTGCCTGACATTCTCCAATGTTAAGTAAGCTAAAAATATGTGAAGACATGACAAGAGGAAACCAAACTCTAGTTACGTCAACAATAGAGATCTCTATAACATTAAACTGCAATATTAAATGTCATTAATGCTGGAAGGAAAGAACAGGATAAATGTTGGGCTCAACACAATTGTGTCTCGTCATTTAGGGTGATTTATTTTTAAAAAATTATTAACTTTTCTAATAATTGGCAAAATTGATTTAATTTTATGAAGACACTCATTTTTTATATTTTATTCTAACATTTAAATTGTGTTTTTAATAATGTTAATCTATCTCCATTTATAGAAAAAAAAAACACAAAAAAAAACATTTGTTTTATGTATTATAAAATTTAGTATTCTTATATTATTAACTTTGGAGTCAGGAAATCAATAAAGTTGAGAGGGACTAAAAGAATTAAAATGAATTATACCATAATACCCTTGACTGGATCTTATTGATCCATGCTAGAATAATTTTTTATTGATTATGTACATTTGTAAATATGAGGGGCTAGAGAAAGTTAATTTGTTTTATTGTTAATAATAAATGCTATTAAAATAGGCAAAACTCTCCATACAGTAGTGCCACTCAGTGCAAGCTAGAGTAATCAATGGATGCCAGAAGGCTTGTGCATAAAATCCCTATCTAGTGCCTACTCATCCTATCTAGGTTGCACTGAGTGGCACTACTGTACGGAGAGTTTTGCCTGTTTTAATAACAGTTATGAGCAAGCATAAGAAATGATGATTATGTGATGTTTAGTGGTTTAATAATAAATGTTAAATTGTTAAAAAAAAAAACTGATTTCTCATGCATCAAAAAAATATTTAATTTATGTTTACGATTTAGAATATTATGATATAGCTGCTCTGATAGGACTAATTAACATACATCTATTAGATTAACATATATGTAGGGTAGATGATGATCAGTAAATATGGCTGGAGCTTACTTAAGACTAGGGCTTGACATGAGATTCAATCCGATCATCATCAATGGCTACGATCAACTAAAATTAAATTTTAAAGTTATAATCATCCCACATACATGGTCACCAGCTGGACATCGAATGGATAAATAATCATTCCCTGGAGTAAAGTGGAATCATATAAATTATCTAACAAAAATAATTCCATTACTTGAAAACAAGATACAACTATAAAATAATTTTACAAGATCATACCAATAACCATTACTTTTTCTATGCTTAAAAAAGAAAATAGATGAGAATCTGCTAGAAATCAGAAATATATTCCTGAATAGTACTAGCTTAGTGCAAATGGTGACAACTCAGAAAACTAAAGGTTGCTGGAACAATTTCATATTAAAGTAAAAAAAATTAGTTGGCCAACTGTTATGTTCAGACTTTTGCTTTGATATACAACCTTTATAATGGTATACGAAGCAACTAACCATAAATTTCTTTTATGGTTATCTTAAATATGATTTTATTGTGTTGATTAAACCAAAAAAGTAGAATAAGTAGAATGCTAACAATAATTCTCTATACAAAATGATGGCAATTAACTTAAGCAATAATAATTTTAATAATCTTACTGATAAATAAAACTAGACTATATTGATTTATACCTTAATAGTATAATAAGTTTTCTATATGCAGAACAAGTCAACAAAGCAAAAAAAAAAACTCCTTCACTGACATAGACATATTTAAATCATGTTATTTATTTAAACTCATATAAGCCAGTTTTAAAAATAAATATAAAATCTTAATGCAAACTTATAATTTGGCATACACACATATGCGCATTCATGCAACCTGAAAAGATTATTAAAAATAGAAATAACAAGTTTATAAATCAAATATATACATAGAAACAAAAATACAATTTATAATTTTTAAGTTTTGAGTGTGTATATGTATAAACATGTAAAGGGTTTTTACCTCAATCTTTGATTTGTCTTCAATCTGCCAATATTTTAGTAAAGACTGTGACATAGGATCCCAAAGCTTTTGTAAGTTTACTAAATGTAATGAGAATTCATCTTCTTTCATTTTTATCACTCTGTCCTAATAATGAGATAAAAATAATTATTTCTTCTATTTCTAAAACATATTTTATTATATGTTAATGCTATTTATATATTTAAAAATAATTTTTATGTAGCTAAAATTAAAGATCACTTATAGACATTTTGTTTAGTACTTATCAATTGTTTTTTCATAAGGATAATTAGTCTTAGTTATATACCACTGAACATCACATGATCACCATTTGGCAAAACTCTCCATACAATAGTGCCATCCTATGCCAACCAATGCTCTCAGATCCAAGGCACCTTACTGACGAAGGCCACAAGCCAGAAACTAATCTGGGGATATTGGACGAGTAGATACTAGATGGGGATTTTATGCACAAGCCTTCTGGCATCCATTGATTACTCTGGTTTGCACAGGGTGGCACTACTGTATGGAGAGTTTTGCCTGTTTAGTCTTAGCTATATAAAAGTTCATTGCACATATACTGAGGGAAATACTGCAATATTTATAAATAATGATGATGAGCTTAAAATATTAAGAAATTTTAATAAAAAAATTTAAGATTAAACAAATACCTTTAAGATTACAAATAGAGATGATAAAAGATTAAGAATAACAAATGGCCCAGTAACTAAGAGAGTAAGTTATTATCTTTAATATGTGCATATCAAAAACAATGAATTAACAAATAGTCAATAGTCGATGAACAATATAAAAAGAATACTTATATAAGGATGAGCATGAGAATCAGCACTGAACAAAACTATAAGTAGTTATAACAACTGTACTTATAAGCTGTAAACTAATATTATACTAATAAGTAAACTGTAAACTAATATTATACTAATAAGTTATATTAGCAACCTTACACAAGACTAATCAACAGTCCCTTATGACTGGATTTAAGAAATTGATAGTCCATGCCAAATTTAGAGAATGGTATACACCAATCCTCTGTATTCACATCTTTAACTGCTAAACTATAATTAGAATACTGGAATACTGATCATCATCAATGCACTGATCATATGGCACCATGAATGCACAACTATAAACTAAATTATCTCTAGTAAAAAATAAATTGCAGTAAATGATCTTAAAGGAAGTCTTAATATAAAGACCCATCTGGACATCCAAATACAAATATAAACCCTCACACATAAATAAATTGACTGTTATTGCTCTAGAGATAGACAAAGTATAAACATATAAGCCTATTAAACTTTTAATTTCAGTGGTTTTACTGGAATAATTTAAAAATCCCTAAAACACTATGCTGTAATGAAATCAAGTCACTAACTCATGATTCATAAAACAGATACATGGAGAAATAAAGACAATAACACTATATTTTTTAACAATTATTGAATGAATTAACTAATAAATAATTAAAAAAATAAAAACCATAGGGTAACATGACAATACCAAAATTAACTAAATTTTTATCATCAATATATAATTTCATGTAGCAAATATGATTAACCAGTTGATTTTTTACTAATCCAATTACTTAATCTTAACTTTAAACAGAATTATTTTCCCTTCAATAATTAAATCTATAAACCATTTCAAAATAAATAAACTTAAACTCTCTCTTTTCTTATGAAAATAAAAAGATCCTATTTTGGAAAAAAAAATAGAATAAAAAAAAGATGTTTTATCTTTAAAAAATTATTCATTATGATTAATTATTACTTATTTAAAAAGTCATCTATAAAAATAGACATAATGTACATATTAAAGATACCTTTTTATCAGAGATTTACTTCTTTTGAGTCTTTCTTTGATAGTTATAATTTTCAGTTATCTTTCATGTTGGTTTTAATTCTTGGGAGTTTTTATAAGTTTTCAAATTACCTTTTCCTTTTGTAGAGTCAAATTTCTATTATGATAGTTTATCCATCAACACATATTTCCAGGGTAATGTCCACAGTTAATTTTATCCATTTTTACAATATTTGCAGGTTACTTTAATACAGGCTAAATTTATCCTTTTTTTTCAATCTATTAATTTGCAGGTCAGGCTAACACACATATTGAATTTAACCATTTTTTGCCATTTAATAATTTTCAAGGTCAAGTAAATACACAAAAAGAGGAGTCATGTTTTTGTATGAGACAAGGCTTGTTGCAGATTACTTCAGGACTAGTCTACATTTTTTTTAGTGAGCAGGTTATATGACGAGGTTTAACAACACTCAATGTTTAGCTAAAATTTAGCACATAACTTCCCTCAAATCCATTTTCAAAAACATTTTTTTTACTTGTAATGAGATGAGTCTTACTTCAGACTACTAAAACTATTTCTCTGTTCTCTTCATAGCTCACCTTCTGCTACTCTTTTCTTCAACAGCTGAATCAAGATTGCCCATTCTTCACAAAACACTGCAGTCTACTGTTTTAACCTTCCCCCAATATTATTTTTTGGAACAATCCTGCACCTATATAATCATATCTTATCTCAGTCATGACTCCATTAAATCTTGATTAATTGAGTCTCATTTTTACAAAAAGATTGATGGTTATTTCCTTTCTTTTTTTAATTAAAAAAAATTTCAATCATAAAAAAAAATTTCCCTTGTACTTGTTTTTCTCTTATGTCAAAAACCAAGATCTTTTAATTACTCTTTGATTTAAACATTTCCTTTTATTTTGGAGAAAGATAAAAAAAACAGAAACAACTTTAATTAAAACCAAATTTCTTTACAAAATGTTAAAACCTTACCTTCTTTGCTTTTCTTTTAAAAACGTTACTTATCTCTCTTATTCTCTTTTAAAAGTCAAAATTGAAACTTATCAATAACTTACTGACGAGAAAAAAAATTTCAAAATTATTAACTAAAATTACTGAAGATACAAAATAAAAGAAATTATTTATTTTATAATTTTCCCTCTCTTTTACAATTAACTCCTAACAAATTATAAATATCCACATTATTATTTTTAAAAAAAATATTTGGAATTTTCATATTATCATTTAATAAATAAAAAATATTTAATTATAGCAATGCTTATAAGTATAAAAAAAAAACTTGAGAAAATTAAATATTTCTCCATTCTAACTTTATTTTTATAGCTTGTAATATTTGAGATGACCAGAAATGGCATTGTCTACAATATTACAATATAAAATATTAAAACTTTAAAATTAATAATATGCTTTTATAAACAAAAAATTCAAAAGCAAACCTCTTCTAAAGCTGAAATAAGTTCTTCTGATTCATGAACCATCATGTCACATGATTTGCAATAAGGCATTCCATAAGGATTATCAACTTGGATAGTTTTACTACAGAGAGAACAATCGGAATGCCTAAAAACAGGTCTTTGGATATCTAAAAATAAATTTAAACATGCAAATAAATTTAATATAACTATACATATAATTTTAAAACAATAATTAATGTTATTGTACTTTTTTAAATATAAATTTGTTGTCATAAATGTTGTTTCCATAAAAAGGAAAGACAATGATGTATTCAATCAGAAAATGTAGGCTAGTCTAGATAAGGTAAGTAAATCCTTAAAGACAGTACAAATCAGGAATATGCTGCAAAAGATATAAAGATAAATAGGATGTTATATATAGAGTTCGCAAAACAAACTCTTAACAAGCCTTGAGAATATCCTCAACGCCAGACCGGTTTCTGCATCTAGCATCGCTAGTGAGGTGCCAGGATATTCATTAGATTAAAAATACTAGGACGAGCCCAGAACTTTATCTAATGTATAACTATCGAGAAGAAAATCCAAAACTTTCAGATATCCATGTCTAAAAATCCAGCTATCTAACATATGGGACTGAACTAAGCTCAGATACACCATATATTAATAGCTTTAGCAATATAAAATCGCCAATTCTATATATAACATTTGTAAATACGAGTTTTATTAATATTAGGTCATGTGACATTTGACTTGATTTTTTATCATTTTATTTTTTGCTATTGAGGCTTTGGTGATTTTATATTGCTAAAGCTATTAATATATGGTGTATCTAAACTTAGTTCAGTCCCATATGGCTATTTGAGTTAGATAGCTGGATTTTTAAATATATGGATGTCTGAAAGTTTCAGATTTTCTTTTCAATAGTTACACATTAGATAAAGTGCTGGGCTCATCCTATTATTTTTAATCTAATGAATATCTTGGCACCTCACTGATGACACTAGATGCAGAAACCGGTCTGGGGTTGAGGATATTCTCAAAGCTTAAGAGTTTGTTTTGCGAACTCTATATATAACATTTGTAAATACGAGCTTTATTAAAATTAGGTCATGTGACATCTGACATGATTTTTTTATCATTTTATAAATAGGATATGAGGAAATCACCTAACAATCCAGATTTCACACTCAATGGAACATCATAGCAAATCATTTATTGTTCTTACAGTTTGGGTACTAAATGTTTTTCAAAAATGTATAACCATAACAGCTACTATGCCAAAGCATTTTAATGGCAGCTTGTCTTAACAAGAATATGTGCATCACTTGTTACAAATTCTAGACATTCTGGTATTAGTTCATAGCTATTAATACACGACAATCTAATTCTCACACCCGTTCATTTATCTGGAATCTTATTATATCTATAATTTTATAAAAGCTATCTCTTAAAGCAATCCTATGTATATTCCATACCTATTAATATTTCAGTTATCAAAAAGTCTCTCTTTTTCATTTTACTCTGTCTATTACTTTGTTCAACTCTAAATCCCTCACACCAAGTACTTTTGCCTCAATTATTTCTTTTAATAAATGTGAATTCACTAAACTACTCACTATTATCAAGTTTTCATTACAAACAATTTTTTTTTAAAGTTCTTCCCTTTTCTTTCCTCTGAATTTAAATATGACTCCCTTTTCTTTCTTATTTCTCCTAATATATGTCCAGAATTTTTCACAATTTTTCTTTCCAATGCTTGTAATTTTTTATTATGTTTATCCTATCTTCATCTTAAATTTTTTTTTTTTTTCTTAAATAACCATTTTATTTGATCTTTACTTCCTCCTCTCATATTTATTTATTTGTAGCTTCTTTAAATTGAATATATAACCTTTTTCTTTCTTTTATATTTTCTAAAGTATTTTTACTTCATCTTTTATGTCTATAAATACTTATCGGCAATCTTCTTCATCACATCCCTCCATTCTTCAAAAATTTTAAGCTTAACCATCTCTTATACTCTTTCCAAGATATTATGCTCAATTTTTATCCATTCCTTATTTTCCATCCATCCTTGATAAGCCTTTTATATGTTATAAATATAATCTTTTAGATACTCCTAATTCTACCACCATAAAAATATGATCTATACAACCCCTCTTTTTCTTCCTTACCAAAACATTTTAATTTTTGGGGGTCTCTTAAATCCTTTCAATCTATTCACACATAATCAACAATGAACTTCGAATTCTGCACCAACAAAGTAAACTCCCAATAATATACTTTTTTGATTTTGAATTTTTATTTCACCTTTTTCAAGCATTAGTTTCAATTATACTGTATTCATGCTCTTTACTCCACTAATTTGGCTAATAATAACACCTGATTGGCTAATAAGCGCAAGAGGTTTGCAGTCTCTCAGTTTAATTTGCAATAAATATTTTACAATTGTTCTTTCTAATCTCATTACTATGTATGATTCATCTTTTACACATCTCCATTTTTAATAAGTAAATATATTATTCCATACTTCTCCTTTCTATGAAGTAGGGAATGATGTGTCCTCTACAATCTCATTTTGAAGCAAGGTATGACATATTATATAAGAGCCAACTTCAATATTACTAGCTTTGTATTATCATACCCATATTTAAAAGTTGGCTTAAATATTATAAGTTTCAGTTCTTTAATATAATTGATTATATCGTAATACAAGATGTAAAATTAAATTTGAGATGCCGCAACACATTATATTAAGAGAGAAGTAAAGCAGCAGCAAATTATAACTGATGAAGCAGAAAACTTAGTATATAAACAGTGCTAATTAATTTGAAATATTTTTAAATATTGAATTCTCCAATTGCCACCTAAATTAAATTTAATATCATCATTTAATGAAGCAGAAGAAAATGAATTATTTTGTAATTAGACAATGATATTATGAAACATTTAACTAAATTTAATACAGAAAATGTTGGAAAATTCATCACTCCAATATAAGAACAAATATATCTAATGCTTAAACATAAAAATTAATCAAGAATTCTTTTTTTTTCTCAAAAGTAACCTTTATTAGTCAAAAGATTACAAAAAATTATCGGGTACCCTTACCCATGGAGAATTACAAAGTGTTCAATGTTACAAGGCAAAACAATTATTGACCAGGTTTACAAGGTACATATGCTCGATAACAAATATATCCATAAAAGGGTTGTATAATTTTGCTTAATGGACGAGCACAGATCTGCACTGCCCAAAATCAATCCATCAAGGGGGTGCAGCAGCCCATCAGAGCGGAAAAGGTGCTGAAAACTTTGACCCTATACCCTCCCCGCAGGTTTTCCAGGAGCGGCAATAATCGTCACCAGCCCGCACCCATAAACCAGACCCCCAATGACTGCCATCATCAAGCCCTGCGGAAGAAATGAGAAGTGCAGACCCGTGCCCGCAAACATTACAACAAAACTTTATTACTGTTGCAAAGATGATATTTCCAGCTGGAGTGTCTAGCATCCAGTGATATCATCTTGCATACTGAGGTTAATGGAGCTGAACATCTGCCCTTGATCATTATCAAACTCCTGGGTCTGCAAATGTTCACAATAGCTGTTCAACGCCTAATACAATATTACTTTTTTTTTAATTCCAATAATTAATAAAAATAATAAGTAAAAAAATATGTCATAAAATTGAGCTTTTTTTATGAATGGCATGTGACCAATAAACAACATAATTAAATATAATAAAAAAAAAATTGTTAATTCCTATTTGCTTTATTTGTAGAAATTTACAAAAAATTAAATACACAAATCATGAAACTATTCTTATACTGAACAATATTATTATTAATTTTTAAAAGAAAATACTTAACTGTTTAATAACTCTTGGATATTGAAAATCTGTGATTTTTTACAACTACCATTTTTCATACTGTTTGGTTCTTCTAAAAATAAATCCTTGCTAGTTGAATTTAACTTAGTATTTTCTTTAAAATCATTAATCCAATCGAATGAAAGTGCTTCAATATTTGCATCATCAAAAACACTGAATGATCTTAAGCTTTCCTCACAAGTCTTACTGATCTGAAAGTCTGCTGGGCAATACGATTGTCCAAAAACATCACCATAGGATGAAATATAAAGACCAGTAAAACCATATTTTTTATGAGGAACAGAACACATACCTTTTATAGAAGTCGTTAAACGCTTTTGAAGATTATTAATTGATATTTGCTTCTGAAAGAAATCACTGATAGAGCTCAGACACCAAGGAGGAGTAAGAGAACAAGGAGCATTCATTGATGTGAGACCTAAGTGGAAACACATCACTTCTTGCCAGTGTTTTCCAGCAAGAAGAACTATATCTTGATTGTTTTCAATTACATTTAAAGTAGTTGCATTGAAGAGAGGAACAGAAGATAAGCAATGGTTAAATGAGAGAAGCTGTAAACAAAAATTAAAAATTAAAAATAATAATTTATAATACAAATTATAATTATATACAATTTACACTACATGCATGTATGTATGTTAGACATAATTCTAGTTGCCTAACCACACTACCTTATAGTGTTTATTTATTTATTAATCTTTCAACTATTTATCCCAATCCGAGTATCTAAAAAAAATGACTTTAGATATCTGGACAGCAAATTAATTTAATAATTAAGCAGATGATAAGTTTTAAGCCAATGCTTATGTATAACGGTTGTTAAAACAGACAAAACTCACTATATGTATTGCCACACACAGCAAGCTAGAGTAATCAATGCTATGCCAGAAGGCTTGTGCATAAAATCCCCATCTAGTGCCTACTCATCCAATATCCCTAGACTAGTTTCTGGCTAATGGCCTTTGTCAGTGAGGAGCCTTTAGGTGCAGTGCTCTCAGATGCAAGGCTCCTGACTGACAAAGGCTACCAGCCAGAAACTAGTCTGGGGATATTGGATGAGTAGGTACTAGATGGGGATTTTATGCACAAACCTTCCGGCATCCATTGATTACTCTAGCTTGCTGTGCGTGGTAATACGTATAGTGAGTTTTGCCTGTTTAAACAGATGATAAGTTATAATTATTATAATGGAAATACAATTTTTTTCCAAATATTTATTACAACTTTTAGTTGAGATTTGTTAGTATAGGTAATAACTGAAACACAGGCTTATTATATACCTAGTGTCTATATATGTAATATAGGGTATATGAGCACAGATTTTCAGATGACCCATCACTCTCCACTCTATCTAATAACACTGATACACCTAAGCACATATATGGTGAAAAGATAAATAATCATCAATATACATATTTCATGCTAAACCAGCAATCATCAGTTGGTCCAGATTATCATCTCCCACACATATATACTATAAGTGCTGAGATATATATTAAGATAGACAATCTTCCTACTTTAATGGACAGGCTCCAGTCTGATTTTGATCATTTTAACATTGTATCTATAGAAACATTTAATATCCTACATTTTTTAGATACACATACACTATGCCAATAAATTAAATTCATAACTTACCTTGCATATAAAGTCTTAGTATCATGAAAATAAGTAAGACATATGTGTTATATATTAAATCTAGAAAAATTGATCAGTTAAATTTTATTATGTAAAAAATAGATATATTGATTTTCAAACTTACTTTCTATAAACTATGACAAATCATTGAAATGTAATTACTTGGTTACAATAATGTATTTTTTCTTAGGTGGGAATGCATTAAGGTTATATTCAACTGTCTTAATATTTTCTCCAAATAAAAGGCAGTATTATTACTGTATTTAAGTTAAAACTTATCTTCTCTTAATACTGACTTAAAATACTTTAATTTAAAATAAATATTTATAAACACACAATATCACTTACCCAAAACATTGATCATCCAAATCATCATCATTCTCTCAACTCCATTCTTAATGCCCTGGTTGCTACTTTACATCCTTTTTATATTCATATTCTATTTATTACAAGATGCAAGCAAAAAAGATATAAGTAAATTTAGAAACCAATTGTGCGAATCATGAAACAGAACAAAAGCTTCAGCTTTTGCAACATCTGCTTGGCTAAATGTGATATGTTTAAATATTAACCAAGAGTATAAATATATAGACGTTATATGCATAATAAAAAATATTTGATAAAAGGAAAGATGTTATTTTCTTAACTTAATTCATTATTAATATTTATAACCAAATTAATTATTAAAGCAGGCAACACTCTCCATACAGTAGTGCCACTCAGTGCAAGCTAGAGTAATCAATGGATGCCAGAAAGCTTGTGCACAAAATCCCCATCTAGTGTCTACTCATCCAATATCCCCAGACTAGTTTCTGGCTTATGGCCTTCATCAGTGAGGAGCCTTGGATCTGAGAGCACTGCACCTAGATATTAGGATCCAATGCAACCCTCCAGCAACCACCTTTTATCTCCATTTAACTACAAAACTATGAGATCCAAGGCTCCTCATTGATGAAGGCCATAAGCCAGAAACTAATTGGAAATATTGGATGAGTAGGCACTAGATGGGGATTTTGTGCACAAGCCTTCTGGCATCCATTGATTACTCTAGCTTGCTGTGTGTGGCAATATATATAGTGAGTTTTGCCTGATTTAACAACAGTTATACACAAGCATAAGAGGTGGTGGTCATATGATGTCTATTGGTTCAAATTAATTATTGTTAATCTCTTTCATTTTCGCTTGATTTTATGCTACAGTTGTGGACACTTAGATTAAAACTGTCCCTGGTGGTCTTACCCCTATAAACCATTAGTCATCTCTCAGCACTAAACTGTATATTTGAGAGCCGTATTAATTTAGACTGCAATCGTTTTTTTTTTCTTTCTTTCTTAAATTTATATTCTTTGCATTTCTGTGTTTTCCTTTCCTGAATGTAGAAATATCATAGTTGTTTACAGTACTGATACTAAAAAGGCTTACTTGATAATAAATTTATTTTAGAAAAATTATTGTAACTGTTTTTTTTAAAAAAATCATCAAAATGGACTGCAAAATTAAAAAAAAAAAAAAAGCCTTTTAAATACTGACAAACTTAAAAATCCAAACTTTCTGTACAAAAAAAATTTTTTTTTATTGTCTGATTTTCTTTGTATGACCATACACTATTTGAAATGTTTTTTAAAGTATATATTACATGAAATTGTCATCATCATCAACCATTATCAATCCACTGCAGGATGAAGGTCTCTCCAAGTTTAATCCATCTTCTCCGATCTTTAGCTTCTCTTCTCCACATCACCCATGCACACTTTCTTATTTCATCCATCCATCTCACATGTGGTCTCTTTCTGGGTCCTTTACAACCTCTTGGCATCCAGTTTAAGATTTCAATTGTCCATCTATTATCATCTCTTCTAGCAATTTGTCCAGTCCAAGTCCACTTCAGACTTTTAACTTTTCAATGAGGTCAGTAACATCTGTTTGTTCTCTTCCCCATACATTGCGTTTTCGATCCCTTCTTGTTACTCCCAGCATGCATGTCCCCATACTTCTTTGATTGGTCTGAAGTCTCTGTATTGCTCTTCTATTAAGTGTCCAAGTTTCAGATCCATAAGTAAGAACTGGTAAAACACATTTATTAAAAACCTTCCTTTTCAAACACTTAGGCATATTTCCTTTTAGTATAAAGTTATTTCTATCAAAAGCACTCCAACCAAGTTTAATTCTATGATTTTGTACTTCCACTAAAATGTATTCAATAGAGAATGCATTAGTATGAATACATTTGTAATTCATAAAAGTTTTATTTGCTGAAGATTTGTAGAGCCATTCTCATCTACTATAAAATGATAGACACTTAAATAATTTTATAAAATTACTATGTGTAATTTTTAAAATTTATATTTTTATATTATAAAAATCTTAAAATAATAAGTGACTCAATAAAGATTCATTATTGTTTTATTTTAATATATTTTTATTTTGATCATTCAACTTTTATACAATTAATTTCAGAAAAAGCAGTGACTCAGTTTCAAAATATATTCTAAACTCAAACTAAAACAAAAATGGATTTTGTTTCAACAAAATATTTTGATTAATATTTATGAACTATTTTCCATCAATCATTTTTTATTTCCAATACTGCATAATTCAACATTTAGTAATAATAATCTTGCATAATTGTACTCCATTTTGTTAAAAAAATTGAATATTTTTGTCTTTTAATATTATTTCATTCTCCAAACAATTTTTGTTCCTCGTTCAGGTCAAATATGTACTCTAGTGTTTTTATAAATATGTGTGTATTATGTATTAGAAAATTCCACATCTTACTCTCAGTGATTAATATTTGACCAATGACCTGACAATATGCGTTTCTTAGTAAAGATCGCTATATAAATCAAATAAAAAACCGAAATAAACCAATGAAGATTTAATGAGTTGTCAAATAAATATCATTTTGATAAGGATAGAGTTAGCAATGAGAGTAGCTTTTATTCAATCAATTTATTGAAAATATGGGAATACTTGCTCATTGTGAGAATAAGTTTAACAAAATATTTATATGAGTGAGAAAAATTTGTAAAAGGTTTGGATAAAAAAATATTCATATAAAGTAAAAAAATTAAAAAATTGATGGTAAAAAAAAGATTACAAGTAAACATTGGGTAGATAGTTTATAAATGAAGTCAATGCTTTTAAATATTTTGAAATAAAAGATGATGAAAGTTGATAAACAGAGCAAAACTCTCCATACAGTATTGCCACCTGTGCTAAACAGAGTAATCAATGGATGCCAGAAGGCTTGTGCATAAAATCCCTATCTAATGCCTACTCATCCAATATCCCCAGACTAGTTTCTGGCTTGTGGGGATATTGGATGAGTAGGCATTAGATAGGGATTTTATGCACAAGCCTTCTGGCATCCATTGATTACTCTGTTTAGCACAGGTGGCAATACTGTATGGAGAGTTTTGCTCTGTTTATCAACAATTAATGTGCTAGTATAGGAAATGTGATCATGCGATGCTTAATGATGAAAGTTGTGATAAAGAAATGCGAATTGTAATAGCTAACTAGGAAGTTACTTTATATCTATTGATATTAAGTATAAGAAAAAGCTTTGTTAAATATTTTATTTGGATAGTAAATGAATTTTAGTGACGAGTTGAAAAGATAAAATTAATGATGCAGAAATATTTAAAAAAATAATGGAAAATAGCTTACGTATAAAATGAACAAATATTCCATTTTAAAGAAGTGTTTCCCATTGCCCCAATGAACTATATCGGGATGGACATTTGTTCCATTTTTTAACAAATAATAAAATTTTGCATAATTTTTCAAGTTTTCTGAAACTTTTGAAATGTTTGTAGCGGATGATACGACATGTCGTCCTCTATGAATTGGCTTGCAAAGTATAAAGTCGCCTTGCCAACAGATCAATGCACACTAGAACTAGTACAGTAGAGTAGGACAGAATAAACTATCAAATACGTAAGTAATTTAAAAATATAAATCTAATTAAACCATGCCAAAGAGAAAGTGCACACTTAATGAAAAGTTACAATCTAAATATCCTTTTATTAAAAAAAAACAGTTTCTAATAGTGGTATGAAATGCAATAAATGCAAAACCAATTTTAGTGTTTCTCATGGCAAGGATCTGATATTGAATAACATTTAAAGTCAAATAAACACAAAACTGTTGATATAACAGCCACATCCAATAGTAAATGGACTCCTTTTTTTCAATCAATAATTTCATCAGACTTTAAAATAGCTATTGCCAAAAGTACATGGGAATTTCACTGTAGTAAAGAAAATCACAGTTTTAGATCAAATGACTGCATTTCAAAAATGATTCAAAGAAGCTTCAAGCCAAAATATTGATGTGCTACAAGAAAATATGAAGCAAATTGTTAAAAAAAATGTTTATTGTTTGGAATTGAAATAATTAGAATTACTTAGAAGTGGGTAAAAGCTTCACATTGTTGACTGATGCATACAACCATGGAAATTTGAAAATTTATTCAGTTTTGGTCAAATCAATGCTAGCAACAAAAGTTAACACTGAGATGGATTCTCTGGAATTTTACAATTTTCTTAAGAGTCAAAAAAACTTAGTAAAACAAATTCTGTTGGTGGAAAAATTTCAATATATTGTTTTCATTTTTTATGTTATATCATTGTCGTTAACATGTTTAGTTTATTTTATGCAAAATATGTTATAAATAACCAACTGTTGTACTCATTTTCGTGTTATAAAAATGCATTTTAAAAACCCATCATTTTGGATTCAAAAATGTTTCCATTTTGGATCCAAATATTTATAGTCACTTTAATTATGTATGAAAAAAAAGTATGCAGAGAAATAGAAAGAAATTTAACATTTTACTTTGAACAGGGTAAATATAAAAAAAATTGTCAAGCATTGGTGGTTGAGAGGTCAGCTCAACTTCCTTACAAGCAGTTGGCTGGGCTGCGGGTTCGCTTCCTGGACAATGCTATGACACATGAAAAAAAATATATATATATAAAAATTTAAACATTGGTGAAAGTACAAGAGAGGCAAATGAAGAAAAATCTGACTAATAATCTTAAGAAAAAGAGGAACTGAAAATATTTGAAAAATACAATAAGGAACAGAAATAGTTTGGAGAATATGTGATTTAGTATGTAGAATATGCCTTATAACTCATAAATAATGATAATGATAAAGATCGTTTTTTTTCTTTTTACCAAAAAAAAGGACATAAAAGCAATAATATTGTAATTTTATTCTAACCAATTAAACTGTTCATATTGAAAATAAATTGTTAATCAAAATTAAAATCAAAGCAATGTATTTATTTAAAAAAAAAAAAGAAATTCAGTAACCTGAAAATATGAAAAACTATAAAATAACTATAAACAATGCAATTTTTCAAAACTAATTCAAGATTTCTATAAATAAAAATGAATTTCTAAATGGATGGTTACAAAAGTGGAAATGGGGGGGGGGGGCTTACAAAAGCAAAAATAAACACTTACCGGTGCCTGCGTAAATCGTTCATCCAGAAGAATAAGTTGATTCGTTGTGGCAATAAAATGTTGAAAAAGATTTCGAGGATGAAGAAAACTTTGATAAATATATTCTTTAGAATAAACATATTCATTTGGTAATATAAATAAGTTTGATTCATTGCTGGGATCCTATTAAAAAAATATATTAGCACAATAACTACAGCAAATTCTTTGTATAAGCTGTTTGCATGTGAATGTGTGTGCATTTATAAATAGATAATTAATATATACATGAAAAAAATTCAAATTCAAGTAATATTCTTTCACTTCAAAATGATCTATAGTCATAGGTTGTTAAAGAATAGGACATCAGCTAATAGCAGTTTGAATTCACAATGAAAATATTCTTAGTGCTCTGCCATGAGTTTTCAACTGTTATACTAGTTGATTACTTTATAGCCTTCTGGAAATAAGAGCCATAATTTAGTTTTATCTGGCATTCATTGAATAAATATATATATATATATAAAGATCATTCTCACACACACACACACATTTAGCCCATCTTCAAAAACTACAGTGCTTCTTGTTCTTCAACTCAGAGATAAAAATTCAGTAAACTCTCCGTGTTGACATATATGTATCATGCTAAGTAGCCGATCAATGTTTATTTTCCATATGAATAAATTCACAATAAAAACAAGAACAATGACAAGAACATAAGGAATGGGCATGAGATATTTGCACTATTCAGTTCTTCTAAGTCTCAAAGATGAGTCAAAAGATCTTTTAGTCAACAGCAAATATTCACTATCATCTATATATATATATAACAATGCTAAAATTATTTATCTATATTCTCTGCAGAAATTTTCTGATGTTTCAAGAAGCAATGTTTGTCGAAAAATCAATCAATCTCTTGCTAGTCACATATTATATTAATAAATGTGTGATGTCATCAGTAGTTTAGAAAATCAACTGAGATTTCATAAAACACAGTAATCTAATCTCATATAAATATCTCGCAACATTCAA
This sequence comes from Epiperipatus broadwayi, assembly GCA_028023455.1. NCBI lineage: Eukaryota > Metazoa > Onychophora > Udeonychophora > Euonychophora > Peripatidae > Epiperipatus > Epiperipatus broadwayi. Next base: position 2,524,404 of record JAQFVV010006223.1, on the reverse strand, counting down.
CACAATTGAAACTTAAGGATAAATTTAGCATTCTCTCTTTGAGATAAAGTTAAATATTGTGAGTGCATTTATATGAGATTGGATTGATAAGTTTAGTGGAGTCTCAACTGATTTTCAGAGTTACTGGTAACATCAGGTTTGATTAACAGAAACATATGACTAGCAAGAGGTTGATTGATATTGCTTCTTGAAATATCAAAAGATTTTATACAGGAAGTACATAAAGAATGTTGGCAATGTCATTCACTTACACAGCTTCTTTTTTTTAAATAATTGATTTAAAAATATAAATCTCATTTGAAATTTTTTCATTTCTTCAACATTCTGAGATGTAATGAAATTAATTCATAAACTATCAATAATGATAGTCTAATGATTTCATATTAAATTTTAGAAAATTTAATGTACCATTACATACTACAGATATTTTCTGAATATATATTGAGCAAAGGAAATGCTATATCTTTTGAAAAAAATCTGCAATTAAGATTTGTTTTGTGCAGAAATGAAAAACTACGAGTAAGTATAACAATGGACCATTAAGCAAGCAGAACATAAAAACTGAGTGCAATTAATTTCTACCACCCATTTGTCCGAAAGTTGTGATGATGGTATTTTCTTAAAATTACATGATAAACTAATTCAATCATCTAGTTTAATTGTAATCGTTTTTAAAAAACTGTAAAGTTTATTTATACTTTTCCAAATACATTCAGTTGTTAGTAATAAACCCATCTTAGCATATAACATAATATTTCAAGTAGTAGTATTCTCACTAAACATCACATGATCACTATCTCTTATATTAGCACAATTGTTATTAAACAAGGCAAAACTCTCTCCATACAGTGCCACCCTGTGCCAACCAGAGTAATCAATGGATGTTAGAAGGCTTGTACATAAAATACCTATCTACTGCCTACTCATCCAATATCCCCAGACTAGTTTCTGGCTTGTGGCCTAAGATCTAGGTATAGTGCTCTCAGATCCAAGGCTCCTCACTGACGAAGGCCACAAGCCAGAAACTAATCTGGGGATATTGGAAGAGTAGGCACTAGATAGGGATTTTATGCACAAGCCTTCTGGCATCCATTGATTACTCTGGTTGGCACAGGGTGGCACTACTGTGTGGAGAGTTTTGCCTTGTTTAGTAGTATTCTCTTTTCCTTCTTCAGATATTTTTCTAGTATGCCTACTGATAATATTAGCAAGAGAAAGCAGGAAGACTCTAGTAGATAAGTACATAAAATTTCAACTATTATTTTTGACAGGATGACCTAGCTCATTAGAGCATCACCTTAAATGCAGTTTTCATAAATCTAAAGATCATTGATTCAACTCCCATATTAGTATTGTCAATGATCAAGCTGGTAATACCTCAAAAAAAGAGTATAATACTATTCAAAAATGTGTTGTCTATTAATCTTCATGTTATTACTAATAATTAAATGTATTTGGAACATATACTTATAGTTTGAATTTTTCTTAAAACATTTAATAATTAAACTAAATAATGGAAATAGTCCAACACGCTAATTCCAAATGTCTACCAAACATATTTTAAAAAAAAAAAAAATTATTAAACATGATCAGAAGCTTAATTAAGTTATTAATCTTTATTTTAAATGATGAATAAATTTATAGATTTGTTATAGTTAATATAAATAATTTGATTATAATATATGAGTGTGTGTGGAACGGAAGGTGTTATGTGTTGCTTGTTTTTCATATATATTTTTTCTGAATTGTTTGTGAACAATTAAAAACAGAGAAACTTCCAGGTAGTTAAATATCAGTTACAAGCATAATCAAATTTTACATCTAACTATAAAAAATGTAAGATAAAACAGGCAAAATTCACTATATGTATTGCCACACACAGCAAGCTAGAGTAATCAGTGGATGCCAGAAGGCTTGTGCATAAAATCCCCATCTAATGCCTACTCATCCAATATTCCCAGACTATAAGAAATGGTGATCATATGATGTTTATTGGCTTAAAATTTAAGATAAGATATATATTTAATTTATATATTATAAGTTATTAGAGAAAAAATATAGGTAGAAAATAATTTTTATGAATTTTTTTTAACATTTACCCCAACCCCCTAACCCTCTGAAAATGTTTGAATTTTTAATGGGATATTAGAATATGTAATTTTGTGACCTTTTTTAAAAATAGCACGTGTCTCCTTTTTTGATTGAGGTGTCTTGTTAGTAAGAAAGGTTATTAAGATAATAAAAAAAACATGAGTCTCCAACTTCCTGGATAACTTTGGTGCTTAAATATGTAATCACATGACATGTATCGACAGCAAAATTTATTTTAGTTTTTCATATTCAAGTGATTAAAAATGTAGTCATAAGATCTCAAAACTAGATTGAATATACTTAAGTATAAAATCCCCCCCCCCTCTGAAAATAGATATCTTTGCACTGATTTACAATTCCTCATTTTCACAAGCTTTGAGGTTTATATAAGTAGATTGTCGAGAATACTTAATGCGCTGAGAACTATCCAAGATTTATTTAAATCAACACAGATAATTTTTCTAAAATGACAATTAGTTTTAAGAGATGGGAAATCTAACATTGCTTTGAATTGATCTAAAATTATTTGATGATTGATATCTATCTACTTGGCTTAGCTTCAGAGAAGATATTTTATATTAAACAGATGCTAGAATGTGTTATAAAAATGGAAATTGTTGGGCTAAAAAAGGCTGTAAATTAAATAAAAACTCTGAGAAAATCTAAATAAAAAGCCTAAAGAAAGTTTGAAAATCATTATAGCTTGAATGGCAAATGCCATGTTAAGAAAATGACAAGCGAGGATTGTCAATCTTTATGTTAATATTATGTAAATATTTCAATTATATAGTTTTTTTATGTTAAAGGGTGCACTTATTTATAAAAAAGGTAATCGTTAATAATATCGATAAATACAGTAAAATACAAATAATACAGAAAATCAAATAAAAGAATTTAAAATGCCATAGTAAAAAAACTAAGTGCAAGTTATTATTGACATTAATTATAATCACAAAATAAGCTGTAATAATTTGCTATAAAGAACAAATGATGAAGACAGGTGTAAGCGATTGTGATCTGGGCCAACTGATGAGTGCAGGATGGGGATCATTTACCTTTTTCACATGTCTTTAAAGAATGTGTGATGGAATAGAAACAGAAATATATCTAAAGATGCATATAAATTAAATCATAATATATATTATGTATGTTTTATTAACTTGAAAAGTGAAACGGGTGTTTCAAAATGCATTCATCGGGAGAGAGGCTGATCTGACTTCTATGTTGATGGATGATTGCAAAAACAAAAAATATATATACTGTACATAAAAAAATTAAAGAATGACATTTTCTATAATAAAAAAGACCAAACATCAATTACAAAGACTGAGATGGTAAAAAACAATATAATGAGCAATATTTGTTTAAAGATTAAACAAACACAGAAAAACAAGTCAATCAGAGAATAAATAAAAAACAATATAGAAAAATATTCAATTTATGTAATGTTTCAGAGGAAGAAGTGTTTATAGAATTAATTCAATCTACTGAATTTCAAAATATTAAATGTTGAAATAATACGTGCAAATAGCCACAACTAGTAAATTTTTCTTTGGTCTAATAAAATTTTTGATATATTTATGAAAAATACAATGACCATAGCACATATAAAATGTTTATCAATAATATTGAAAATAGTTTCTTAATCTGTCACTAGATGCCAGCAGCATACAATAAAGTGGCTAACAGGTTTATCTAGGCATAATTGCCGAGATATTCTTGACTTCGTTTAAGGAGAAGCCACAATACATCACATCACATCACATGTGAAGAAAAATCAAATATAATGATGGTTAATACTGGGGAAAGAGAGGATGTAGATTTTTTATTGGGAGATATAAAGTTAAGTATGGTGGATAGATATAGGTATTTGGGAATCAGCTTATGTAATCAGGAAAATTGCTTGGATGAATGGGAGAAAAAATTGGTAAATGAAGCAAAGAAAAGAAAGGGTTTGGTAAAGAAACTAACAGTATTTTCAGATAATAAATATGATGTAGCTAGAATAGTATGGGAGTTGCAGTAGCAGGGTTACAATAAGGTAATGATGCATTATGTGTTAGTAAAAGGGTTTTAGATTATTTAGAGAAAGTACAAAGGGAAGTAGGAAGACATGCTTTAGATGCAGAGATGTGGACAGCAAAGAAGGCAATTCAAGGAGAAATGGGATGGTCAAATTTTTATATGAGAGATGCAAAAAGTAAAATGAAAATGTTTGGTAGGTTGCAGTTTATGGATAGTAAAAGAATAGCAGAAATAGTGTTCAATTGGGTTATGAGTAAAGGGCAAGTAACAAGATGGGTGAGAAAGGTAATGCGGTATGCGAAAGATTTGGATAAAGAATTTATATCAGTATACTTGTATAAAAGGTGGGATGATTGTGTTAGGAGGATTGTTGAGTGTTATAGTAGTAAGGAATGGGATAAAAGAATAGAAGCATTAATAAAAAATAGGAAGTTGGAGAGATGGAGAACTAGTATGGAGGGTAAGGAGAGTTTAAATATATATAGAAATAAATGGAATATTGGATGTGAGTTAATTTATGATAATAGTAAGGAAAGTAGTTTATTATTTAAGGCTCGAACGGGATCTTTAGCAACAAGAGAATATACATGTAAATGAAAAACCACAGATAATTTAGTGTGCAAATTGTGTAAGGAAGGTATAGAAAATATTAGGCATCTGTTGATTGAATGTAAATGCTTGAAAGCAGAAAGGTTACAGATAATGAGGTTATGGGAGAATAGACATGAACAAAGTGACTATACAGAAAGTGAGTTATTAGTTTTTATGTTGGGTTTGCGAAGAGATAAGGGGGGTTTAGATATAAAGGCCATAGAGTTGACAAAGATTATGTTGTGGAAATGGAATGGGGCAGAATATGGGAAGACTTAAGAGTGGGGAATGGAGAATAAAATGGCTAACAGGTTTATCTGGGCATAATTGCTGAGATATTCTTGACTTTGTTTAAGGAGAAGCCAAATACATCACATCACATCATTATTATGTTGTGGAAATGGGATAGAGCAGATTATGGGTAAATTTAGAGTGGGGAATGTAAAATAAAGTGGCTAACAGGTTTATCTGTGCATAATTGCTGAGATATTCTTGACTTCGTTTAAGGCGAAGCCATAATACATCATATCACATCAGATGTGAAGGATAGAGTGATAGAAAACATGAAAGCATATAGTAATGGGAATATTAGGTTTTCAGAAAATGAACTGAGTGAGGTAGAGAAGAAATTGACAAGTGGAAAGGCAAGAGGTTTAGATGGATGGGCAGCAGAGATGGTAATGAATTTAGGATATAGGGCCAAAGTAAAGTTATTATCCTGTTTTAATAAGATGGCAGAGAATAGAGTTTTCCCAAGTAATTGGAGTAATACAAGAATAAGATTATTATTTAAAGGAAAGGGTAAGGATCATAGAAAGTTGAATAATTATAGACCGATAGCGGTAAGATCAGTTTTATATAAAGTTTTCTTATATATGGTGGCTAGAAGAGGTGTAAAATGGATGGAAGGGAATAATGTAGTGGGGGAAATGCAAGGAGGTTTTAGAGTAGATAGGCATATAAGAGAAAGTTTATTTGTAGTTACACAACTTATGGATATGAGTAGCAAATCAGGTAAACAGTTATATATGAGTTTTATAGAAATAGAGAAGGCATATGATAGAGTAAATAGATTATGGATAAGTTTAGCAAATTTGGAAATGGATGAAGCTTTAGTGGATATTATTAAGAAATTTATATGAAAATAATTATTATATATATCAATTAGGGAATATAGAATCAGTTAGTTAAAAATCGGGTGGGACTAAGGCAAGGATGCCCCATGTCACCTATTTTGTAGAAGATGTAGAATTTTTATTGGGAGATATTAAGTTAAGTGTGGTGAATGGATACAGTTATTTGGGAAATATTTGAAGTAATCAGAAAAATTATTTGAATGAATGGGAGGAAAAAACTGATAAATGAAGCAAAGAAAAGAAATGGATTCATAAAGAAATTAACAGTGTTTTCATATAATAAATATGATGTAGCTAGAATTATATGGGAGTTGCAATAGCAGGGTTAACATATGGTAATGATGTGTTATGTGCTAGTAAAGGAGTTTTAAATTACTTAGAAAAAGTTCAAAGGGAAGTGGGAAGACATGCATTGGATGCAGGGAGGCAATTCAAGGAGTAATGGGATGGTCAAGTTTTCATATGAGAGATGCAAAAATAAAATGAAAATGTTTGCTAGATTGCAGTTTATGGATAATAAAAGAATAGCTAAAATAGTATTTAATTGGGTTATGAGTAAAGGGCAGGCAACAAGATGGATGAGAAAGGTAATGTGGTATGCAAAAGATTTGGATAAAAAATTTATATCAGTATATTTGTACAAAAGATGGAATGATTGTGTTAGGAGAATTGTTGAATGTTATAGTGGTAAGGAATGGGATAAAAGAATAGATTTATTAATAAAGAATAGGAAGTTAGAGAGATGGAGAACTAGTATATGGAGAGTAAGAAGAGTTTAAATATATATAGAAATAAACAGAATATTAGGCACGAGTTAATATATGATAATAGTAAGGGAAGTAGTTTATTGTTTAAGGCTCGAATGGGATCTTTAGCAACAAGAGAATATACATGTAAATGGAAAAATATGGGTGATTTAGTCTGTAAATTATGCAAAGAAGGAATAGAAAATATTAGGCATCTGTTAATTGAATGTAAATGCTTGAAACAAAAAGGGCACATATAATGAAGTTATGGCAGAATAAATATAAAAAAAGTGATTATATAAAAAGTGTATTATTGGTTTTTATGCTGAGTTTGGGAAAAGATAAGGGGTATTTAGATATAAAGACCATAGAGTTTACAAGATTATGTTGTGGAAATGGGATGGAGCAGAATAAGGGAAAACTTAAAACTGGGGAATGTAAACTAAAGTAGCTAACAGGTTTCTCTGAGCATAATTGCTGAGAGATTCTTGACTTCGTTTAAGGAGAAGCTACAGTACATCACATCACATCACGTTTAGTGTTATAGTGGTAAGGAATGGGATAAAAGAATAGATACCTTAATAAAGAATAGAGAGTTGGAGAGATGGAGAACTAGTATGGAGAATAAAAAGAGTTTAAATATATATAGAAGTAAACAAAACATTAGGTGCGAGTTAATGTATGATAATAGCAAGGAAAGTAGTTTATTGTTTAAGACTTGAACGGGATCTTTAGCCACAAGAGAATTTACATGTAAATGGAAAAATATGGGTGATTTAGTCTGTAAATTGTGTAAGAAAGGAGTAGAAAATATTAGGCATCTGTTAATTGAATGTAAATGCTTGAACGCAGAAAGAATATAAATAATGAAGTTGTGGAAGAATAAATATGAACAAAGTGATTATACTGAAAGTGGGTTATTGGTTTTATGCTGGGTTTGGGAAAAGATAAGGGGAATTTAGATATAAAGGCCATAGAGTTGACAAAGATTATGTTGTGCAAATGGGATGGAGCAGAATATGGGAAAACTTAGGGTGGAGAATGGAAAGGGAAGGTAAAGTGGCTAACAGGTTTCTCTGGGCATAGTTGCTGAGAGATTCCTGACTCCGTTTACGGAGGTCAAAATGCATCACATCACATGTTATATAGACACTGGATATAGTCAAACTATAATGTAGTGGAATAGTAGCATATATAAATGCCTAGTTAAGAATACACAGAGTTTTAAAGAAGGGAGAGGGGAGGAATAATGGTTATAGGGGATATGAATGGACATATTGAAGAAATTGATGATGTAGATAATAAGAATGGACAGCTTTTGAAGAAATTTTGTCATAGAGTGAATTTGAGCATTGGAAATTTATCAAATATTAATGAGGGACAATACACATGGTCTAGAAATAATATATTCCACACAATATTTATGAGGGACAATACCCATGGTCTAGAAATAATATATTCCACACAATAGATTATATATTGGTAGAGAAAGAGGGAATGAATAAAGTATAGAAAATTAAGGTGTTTGATAATGAAGAGAGAGTAGATAATAGTGATCATAACTTCATTGTAATAAAAATGGTTAGTAATGTAATGGAGAATAGAAATAAAAGTAGAAACAATAATGAAAGATGTGGATGGAGAGTGAATGATAAGAATAAGTTAGAAGAATATAAAACTAAAGTTGGAAAAACCAAGGAAGACTGGTTGGGGATGAGTATAAGGACTGGTATGATGAAATAGAAAAAGTGGCAAATAGGGATTTAGGTGAGGATATTCAGAATAATAAAAGTAATAGGAAAATGAGTTAGTAAAAGTGTAAAAGAGGGGGAAAGCATGCAGAGAATATAAGTGCAATTAAAAACAAAAAGTGAAAAAGATGTTAATGCTAAATGGAAAAAGTACTTAGAAAAAAAGAAGTTGGCTAAAATAAATAATTATAGAGAGAGAATGAAATAACAGTAAATTGTTGCAGAATATTAATAAAAGTGGAAGAGATGGTAGTAAAAAAAATTTCAAAATATATTAAAAGAAGGAATGTAAGGGAGAGAGAAATAGTATTACTAGATGATGAGAAAATATAGAGTGAAGTTCTAGAGAAGATATACAGATAATCTTAAATAAGTAATGGATACAGAAAAAATGTTAGATGTGAAAGAGAGAGTGATAGCAAACATGAAAGCATATAGTAATGGGAATATTAGGTTTACAGAAAGTGAACTGAATGAGTCAGATAAGAAATTGAAAAATGGAAAGGTAAGAGGTTTGGATGGATGGGCAGCAAAGATGGTAATGAATTTGGGGCATAGGGCAAAAAATTATCATCATGTTTTATAAGATGGTACAGAAGAGAGATTTTCTGGGTAGTTGGAGTAATACAAGAGTAAGGCTACTATTTAAAGAAAAGGGTAAGGATTATAGAAAGTTAAACAATTATAGAACAATAGTGATAATGACAGTGCTATATAAAGTTTTCTCATATATGGTGGCTGGAAGGGTTGCAAAATGGATGGAAGAAAATAATATATTAGGAGAAATGCGAAAGAGATTTTCAATCAGATAAACATATAGGAGATGGTTTATTTGTAGTTACACAACTTATGAATATGAGTAGGAATACAAGTAGACAGTTATATATGGGCTTTTATAGATATAGAGAAAGTGCATGATAGTTAAATAGAAATAGATTATGGTTAAGTAAATTTGGGAATGGGTGGAGCTTTAGTGGAAATTATTAAGAAATTATATGAAAATAATTACCATACACATCAATTAGGAAATATAAAATCAGTTAAAGTTAAAAACGGGGTGGGACTAAGGCAAGGCTGCTCTATGTCACCCATTTTGTTTTTGTTGTATTTAAGAGAAAGAGAGAAAGGAGTAGAAAGACTAGGAAGAGGGATAGAGATACCATTAATAGGTGGCAAGAGAGTATATACATTGTTGGTCTTTTATTTGCGGATGATGTATTTTTCTGTGCGAAAAGAAGGGAAGGTATGGGTTATGCTGATGACATATGCAAGGGTGGGTGAAGAGATGGGGATTAAATTTAGTGAAGAAAAATCAAATATAATGATGATTAATACATGGGAAAGAGAAGACAAAGAATTTTTATTGGGGGATATAAAGTTAAGTGTGGTGAATAGATATAACTATTTTGGAATTGTCTTAAGTAATCGGAGAATTGTTTGGATGAATGGGAGAAAAAATTGATAAATAAAGCAAAGAAAAGAAAAGGATTGATAAAATAATTAAATGTTCTCATATAATAAGTATGATGTAGTCAGAATTGTATGGAAGGAAGTGGCAGTAGCAGGGTTAACATATGGTAATGATATGTTTAAGTTATGATTGTAATAGGAAAGGGGAGTGAGATAAGTGTGCCTTGAAGAAGACTATAAAAAATAGTCAAAACGTAGCATTTCTTTTTCATGATTATAGTCATAAAAAATCAAGTTTTAAAAAGGAGTTAGTTTGTTTTATTTCTATATTAGATATATATGAACTATTTTGAAAAGAAGAACTGTGTGCTGGATATATTAAATTATTTAATTAATGATATGTTATGTGTTAGTAAAGGGGTATTAGATTACAGAAAAAGTACAAAGAGAAGTAGAAAGACATGCATTAGATGCAGATGTGTGGACGGCAAAGGAGGCAATTCAAAGAGAATAGGATGGTCAAGTTTTTATGTGAGAGATGCAAAAAGCAAAATGAAAATATTTGGTAGATTACAGTTTATGGATAATAAAAGAATAGTCAAAATATTATTTAATTGGGTTATGAATAAAGGGCAGGCAACAAGATGGGTGAGACAGATAAGCGATATGCAGAAGATTTGGATGAAGAATTTATGTCAATATACTTACAAAAAAGTGGGATGCTTGTGTTAGGAGAATTGTTGAGTGTTAAGAAATGGGATAGAAGAATAGATGCATTAATAAAGAAAAGAGAGTTAGAAAGATGGAGAGTAAAAAGAGTTTAAATATATATAGAAATATACAGAATATTGGGTGCGAGTGAATTTATGATAATAGCAAGGAAAATTGTTACTGTTTAAGACTCAAACGGGATCTTTAGCAACAAAGGAATATACCCATAAATGGAATATGTGGGTGATTTAGACTGCAAATTGTGTAAGGAAGACATAAAAAATATTAGGCATCTGTTAATTCAATGTAAATGCCTGAAAACAGAAAGGGTACAAATAATGAAGTTGTAGAAGAATAAATATAAACAAAATGATTGTACAGAAAGTTGGTTATTGGTTTTTATGCTGGGTTTGGGAAAAGATAAGAGGGATTCAGATATAAAAGCCATGAATTTGACAAAGATTATGTTGTGGAAATGGGAAGAAGCAGGATAGAGAAAAATAAGAAAAAACTTAGGATGAGGAATGAAAGGGAAGTTAAAGTGGCTAACAGGTTTCTCTGGGCAGAGTTGCTGAGATTCCTGACTCCGTATAAAGAGAAGTCACAGTGCATCACATCACATATATGGTGGCTATGGTGTATATAGCTACTGGAGATAGTAAAACTATAATAGAGTGGAATAATAGCATATATGAATGCCTAGTTAAGGATATACAGAGTTTCAAAAAATGGGGAAGAAAATAATGGTTATAGGGAATATGAATGGGCATATTGAAGAAATTGATGATGTAGATAACAAGAATGATCATCTTTTGAAGAATTTTTGTCAGTGTGAATTTAAGCATTGGAAATTTATCAAGTATTTATGAGGGACAATACACATAGTCTAGGAATAATATAATTCATACAATAGATTATGTATTAGTAAAGAAAGAGGGAATGAATAAAGTACAGAAGATTACAATGTTTGATAATGAAGAAAGAGTATGTAAGTGATCTTAATTTCTTTATAATAGAAATGTTTAGTAATGTGATGAAAAATAGTAATAAAAGTAGAAAGGATAGTGAAAAATGTGGATGGAGAATGAATGATAAGATAAGTTAGAAAAATATAAAATAAAAGTAGAAGAAATCATGAAAAAGTTTGTTGAAGATGAATATAAGGACAGGTGTGGCGAAGTAGAAAAAGTGGCAGATACGGTTTTAGTTGAGAATATTCAGAAAAATAAAAAGAATAAAAAAGTGAGGGTTAGTAAAAGTGTGAGAGGGACAAGCATGCAAAGAATATAAGTGTGCTATTAAAAATAAAGAAAGTGAAAAAGATGTTAATGGTAAATGGGAAAAGTATTTTTTTAAAAAAGGAATTGGTTAAAATAGATAATTATATAGAGAGAATGAAATTACATAATAAATTGTTGGAGGATATTAATAAAAGTGGAAGAGATATATTAAAAGAAGAAATGTAGGAGAGAGAGTAGTAGTACTACATGATGGGAGAATAGAGGGTAGCTCTAGAAAAGAATTGGAGACTATTTTAAATAAGTATATTAGCGATATAGAAAAGATGTTAGATGTGAAGGACAGAGTGTTATCAAACATGAAAGCATATAGTAACAGGAATATTCGGTTTACAGCAAATGAATTGAATAGGCAGGGAAGATACAGAAAAGTGGAAAGACAAGAGGTTTAGATGAATGGGCAGCAAAAATGATGATGAATTTAGGAAATAGGGCAAAGTTAAATCTATTATTATATTTCAATAAGATGGTACAGAAAAGAGAATTTCCAGATGGCTGGAATAATACAAGAGTAATGTTACTATTTAAAGGGAAGGGTAAGGATAGACCGATAGGGGTAACGTCAGTGTTATATAAAGTTTTTGCATATATGGTGGCTGGAAGGTCTCAAAGTGAATGGAAGAAAATAATATAGTGGGAAAAATGCAAGGATATTTTCGATTGAATTGGCGTATAGGAGATAGTTTATTTGTAGTTACAAAACTTGTAGATATGAGTAGGAACACAGGTAGACAGTTATATATGGTTTTTATAAATATAAAGGCATATGATAGAATAAATAGAAATAAATTATGGGTAAGTTTAGTAAATTTGGGAATGAATGGAGCCTTAGTGGATCTTATTAAGAGATTGTATGAAAATCATTATTATATATATCAATTAGAAAATATAGAATCAGTTAAAATCAAATGGGGTGGGAATAAGGCAAGTATGCCCTATGTCACCTGTTTTGTTTTTATTATATTTGAGAGAATTGGAAGAGCAATAGAAATATTAGGAAGAGGGGTAGAGATAACATTAATAGGTGTCAAGGGAGTATATACATTATTGAGTCTTTTATTTGCAGATGATATCTTTTGTGCACAGAAAGTAGGACAGATATGGAAGTTATGTCGAAGACATGCGCAAGAGTGAGTAAAAAGATGAGGATTAAATTTAGTGAAGAAAAATCAAAAGTAATGATGATTAATACTGAAAAAAAAGAACAGAAAGAATTTTTATTGTGGGTTATAAAATTAAATGGGGTGGATAGATATAACTATTTGCGAATCATCTTAAGTAATCAGAGAAATTGCTTGGATGAATGGGAGAAAAATTGATAAATGAAGCAAAGAAAAGAAAGGAACTGATAAAGAAATTAACAGTGTTTTCATATAATAAATATAATGTAGCTAGAATTATATGGGAGTGGCCGTAGCAGGTTTAATTTATGGTAAAGATGCGTTATGTGTTAGTAAAGGGTGTTAGATTACTTAGAATAAGTACAAAGAGAAGTAGGAAGATATGCACTAGATACAGATATGCGGAGGGCAAAGAAGGCAATTCAAAGAGAAATGGGATGGTCAAGTTTTTATATGAGAGATGCAAAAAGAAAAATGAAAATATTCAGTAGATTGCAATATATGGATAATAGGAGAATAGCCAAAATAGTATTTAATTGGGTTAAGAGTAAAGGACAGGCAACAAAATGGATGAGGAAGATAGTACAGTATGCAGAAGATTTAGATAAAGAAATTTATGTCAGTAAACTTATATAAAAGGTGGGATGATTGTGTTAGGAGAATTGTTGAGTGTTATAGCAGCAAGGAATGGGATAGAAGAATAGATGCATTAATAAAAAAATAGGGAGTTGGAGAGATGGAGAACTAGCATGGAGTGTAAAAAGAGTTTAAATATATATGGAAGTAAACTGAATAATGGGTGTGAGTTAATTTATGATAATAGTAAAGAAAGTAGTTTACTCTTTAAGACTCGAGCAGGATCTTTAGCAACAAGAGAATATACACATAAATAGAAAAATATGGATGAGTTAGTCTGCGATTTATATAAGGAAGGCATAGAAAACATTAGGTATCTGTTAATTGAATGTAAATGCCTGCAAGCAGAAAGGATACAAATAAGAACGGGGAGAATAAATATAAACAGAGTGAGGATACAGAGAGTGAGTTTTTGGGTTTTTTGCTGAGTTTGGGGAAAGATAAAGGGGATTTAGATAAAAAGGCCATAGAGTTGACAAAGATTATCTTGTGGAAATAGGATGGAGCAGGATAAAGAAGAATATGGGAAAAACTTCAGGGTGGGGAATGAAAAAGGGTTAGGTGGCTAACGGGTTTCTCTGGGCATTGGGTGAATTCTTGACTCCGATGAAAAAGAAACCACGGAGCGTCACATTACATATATATCTAGAATTTAAATAATACAAATATTGTAAATTTTAAAAATGTTATATATATATATAGTTTTAGAAAAGAAAATTGTAATTAGTAGTATATTGTATTATGATTGGAAAAAAGAAAAATTAACAGAAAATTATAAAAATATAATTTAGTTGAATAATATTGATTCTATAAACTAATAAATAGCCTGTTGTTTTATTTTTAGATAATACATAAAATTGACCTATAAACTCTTTCTTTAATCACAATAAAAAAAACAACAATTAGGAATCATCCACTCTCAAAACAAAGGCAATCAAAATATAATCCAATTCTGCTGTACTATTTTTTGGATGCTTCCATGTTTATTTTTATTTAACATTTTTCTCAAAGATATAATATCCAGTTTTTCTTTTTCTGTGAACTCATACAAGTTTGTTTTCTTTCTCATTTCTATAATATAAGCAAATTTATCCAGTGCTTTCATCTCTCAATCGTTTACCAATAGTACATTAAACTCCCCCATGACAATTTTAAAATGGTGTTTGGTTGAAAATCCTCTGGTGTTTCATTACAATGAGAACTTGTTGGGGCATACGTTTGAATCATCTGCATCTGGTATCTTGCAGTCTCTTGAATAACCAATCTTGCCAAACTGCCTCATATACCATTAATCTCCACAATGTTATTCATCCATTTTCTAATTATAATGAATCTCATCCAGTTGTGCTTCCAATATTGTGCCATTATAGTAAAGTACATGTTTGCTTTTTAAATCAATTGCCTCTTCATCTCTTCTTCAACTTCACAAAGTCTAACAATGTCCCATTTAATATTAGATAGTTGTTCTTTTAATTCATGCCATCCTTCTTCATTTGAAAATGATCTTCACTTGTAGTTATCTAAATAAAAGGTCGTTAAATGGCAGCCCAAGTCTGCAATCAGAAGAAGCTTAACAATCTTCACTTTTGGTCACAAACTGGTGTTTTGGCTGACGATTTTATAACCTCATTAGAATAAGGTTTTGTCTACCATGATTGTAAATATCTATAAAAAACAAAATTTTTTGCACGCACATTTATCCTACCCTCAAGAAAAACTCGAAATTTCAGTTAGAAAGATCATGGTGTCTCTTAATCTTAAATTCAGAGGGAGGTAAAAAGCCAGTAAATTGATGCATGTTGTTGAGAAATTCATCGATATTCATTCACTATATAAATAATCACATTATGACAACAGTTGCAACAACAGAAACATATGGAAAGAATGTTAGAATTTTGTCCAGTTCAGTTTCTCTATGCTTCAAAAAGGAATCAAAGAGTCTTCTTTCAATTAATAGTGAATTCCTTCCTGCAGACTTCACTAATCTATTTGTTGGCACATAATAAGTATAATATTATTTTAATAAAATTAATATATTATTAGTGCAAAAAATTAAGTTAAGCATGATTTTTATAGGTACCAAATTAATTATCATTTATATATTATATTTTGCTGCAAGATTTCTACAGATCTGAGTGACTTCAATAATTAATTGTTAAATCTCTATAGATAAAATATTAATATTAGTAAATAAAAATGTTTATAAAAAAATATTATGGTAATGGCAAGAGGCAGAACATATTTGCAAAAAAAAAAAAATAGTGGTAAAATAGATGCAAAATCATGTACATTTTTATTTTGTTGATTACAAAAGGATGAATTCTTTTATAAATATTAACTAAAATAACAATTATGGGTTTAAAAAAAAAGATAAAGTATTAATAATTACTTCTACAAAAAAATTTAAAAAAAATTTATATTTACAAGGGAAGAATCCAGATGGTATACCATAAGCAATATATAAATACTGTGATAAAACAAAAATAAAATATATAGTTTTTCAAAAAGCATAACAAAACCTTTTTTTTTTTTTGATTCACATATTTCATTTACTTACTAATAAATTGTAATTATATACATTAATATATAAATATATATATTGTGCCAAGGCCAAATTGGCACATGTATATAAAATAATTTTGTCGTAAAAAAATTATTAAAACAAAAAAATCTTTCGCAAAAGAGTTTGAAATAAAAGTTGAAAAATCATTGATTTAAAGTGGGAAGGGGGTTTTCTTAAAGTTAAACTGAAGGCTTTATAAAAAGGAAGTAAAGAGTTTATTATTATTAGTGAAATACAATTTAAAGGCTTTAAAAAAATATATAAATCTCTTCATTTAAATTAAAGACGAAAAATAATCTTAAAACCAGTTTTGATGTGTAGAGGAAAATTATATATGTGTGTGCGAATGTAAAAAAAATGTATCAGTATTAAATATTATAAATAAATGAAAAATGTATTTAAAAAAAAAACACAGCGGTGCACTACTAATTAAAGATATGAAAACAACATGTTTTGAAATAGCTACTACTAATTAAACAATCAATCAAAAAACACGTTGTCTTAGGATTAATTGCTAAAGAATTTCGACAACAGATATTTGCCGGAGGATATCAAAAGGAAAACACTTTGTCAGTATAAATACGGAATATTTTATCGGACAATCAGTTAAGAGTTTGTTTCAGTCTAGTTTGCAGTGACAGTCTTGATAACAGTGCATTTCTATTATGAATCCAGAAACAAACATGCACTGTTGAGCAGCTTTTGGAAATATACGCTCGTGCTCCAGCCTTTTTAGTCCAACAAGATCATCAAAACCTGCCTGTGAAATAATGTCTGCATAACAACTCAGAAATCCTCTATCAAACGTTCAACTGTCTTCAAGAATAAGACCAATGGATTCGCACAAAATCTCTTCAAGAAACATCCAAATCTAACCGGTTAGATATAATCCATCAGAAGCAGCAGAAGCAGCCAACAACAAGCAATATCCACGTTATCAAAAATCCTAGGTAAACATTTATTTATTATCATTTATACATAGTAGCCACCACTGTAATTTGTAAATATTCAAGATTCAAATTATATGAACTCTATCATACATAAAATGAACTATTGATATGTGTGTTTAAGTTTCAAATACTATTAATGCTTTATTATTATATTTGAGAATGATATATGAGTTAATATGTGCGTGATCATTATATTAGTGTTATTAGTTAAATCAGATAAATAGCAGTGTTCTATTATTAAAATCTACAAGAATATTTAAACTAGTCTAGAAATGTTATGTTAAAATGTGTGTGTATTATATTAAATTTATAGAATGTTTAAGATTATTTAATGTTAGTTAATAAATTGTCTTTTAAACTTCATTTGTCGGTCAATTCTTTTTACCAACTTTTTATTAATTCTTTCCACCACTAATAATTTTGTTATTGAATTAAAATTAGACTGAGCTAGTTTTAGGGAATGTTTCGAGCGCTGGATTATGAGCCTACTGCCTGAATACGTTAGTCTTCAGACTAGCTGGCGCCCTGGGATTTACCCAGAAACAAATAAAGTATTTGGATAGTAGGGGTTTGAATCTAGCAGCCGAGATGGGCCATTATTGATAGTTAAAGCTATCAATAAGATCTCCCATTTTGCTCGAACGTGCCGGTTCGTTCACGTAATTCACGTAACCTTTATAAGATTATAAATGTATTATGAAGGAGTTTGAAACCGGCCAAAACTTATATATACGCATAAGTAAGTGGTTTCAGCGGTTTGCCCGGTACAATATATACACTTTAACAAATGTTAAATAGATTTAAGAATATTCTACAAAAATTACAGATTGACATTAAAGGAATAACATATCATTATATACAAATTAAATAATTAAGTCACTGCTTGAGGAGAACACAAAAGATTGGCGCTGTTGCAATGGAAATACTTTATATGGTAATGACATTGGTGATGGTGTTTTTCGATGAAATGGTCGAATATGACGATGTAAATTAGTCCAGAAATGCAGTTTCCATTTGGTAGATTTTGGTTTAACCAACATAATAATAGATTTAGGTTCTATTCCATGCCTGACCCATGTCTGAGGAGATTGGGATTGTGTGATACATGTCATACCGTTTGTCCACATTTGATGCAAAAAGCTTTAGTGATGACAGTATGCCGGACGTGTATAACAAAACTTTTTCTTTGAGAAATGAGCTATCAAAGAAATATTTAGTTCTTTGTAGTGAAAAAAATACATGTCGTATTCAATTAATTTATAAGAATCTATATTTTGTTCAATGCTGTTTGCAAATGAAATTGAGAAATATTATGTCAAATGATAGGAAAAAAAAATAGAATTAATTTGCAGAAGTGAAATAATATTTCTCCAAATGAAATTTATATCAGATAATTACATAATTGATCAATACATTAATTCACAGTAAGATTAAATTTAAGTTTGAAAACTATATTGAAATATTATTGTTGATATGAGTTCATAATATTTAAAAGATGCTATTTGTAAGATTTTCTAATATGGTATTTTCTCAATGTTAATGTTTGAAAAAAATAAAAAATAGAGACAATAATGTATCTTAGTCGAAATAAGAGTCATAGATCACATGACTCTATTCTCTTAAGCTTGTAAGTTACAAATAATGAGGATTGCCAGTTCCTCAACAACCCTACTCTACCCTAACACCTCTCTGAGGAGTGTCAGAGCACGAAACCATGGTCAGAGGTGGGGGGGTGGGTCCTGACATAGATATTTTAAATGCTTTCTCTAGCTAAGCATTTATCACAAAGCTTGTTGAGGAATTGGCAGTTTTAAGTTTTGCATTGCAAGTCGGATACAGTAAAAAAAAAAAAATCAGTTTTAGAAATACTGATAATTGTAAAATGTAGTGTTATTAGTATAAATATAAAAAAATCACACATAGCTGAACATTTTCACTGAAGCAAATTGTAAGTTAATGCACACAAATTTAGTATAGTCATAGATAGTAATTGTTAACACTGATGCATGTATAGTAAACATTCACATCAGCATAATGATTTAAATTTTCACTATGAAACAAATCTAAGATACCATAACCATATATATATAAACAATGGGAAATATGGAAATATAAACAGATGTACACAGATAGATAGAAAGTTAATAGAAATAAAACCATTAAGCATCACATGATCACCATCTCTTATACTAGCACATAATTGTTATTAAACAAGTCAAAAAGATCATGTGATGTTTAGTGGTTTAACACCAATCCTGCCTAATAGGATAGTGGTGGCTATGATTGTTAAAGAGCCAAAGATACCAAAAATATATGAGTGCTGAATTGAGTCAGACCCGTATGACTATATAAGATATTGAGCTTGGATTGAAAATATTGTGTTTTCAATTTCATTCTCATAGTTTTGTAGTTAAATAGAGTTAAAAGGTGGGTGCTGTAGGGTTGCATTAGATCCTAAGATCTAGGTGCAGTGCTCTCAGATCCAAGGATCCACACTGACGAAGGCCACAAGCCAGAAACTAGTCTGGGGATATTGGATGAGTAGGCACTAGATAGGGATTTTATGCACAAGCCTTCTGGCATTCATTGACTACTCTGGTTGGCACAGGGTGGCACTACTGTATGAAGAGAGTTTTGCCTCGTTTAAAACAATAAAGTTGTAGATTTAATTAGATTAATATTAATTCACAATTTATCAAAAAAAAAAAAAATTCAGCAGGACAACAGCATGTTGATTATATATTATAAAATATTTAAAACAATTTACTCTCAAATCTTTTCTGACCAATCCTTTCCTATTAGCTATCATTAAGTGTAATGGATGAGCGCTGTAATAACAATGCCACCAATTTTCAAATGCAGAAGGAAGTTTTTCAGCACCCTTAAAAACCAAATTACTCATTCTGAAAAAGAAATAAAATTATATATTTTTTTAAAAGTATAATTCTAAAATATAATTTTAAATCAGTTAAAAATATTAAAAATTTACTTTAACTATATACTGCATTACTGTTATATAAAAAAGTCGCCATGTAGCTGTAATGTTCAATAACTTTTTAGTTTAAAAATGCCACTCCTTACCACACTTTATATGGAGATTCATCGGAACAATTGCCTGCAACCAGACTCAAATCAATTTGCTTTAAATATCTTAGCTAATGAAAAACTTGCACCTCTGGCTGCAATTGCTCAAGATAATTCTTCATATAAAACCTTCAGAATGTAGTAAGACACAATCATTTTCTTACTACAAAAAGTTATGTATTGCAACAACTAGAGAAGAGTTCAATTATGTATATTAACAGTGTTTTGTCACTTTGACTGTTACACACACACACATATATTGAAGAAATAAGAAAAACGAGATTCAAATTTAATTAATTTTGGCTTACTTTTTGTAATACAGGGTGCATATATTATTCGTCTTATAAGAATCTCACTATTGTAAGAGCTACATTAAATCAGTAATTAACAATACAACTCAAATTATTTTATTTTAATTAATTTACCAACTATAGTTATCTTTCATATGAGATTCTCAGTAATAAATAAAACTATCAACTCATGAAGAGCCGCACCAATATTCTGCTATCATCCATAATAAAAAAAATAGACATATGTGCTAAGGAATGGTACACATATCTTAAGCTATATTTACAAGAGAAAACATTTTAAATAACTTTTAGTTGAAAGACAATTCTTAAACTATTCAACTTTATTAGGACAAATTTTAGATTAAAACCTTTTATTTTTCATTTCTTACATAATTAATTTCTTCAAATATTTATTTGAACCATTTACCTGCTCCATTTTTTACAGTTGCAAAGGGCAATTGCTTTCCTTTTCTTTCTCAACAAAATCTACTTTTCATTATATCTTTATGTTTTTGATAAATTTTGTTAAAAACTTAAAATTTAAAAAATGAAAATTAATCTGAAAAATAAAACATCAACATTGCAAAAAAAAAAAGAATAAACAGAAATAAATAATTAAAACAAAAGGCTTCACTTTAGCTTATAGGAACAAAATATATTTTTAATGAAAGAAAAGAATTTTCCATTAAATTGTATTTTAAAAGCAAATTTTGGTAAATAAATACTTAAATAATGAAAATGTTTTTTAATTTCTTTAAAATATTTTAATGATTAAAAATAATAAAAGTTTTTGATAAAACAGGCAAAACTCTCCATACAGTAGTGCCACTCAGTACAAGCCGCAGTAATCAATGGATGCAGAAATGTTTGTGTATAAAATCTCCATCTAGTGCCTACTCATCCAATATCCCCAGATTAGTTTCTAGCTTGTGGCTTTCGTCAGTGAGGAGTCTTGGATCTGAGAATACTGCACCATCTTAGGATATAATGCAATCCTCCAGCAGCCCCTTTTATCTCTACTTAACTACAAAACTATGAGTCCAAAATTGAAAACATAATATTTTCAATACAAGCTCATTAGATTATATAGTTATATAGGTCTGAACTCAGTTCAGTATCCATACATTTTGGTGTCTTTGGTTCTTTAATAACCATAGCCACCACTATCCTATTAGGTAGGATTGGTATTAAACCACTAAACATTATTATTTCAGATGCTTGCTCAAGATGTTAGAACAGGCAAAGCTTTTTATACAATAGTGCCACTCAGTGCAAGCCAGAGTAATCAATGGATGCAAGAAGGTTTGTGCATAAAATCTCTATCTAGTGCCTACTTGCAACCATTCATCACTCTGGCTTGCACTGAGTGGCACTACTGTATGGAGAATTGTGCCTGTTTTAACAGCTTGAGCAAGCATAAGAAATGGTAATCATGTAAACTTTTTGATAGTAGGCAATTTCTATTTGATGTAGTAAATTTTCAGTTTTGCTAATAAGCTATTATATTCAAATAACATCTAAATATAAACATCGAATACATACTAAAAAACAAATATTTAATTTTACAAATGAAGAAAATTATATGGAAATTTATTTTTCTGTTTATACAGACTTCTTTCTCAATAAAAATTCAATCACTTCTTGAATTGTTCACTAACAAATAATGACATCTGGGTGATATTATTAGAACATTCTGACCTATAGATAGATTCATTGAGCAATCATACAAACAATTCAATTTTCTCCATTCTGTTCTGATAATTATTCCATGTAATTCATTCCATCCTTCATATCATCCAAAAAATTCAATCTCTGGCCTTTTTTCTTACCACCCATCACTCCCTCTAGAACATTTATTAAACAATTCTTTCTTTTTAATATCCATTCAATTCAGTTTCCCTTCTTATGTCCAATCTTTCCGATCAATCTTCTTTCTTCATATATTCTCATTAAAACTTCATTTGACAATGTATTCACTCAATTAATTCTCTCTATTTTGTCCATATTCATATCTCAAAAGCCATAGCTGTCTCAAAATTATATAACAATATACTCTCCACATAGTAGCACTTGACCAATTTATTCATTCTTCAAAGGTTATAGAATATTTTTTTGTCTTAATAAATGATTCTTTGCCAATATTCTTTTAATCATATTTTCATTTCTTCTGCTCTACTCTCATTTTAAGCAACTTCTCAAATATTTAAATCTATCTACATTCCTCTTGCATTTCTTCCCATTCATAAAATGTTGGTTTTATCCATATTAAAACTCATTCCACTTTCAATACATTTTTCCTTCAATCTATTCAACATATACTGGAGATTATTTTCATCCTTAGCTACAAGAGACATATTATCTATGAATCTTATACATATTATTTTATCTCCAACAGTCCAAATATTAATTTAGGTCTTCTACAAAATCTTAAAAAACACAGATGACATGCTACATCTATCCAACACTTCTTCCTGTATTCATTTTCTGTCTCTATTCTCCAATATAATACTTATTCTTTGTCTAATAATACATAATCCAAATCAACTTTATTCCTTCCATACATCCCTTTAATCTTCAAGATATTCATAAGCCTGTTCCAGGTTATTCTGTCAAAGGCTTTATCTAAATTCACAAAACACATGTCAATTTATTTTCCTTATCCAATAAGTCTCCTGCAGTTGTTCTATTACAATAACATACCTTGTACGTCTTACTTTTTGAAAACCATATTGTTCTTCTCCAATATAATATTCTAACTTTCCATGTTTTTTTTGAGCTAAAATCCTTAATAAATATTTTCAAAACCTAACTGTTAAATCCTCGTAACAATTAGAATCATTTAGTTCTCAAGAAGTCCTTAAGCCAATTTCTGCTAATAGATATCAAACTATACTTTCTCATAATTTCCTTAACTGTAACTATTCCAATACTTTTAATATTTCTATAGGTATTGTATCAATATCAACAGATTTATCATTTTTTATTTCCTGAACACCTTTTTCTTTTAGTATATCCACATCTTACTAATTATTTCAATCTCATAAATAACAGCATCATTACCTTTTTTAACAAATCCTAGACATAATCATTCTATCTTTTCAATGTATTATTTATTATCAGTTAATTTCTACCCATTCTGGTCAGCTAATTTATTCCTTCCTTAACACTTTTCTTTTTTTCCAAAGTAACACTCTATAAATGTCTTATATTTCCTTTTCCATTGAAACAATTCTGTCACTGTGCAATTTCTCTTCAACAAATTCTCTCTTGCAAAATTTTTTTTTTTTCATAACTCATTATTAATTTTCTATATAACCTCTAATCAATTTGACCACTTTCCAATATTTTCTTCCCTTGTCTTATACCACTATCAAAATAATTCTTTTTATCACATAATCACACATGAATTCAAATCTTTCTTTCTCAATTTCTCCAAATTTCATTTGACATATCTCTTTCCACTTTTTATTTTTTAAGCTCAATTCTAATTTGGTCATAACCATAATGGTAACCAGAATTTATACCTTTCTAAAAAAAATATAAAACTTCTTAATAGTTGTATATCTCCTATTTTAATATATAATTTGCCTGATATTTTTCTGATCACATGAAGATTTCCATTGTATATAATTCTCTCAGATGATTTATGAAACATATTTGTAACTGCAAACTTATTTTCTTTATAAAATTCTACAGATCATCTTTTACCATCCTTCTTCTAATATCATAGTTCTCTATAATTTTGCCTTCTTTATCTCTTCACACAATTGTATACCGAACACCAAACAATATGCATACACTTTTACATCCTCTGTATTATTTCTTCCAACTTTTCATATTATTCATCAATAACTTTGTTATCGTGGTTAATAGTAAGAATCACTAAAATTAGCTGAGGGCCACAATTATATATCCTATGACTTACAATGTGCAAATTAATCAGATTATTTGAAATTACAGATATTGGGGTTATTGTTTTTAAAAAAAATATGTCACCAAATTTGTCTGCAATAAATTGATCTAATTTCCGCAATATCTTGGTCATGGGTAAAAAAGGAAAAAAATCCCTTAAAAAAAAAAGAGAGAAAATAGCCTTAAAGATCCAAGAAAATCTGAATTTATAAAAATGATAACTGTTGAAAATTAATAAAAATATTTTTAATAATTAAAAATTATTTTAACACCTTTAAAAAGGATAAATCATCTTACATATATAGACTACAACTTGGATCTTCATTTAGATAAAAAATATCATTTTAATGGACTGCATATACTTAATTTTATTTATATATTGTGTAAAACATAGTAATGTTAATGAAAAGCCTTATAAGATGTCTTTAATTAACTGGAAAATATGAAAGATTCTCATAAAGTTCTTAAAAGCAGTCAATTTACTAAGAAGAAATTCTTTAAAACAGTAGTGATTGAAGGGATATCAAATAAGAACAAATGCAGATTATTAAAAATAAACTGGCTAGAAACAAACTATGTCATATATGACCGTTATGACAATTTACAAACTGTAGAAATTACACAATTTAATATAGAATATCTGCAGTTATGCAGCCTTCTACCTATGATCGTGAAAGGTACTAGAAATGATTTCTTAAATACTATCAATTAGGTATGATGATATATCATCTTCTAGAAAGATAGAAACACATTAAGGAGATAATGAAAATGCTTGAGTTAGTTATCCTTGATGCAGTCAATCTTTTAATAAAAGAAAAATTGATAGTCTGGAGGTAGTAGGAAACCAGCAATTATAAGGTTTATGTGCCTACACATAGTACCCAATATATTATCAAAGATTATAAAACTAAATTAATTTTCAAATTTTTGATATGAAGCATTAAATTGTCTTGATATAGAAAGGTCTTCAGCATTCTCCTTTAGTAAAAAAAATAAGATTTGGCTCAAATGAGATGAAATATGACAGTTAACAAATACATTGACTAATTTGATTAAGCAGATCATTTTTTTTTAAAATTTATATATAATCAATATGTTCATTAAATTAAAGGTTAACTTGAAAAATTATTAATTTAATAGATTCTTTGAATAGATAAATTTATAATGCATGCTATAATAAAATATATATATATTTTAAATATGGCATTTTTGTACCAAATTAAAAAAGAAGTGGAGTAAAAAAAATAATAATTTAAGACATTGCTTATTAACGGGTTGAATCTTTGTAGCGCGATGTGGGCTAACAGTAGCCCACTTGTTAAAATTTTGTTTCTTTTTTAAATTGCGCAAAAACTATAAGCATGACATCAAAAGAAATTCCAGCATTCGTTGCCGCTTAATTCCATCTTTAAAATGATATATCACAATTTGATATCGGATAAAATTTGAATTTTTTATTAATTTTTTTGTTAATAGGTACATTTAATTTTTTTCTATTTTGGTCAATTTTCTAGTTTACATGAGGACGAAAAAGAGACAAAATTTTTACGGGCCTCATTATCTAATTCAAATGGATTAAAAATACGCTAACATTAGCATTCAAGGTCTACAATGGGATGTAAACGGTATCGCAGAATATCGTAAATATATAATTTTAATTTTTTATTTTATTAAATTTTTTGACAATTATTTGATAAATAGCATAAATTATTAATTTGCATTTGTATTGGTATGTATGTATGGGTAGTATATAAATTATATAATAATAAATCATTTATGCTCTTTATTATACGGTATATAAATTTGTATTCAAATATAACAAAAGTGGGTTATGTACAATGTAATTTTGTGTCTCTGATCCAAGTTTGAGGCAACCTTATGTTATATACATAATGATTCTCAGAAGGTTTAATAATTTATTACTATGTTTATATTTGTATTAAGTGTCTTTGTCTTTGCTCCTGCATCGTGTTTGTATAACAAGTAATGATTTACATATACAGAGCGGCAATGTAAATTTTAAAAACTGATAATCAAATGTACAGAAAGGTTGCAGATTGCAGTTGATAAAGTAACTCTCAAAATTTACTGGGTATAGTACCATGTGAAAATATAAACACTTAAAACCAATAGAGATTCCAAATAGTGTGTATGTAGTGGTAGCCACAATGGTAATGCATATACCACATAGAATTGTATGCAGGCAAAGAATAAAATTCTGATTCTTGCCTTTTCCTTGATACTCATGCTGTGGAGTCAGTAATTATGCCATATCTCACATCACATTATTTTCAAGTCTATAATTAGCAAATAAGCTATATGCAAATAAATTATATATCTATGGGACAATAAATATAACAAGATAGCATCACTGGGGTGCACAAAGAATATAAACATCACTGATGTACACAAAAAAACGTAAAATGAAGAGATGAAACTCATTTTAACAGTGATACAGATAAGTAGCCTACAATTTCTAGTTTTAGATAGACAAAAAGCCAATTGCAATGATGACAAATGCATATCCATCTTCTGGAAATGATTTGTTTTGTATCTTTGGTGCTTGTATTATAGTTAAAGACGCCGTAGGATAGCATCGTTTTCACGCTAAAACTATAAAATATGAACATTCACGGGCCGTTGATTTTAATAATTTTTATGTGCTTTTTTGTAATGCGAAAATAAAAACAAAACAAAATCGTCTTTTTTAAATATTATTTTTTCTTAATATATACAATTTAAATGATAATAATAAATGTAAAATAAAATCAACAAATTACAATTTGATTCGTGTTTTTTATATCGTATACTTTTTAAATTGTGTTACGGCTTTTTTTTATTAATTTTCTATCGGATATTTTTTTACTTGTGTTACGGCTTTTTTTTTTATCAATTTTCTATCGGTTATTTTTTTACTTGTGTTACGGTTAGATTTAGGGTTAGTTTTAGGGTTAGTTTAGGGTTAGTGTTTTGTTTGTTTGTAATGCTAAAATAAAAAAATTCAAAATCGTAAGCGTACTCGAACAGAAGAAAGAAACTCAAACTTTTTTAAACCACAAACAAATGTCTTCTTTACTTATTAAACATGTTTATAATATTTGCTTTTTAATAAATTTACAAAAAAAACCTGTACATTTGGACTTTTCTTACTGGATATTTTTCTCGTACCGCTCTTTTTTACTTCAAAAATATACAGACGGTAGAATCTTCTTTGTCTCGTGAATGTTACTAACTGTACGTTACTTGACACGTTACCTAATTGCAACTCAATAAAAACATAGATATTTAACATTTACCCAAATAAAAGTTCAATACAGTACGTTGTAAAAAGTCTTATAATTATTGTTTTAAAACATCTGAACATTTCAATAGTTTAAAATAAAAAAAATCCAATGAAAACAACATTTCAATACAATTCAAATACAAACTCTCTCATCAAGCCGTAATTATTTTATAAATTGTGCGAATTCGTAAAATGTAATTGCTGCTGTACTGCGACACGATATAGCGGCCTGCATCCTGTAGCACAACAAAAAAGTTATCTTGTAGTAAAATGCGGGTTCGAACGTGTCAGCCACGGAAACAGCATTTTAATGTGTTTTGGCGCGAAAACCGCGCCATAGAACGGCGTCTTTAGTTATAAGATGAGTACTGTATCTTTTATTAGGATCAATTTTTTTCTTATAGACACCTTTGAGATTTGTTAACTTTTGGGGTACAAGATAAAAATGAAGAATTCATATGCGACTTATTTTGGAGATTCTGAAGCTATGAATTATCTCAGGTAAGAAGTATTACATATGGTTTGAAAGATAATTTTGTGAGGAATGTAAAGAAATTATCAATGAAGATGTAATTTAAACTTAGTTAATGATAAATTAGAAATTTTGAACAAACAATAAAGTAATAATTATGTCGGATATTGAAATTTCTTTTTTCCCCTTATTTTTTAAATGGTTATCACTACTTGTCTTAGACTTATTGTTTTCCTTAGTTTTTCTAATTTCTATCAATGTAAAGTTTTTGCTCTAACATTAATAAAACTGAAGTTATTGTGAAAATTGTG
The DNA here is from genome assembly GCA_028023455.1 of Epiperipatus broadwayi. NCBI lineage: Eukaryota > Metazoa > Onychophora > Udeonychophora > Euonychophora > Peripatidae > Epiperipatus > Epiperipatus broadwayi. The sequence goes on along the minus strand of JAQFVV010006223.1, from coordinate 2,496,023 downwards.
TCTCAGGTCAGTTTTTTAAAAATTCAATATGGCGCCTGGAACTAAAGTTAGAACTCACAACATGGCTCTTTTTATAAACTATCTTTAATTATTTTGATAAGTACAAAAGATAATAATTGGATCAATTATTAATACATAAGTATGAAAAAATATTTATTTTAGCAAAAGATTTGATACTAGCTAAAAACATTTGCTATCAGTTATCATATATTCAGTGACATAATCATAATGAAATGATAAAATTTGGTAAAAGGCTGTTTTTTTAAATAATTAAGTTTCTTATAAGAACATACTAGGAATTGGATGGCAATATAGAAACTCTGAAATTAAAAATAAATAAAATCCATATAGGGTAGAATATTAAGCAGTGGCATATTGTAAAGCAAGCCAAGGGAAAATGTATATATTAAAAAAAAAGTGTTAAAGTATATATTATAAATATTGAAAAGATCATACACTGGAACTCAAAAATTTTAACTAAGCTACTACTACTACTAGAGCATAAGAATCATAGCTTTTAAAACATTCTTACTGAGAATATTTTGCAAGTAATAAGAACATTTGTGTGTGCTGTATCAGACTTTTTTTTCTCATGTGTCATAACATCAGCCGGGAAGGGAACCCGCTTACCCGGGATAATTGCTTCTAAAGCACCTCTCGACCACCAATGCTTGACTGCTGTATCGGACTTGGGATTAATTATAATAACAATTTCAATCTCTGGTCTGATATTAAATTTAAGGAAGAGAAGTTGTCAAAACATTCTATGTTAGTATAATTGCTGTATCTACAATAGCAGACAACAATTTAAATTTAAAAAATACTTAATTCGTCTTAAAAATTAATTAAACTAATTCCCCATCTAAGCAGTCTGCTTCTTAATAATATTGCATAATATTTGAAATACACTTAATAATCAAACCATCAGTACTACTGAAGACTCCAGTCAAGCTTGGTATAGAAATTCACCGCCTCTAGAAATCTATTGCTTTCAATAAAAATCTGTTAACTTTAACAGAAGATTCCAGTTCCAAGCAGGGATTCCAGTTTTCAGCATATTTGAAAAGCTTCAGCAATGATTCCAGCTACAGCAGAATTCTGCAAACTCCAATAAACACCCCAACTTAATATTAAAAACTGAAGGAAAAAAATTAAAAAAAAAAAAACTAGGCATATCAGGAAATACCAAAATTATCTGATTTTGAAACCAATCATACCAGATTAATTTGAAGTCAACTTTAATGACATTAGGCTCAGAAAAGAAACTTGGTTAAGAATGATGCCTGCATTAATGTTATCCTGTAATAAGTCATAAAAGTATCTGAACCATCTGTTTTAAAGCAACTCATGCCTGTCAAATTTTGAAGCCAAACATTAAATATTGAAGCTGTAATCTCCAAGTTATAAATTACTTTAGTATCAAAAGAAATGTTTTATTACATTTCTAGAAGATTACTGATTCTAATTTACTTTGGTATTAATAATCTCTTTCAAAGATTCTATGACAGAAATTTTAATGTTATTTAATATATTTAATTTAAACATTCTTAAGTTAAAGATATAAAACTTCCTATTATCATGAAAAAAACCTAACTGTTGTTATTCTGTTTCCGTAGGAATTAGATGGATATCAGAATATTGTTTAATTAACATTATTACAACTTTTTTTCTTTTTGATTAAGCAAAATAACTTTTTGTTTTTCATAATTCAAATGAATTAAAAACTTCAAACTCATTATCATACATTTTTGGATAAAATTCTTGACCTGAAACTTTATTAATATGATATTCTAATTTTAGGATTAATATAAATAAACAATGTTAACACATCTCTCTATGCATTTTACACAATGTAAATATATTTTATTATTCCAACCTTCCAAAAATGCTGACAATTTCATCCGGTCAATAATTTATTTTACAATTATTTCAACAAATTAATTTTATCAATGAAAATAGCAAAAGTTAACATATCAGATATCTGTTTTAAAAAATCCATTTTTTGCTAACCTTAAGAGAAATATATGTTGCATAAAAACAGTAGTCTTGTGTGATTAAAGCATTGCTTACTTTTGATTTTTCCAATCTTATTTTATATCTCATTAGCAACCACAATTTATTACAAATGAATTTACTTTACGATAATGATTTTGCAATTTCCCTAAGTCCAGAGGAATACGTAAAAAATATAAGTCACCAGTTCTAACAAGCAAGCAATGCCAACAATAAAATGATGGTCCACAATTGACTACTTTCCCAAGAAAATAAAAAAAAAACACATTAAAAAAAAAACTTACAATATTCACTAATATTATTGCAAAATAAATCCAGACACATACAAACACACCCATAAAAAAGAAAGCAACTAACTGAGTCTCTGCATCTCTTGTATAAATCTCTCCGGTTGTTACAGCAAAAACATATTCTCCTGACAAGTAGGGGCTGGAAAAATAAATAAAAATAATAATTATAAAATTATTGTTACTTATTTTCAACGGTAATTTAAAAACTGACAAATAAATTATATAGTAATTGTGCTTATGTTACTACATTATCTATCTGTCTGTATACATTATAAATGTGATGAACCTTATACTTGTAATCTAAAAATAAATCTGACCAGTCTTTGTATTTATTAATTTAATAATATTTATTCTTTATATATTAAAAATTTAACGCTTGGTGAACAGCGCCACCTAGCGGCTGGAAGAAGCATTTCTGCTTTCGGGGCCCCTACCCTGTATGTTCTGTGTGCTAACACAGAAACAGCGCCTCTAGCGGCCATCGTGCACGTCAGGTAAAACTACCAATATAAAATAACATTATAAAACAGCAATAATTCTAAATATTTATTATAAGACTAATACAGAAAAGCTTTATTCCATAAATATTTTATTGCATTCTCAGTGTGATTATTGTAAAATATTTTAAAACTTCTTTTGCGATTCAATGTGTGATGCACTATGGCTGCTCTTTCATCGAAATCAGGAATCTCTCAGTCACTATGCCCAGAGAAACCTGTTAGCCATCTTACCTTACCATTTCAATTTACATTGCATACATAGAGACATCTATAGATTTTTTTATTATTTATTCTAATTAATTTTATAAAAAGAAACAGATGATAGATGTCATTATGTATATAATGTAATTTAAAGTTTTAAAATAGTTTATAAGCACACTAAAAAAAAAAAAAATTCTGAAAAAACTGTTCTGTTTTATTACTATAATAATTACACCTGGGTTTCTTTTTATACGGATTTATTTAACTCGATTTTGAAGTTACGCAATTCATGTTTCTTCGGAAGTCGAACTCCGATAATGTACTACTACTTTAAATAATAAATTTCGCGCACTTACGTCATATTGATAGTAATAGCACATTATTGGAATTCGACTTTCATCTTAGTAATTTCAATATTTTCATACTTTATAATAGTAAGATGTTATGCAATAATAAAATTAAAATCATGATTTCCACATTTTATGTATACACACATTAAATTTTACAAGATTATAATGTAAATTTGTTCAAACATTGTGCATGTTAATTTTGCATTTTAAATCACATTCTGATTTTGCTTTTTAAAAAAGAACGTAATCTATTATTAATCATTTAGTGTCCCAAGTTTATTTTTAAAAGATGAGTAATAGCAGTGAGCACAATTAAATTTGACAATTAAAAATTAAAATCTGATTTTTAATTGTAATTAACAATTTAAAAATAACAAAGATTAATTACTAATTACGTTGTCACCAGAAAACCATTAACACAACATGACAGTGAAGTTGGCGCTAGTTGTATTTCCTCTTGTGAAGAATCTGATTTTTTACCAGTTTGCAAACGAACCTGTTTATCGGCAAATAGCGATAATAATTAAAACGTGTATAAAAAAATGTAAAATACTGTACTGTAAATTATGCATAAAAATATATTATTTTGAATAAAATTAAATATTATAGTTAAAAAAAGTTTGTCTTGTATCAATTTTTTTCAAATTTGAAATTTTTTATTATTCATATTTTATTTCCTTATTTTTTTTTTTGCACGAATTTTAAAATAATTTTATGTTGGTGCTTTGCTTTTACGCGATTTTTGAAAAATCAGTCCGTATCCCCCCCTTTTCAAGGTAAGTTACGTCTATTTTTGCACGATTTCATTTGCGCGTGTTTTCTGAGGAACCTATCTATCACATAAAATGAGACCCAGGTGTATATAAAATTATTGTTGTGCATTATTTATTTAAAATCATATGAAAACAGAGTGTAATGGATTAAATTTCTTTCCATTTTTGATGATATATATATATTGTATAGAAAAATGGAGATCAACATACACAGAATTTATAAAACTTTTAGAAATTGCTTTCCAAAAATTGCTAAAAGATAAATATAGAAAAATGTAGATTATAAGTTATCGCAAATTATACATAAGTAATTAAATCTTATTAAGAATCTATATTACAATTATATATATTGTAACCTTTTGATTGGTTATCCGTGGTAGGAATTTAATATAAAATGTATCTTATAGCTCGAAAATTTTAAATTGAGAAAATAGTCATGCTATAAATTATGGTATAACATGAATGAATGACTTATTCTGTAGAGATTTAATATCCATTATAATTTATAATCATTTATTTTATAATTCACTATATAATTTCAATACAAAAGTTGTCAATCCAAATAAACATCGTTACTTATAAATTCAGCTTTAATGTATTTTTATTACAAAGTTTCTTTAAAATCTAAATATGTAGAAATATAGTAAATAAAAGAAGGAACAATTAGAGATTACAAGATAATAATTTATTTTAAAATTATTGTAATAATAATATATTTTAAATGTAAGTTTATCATTAAATTTTATATTTAAATTCAATTAATAATATCATATATTAAAAATATAATTATACTTAATAGATTAATTTTGTTTGTAAAATATTGATTTTAATTATTTTAAATAGAGACAGAAAAATATTTATTTAAAAGTTGTAATAGTTGATTTGGAATATTGACCAATGAGACTTAAGTAAGAAGTTTTCTGATGTCATGTTATCCTGGAGTTTTAAAGAGAAAGAGAAGAGCAGACGATCAAGGTACAAATTCATGAAAAAATAAAGCAGGGAGCTGTTTCAATATTATTTCTTGGTAAAAATTATAAAAAGTTTTAAATGGCAAAAATAATATTTAAAAGCTCTTTAAGGATATAAAATATATTATATTAATCTTTAATGTCATGGAGTGAGTTTAAACCAGTTTCTTTATTGCGACCTAATTACAGTCCTGATCATACACTTATAACTAAAATGATATCTAAAAAAAGTCTAAAAAAAAAAACTAAAATTATTCTTCTTATTTGGAATAAATCATGAAAAAGAAAAGATAATTATTTCTTCAAAGAAAGATATATCTGCGTTCACATAAGAAAACATTCGTTTATTTATATAAAATTAAATAATTTTATTAGTCATATATTAAACAGGAGGAACAAGTCTAAAATCTCTAGAAATAAATTTTTAAAACTTGTAAAAATATTTTATCAGACTTTAAAATAATGATGTAGTTTAGAGTGGTAAGTCTAATGAAAATTTTTGAAGAAGAAAATGTTTAGCATATATTTAATAATGAATAAAAAAAAGAGAACAGATAAAAGATGAATATTTCTCATGTTTTAATAGAAGGTGACTTATTATAAGAAAGGAACAGTGAAAAGGCAAAAAAATAATCAAAAGAGTCTGTTTAACTTTTAAAAACAAATGACAGTCACGAAGATGATGCACTATAATCCAGAAAGTTAAATGAATTTATTCATATATATTTAAATTTTACGAGATTACTAAGTAAGAGGAAAGTGGAGAAATAAGTTGAAGTAAACTTATTGATGAATTAGTTAAACATATTTTAAAGTTTTGCAATATGGGAAAAATAATGTGAAGATGTAGTGAGAAGATTTGTTAAACTCTTTCGTTAAAGTATTTTTCAAGAGTATAATTATGCACATATAACTTTAAACTAGTCAAGGAAGGATCCATCCAATTCAGAACTTTTGCCCAGTTAGTGTTGTGCTTGTTTGTCAAATGTTTAGTTTAAATATACATGTCTTCTAGCAGAAAGAAGATATAAGAAGCAACCAAACTCGCGAGGAATGCCATGGGAATTGAAATGGGTTTTAAAAAAAGAGAGAGAGAAAAGGATCTTAATTTTAAATTTATTACTAATATTTTTTTTTGTTTGATATAAAATATAAATGCTAGGTATTATAATTAGCAATAATTGAAACAATTTTTATATGCAATCTGGTATATAAGATTAAAGGTATTAACCTTTTTATTATTCCTTGTTGTTTTTTTTAAAAAAAGTACGCTTAAATATATGAAGAGAGTATACATGAGTTATGATATGAAAGTGTGTGTGGAGTATAATATTTTAACTTTATATTCCAACTGGTATATATTTAAAAAAAGAATTGAGTGTGGTAAAATGTGTTGTAGAGATATTTCAAATTTATTGTCATAAAGTATATTTCATAACGGGAATAAACTAGTGGTGATAAATATAAATTTATAGAATCCGATGAAAATAATAATAAATATATTATAAAATGTAATGTTATTTATGAGAGTAAGAAAAGAGTGAATGTTAATGTAAAAAAAAAAATAATCATCTCATTCGTCATATAAAAAAAAGTATCATATTGATAATGATAAAGGTAGACCTATTTGTTTTGTAACATGATCTCAAATGTGGATAGAAAAATATTTAACAGAAAGATTAGATTATTGGTCCAGAAATAGTATAATAGATGCTGAAGACACAGTAGGGAAAGATGAGTTGAAATTCCAGGATAGGATATACAAATATCATCCTGAAGAACTGATTGAATAGGTGAATGGGATTAATCTTGGCGATAACCATATAGTTTATAAGAAAGAGATGGATTTTCTGCAAAGACATGAGTGTAGTATATACCATAAGTGCTTGCTGTATAAGCCAGGGTAAAATTGGTTAAAATTATTAGGAAAATGATTACCTGCCAAAATATGATACATCATAAATAAAGGAAACCTCCATCCCTCTATTATGATATAGTATTTTTGATAAAATCAGTTTCTTATCTATGAAGTTTTCAGGTAAGTAAGAATATAGTAGGTAAAAAGAATGAACTTTTTATTTTAAAGAACTAGATAATGAATATAGGGATGGTTAAAATGTATAAAATAATTATGTCTATCTGAGATGAATATAAATAATTTTATTGTAAATTTATAAACAGTTAAATGATTATTTTGTTAGTGAATTATTCAACATATGTATAGTTGTTTGTTGTTCATTATTATTGTTGTAAATAAATGAATATTTTCATTTAAATTTTGTATTACTAATTTCATTGCATTTAAGAATCATTTCCATCACAAGATCATATCAATAAAGCGTATTATCCACATAGAATTATATATAGTATATATTGATTACATGCTTTATCTGAATAATTATATTTAAGAATTTATAATTGACACATTAATTATCAATTGCTTATAAATTATAACTATATTAAAGAAGTTTATAGTACTTCATATTTTTATTAGATATAAAACAATCTTCAAGATTTATTTAAAAAGTACTATTAAATATTACTAAATGGAGAGCATATAATAGAAATTAATAATAAGTCTTAAGATACATATTCTGATTTGCTAATCTAATTTTGAAATGTATTTTATATCATAAATTTAGAAGCACTATATTATTTCAGAGTACAAGTTACTGACCAAATATATTTTAAGGTTTCTAATTCTGACAGATCAAATTACAATGGGTGAATGCTAAGTAATTAAGAAAGGTATTCAATGGAGTTCGACTTTGTAAATAATAATTGTATAATAAAGCTTTTGATTATAAGAAAATTGAGAATTCTATAGTGCTTGTTATTAGTATAAGTATGAGAATGAATCTTAGGAAAATAAATTAAATTATTTAAGTGAGGTAATGAGTAGATGATGATTGTTAATTTTCATGTCTTCTTATTATAGTTAGATTAATTTTCAAATAGGAGGTGAATCAAGGTTTGTAACAGGAAGTGTGATTTTATTTAAATAGTTGGATCCCAGTAAAATCCCTCTTGTGATTCAATTATTGAATTATCAATCTAATTGTTATATTATATTTTAGAATAGAATAATTATGATCCCTGAGGTAGCCATGGGATAGCATTAATTTTTGTTTTAATGTTATTTTGAGATTCTTAAATTATAGAAGAGTAGTTAAAGCATTATTTAAGTGAAATATTATGTTAGTCATTGTTTGTTGTGGGGATTTTCCTAATGATTATAATATGATGGTAGTAGGAGAATTTTTACACTAGCAATGCCATTGTGGATTGTATTCTATATACTTCTCAATGTTAAAACCTCTATGTTGTAATAGTCATTCTTAAAGTCTATCTTACGAGTTTCAAGCCCTATGGAGAGTCTTATACTTTATTGTTATTATACTTGATTGTTTATTATTGAGCTAGTATTGTAGAGAGTAAAGAAGGTAGGATAGAGGTGTTGGAGAACTGGAAAGGAAGGTTACATAGGTCGGGAATTTTTGGCACCCAACTGCATGGCCTGATTATTTTCTAATCAGAGTTTATGCACAGTTAGTTGTGATATCAAATAATTATATAAATATTGTTTTATATCAAACACTTAGAACAAGAAAAGCAATATATAAATTTTAGTGATGAAAATTTTTAGCAGATAGCTCATCTGTAAAAAGACAGAAATTAATTATTTATAGTAGGATAGTAGATATTATTAAACTATAATATTAAATAATAATATTCATTTAAGAATTTTAATTTATTTAATCTACAATTAAAAGTAAATTACATGTGACTTTTGCTCTTGTGATTGAAATACTGAAAGTATAATCAATTTCAATATTTATTGTCCTATGACCAGTGTGATTATGACTCAATGGAGGAAATAAAATAAATTTATATTAAAGTGTAGTTTAAAAAAAAGGATGATAATAGAAGAGTTAAAATAGCAACTTTGGAAATAGGTGGATTAAAATCTAGAATTAGTATTGTTTGGTTGTGAGGAGATAGTCAGGGGTATGTAATTAGTGTCGTAATTGTTATGGTACACTCTTCTCTCAGAAGTAGACTATTCCAGATGCCTCCTTATCTGATCGGATTAAGCATTGTTTGCCACAGACTAATAGGCTGATGTATAGATAACAACATAGCCAATGATTATTACAGGCCAATGAGCAACGATGCTTGCTGAATCCAAAGGTTTTCAATAAGGTCAGGGATCTGGGTATAAATAGTCAGCCTTTTGTGAGGATCGGGGAAGAACATGTCTAACCTGAACAGACTCTTTGCGTTCTCCCAAGGAAACTCAGCTAACCTACACAGCAGCAAGTATTCCCATTCATTTATAGCACTATGCTATTTCGTCTACGCAGCTAGGCAAGTCCCACAGAGACCGGACGCTGCTAAGACCACTCTCGGTTAGAGGCAAGCTGTCTTGTACAGCTGGAAGAGTCATAGACCCTACCCGTGAGGCAAGCCATCAGATGTGGCTGAAAGCGGCAGGCAGAACTCAGAGTTTACGTTAAACTCCAATATTCAACTTGTAAATATTCACTTGTATATATTTATATATTTGCACATAATAAATATATTAATTGTAATACTTGTTTCAGTATTATTTTACATTATTTACTGTTAGTTGGGTCTGTAATCCAGACCAAACACAACAGTAATGAAGAAATTTTTTTAATGATAATTAAAATTGTAATAGTTTTAGTTAGGTATTGAAAAAAAAATTTATTTTATAACAAGATGAGTGATACTAAAGAGGAAGAGTTAGAAGAAGTTGTAAGTTTTAAGAGCTCTGGGAGCAATTTTGACATGAAGGTATTAATAGAATTTATGAACCAAAAATTTGATAATATGAGAGATGATGTGAATAAAAAATCAGATGATAACAGAGAAAATTTAGAGCAGGGTTGAATAAAAAATTAGATGAGAATAAAGATGAAATTAAGAGTAATACTGATGGAATAAAAAGTAATTTAGATGAGGTAAAAGTAACTTGGAAAATATGAGAAGTGCTTTTGCTGGTAGATTCAATGAAAATGAAAAGAACTTAAAAGCAAAAAATGATAGATGATAAGATTCATGAGTATTATGGATTAACTCAAAAAAAATTAAAATTACAGAGAGATGTTTTAGATAGCAATTGTAAAAGAGCAAGTGAGGATATAAATATTAGAATAAGTGAGTTAAATGAAATGTTGACTCAATAATGAAGGAAATAATAAAGAGAGGTGGTGTCAGTTAGAAGAGAAAATAAAGATTTCCAATGATCAAATTGGAAGAGAAAATGAGAATTTCTAATGATCAAATAGAAAAAAAAAGATAAAAGTTTCTAATGAGAAAATATGGATTTATATTACTAATCTTGTTCTCAAATACAAGATATTTAGAAAGAACGTGTTGACATAGGCAAAGAAAAGGATTTTAATTCTGATAAATTTAAAGAAGAAATTAAGAAAAAATGTTTGAAGATATGAGTATGGTAAAAGGGAAAATTGTAGTCATCTATAAGTTTAGATCTAGGATAGATGAACACATGAAAAAGATGCAGAAAGAAATAAAGGATATCACAGATAAAAATAAAAATGTTATAACGAAGATAGGAGAGCAGAAAGAAGCAACTAATTTAGAATTAACGGAATTCCAAGAAAATCAGAAAGATTATATTAAAGAAGTAGTAAAAGTTATTTGGAATTGGATGTAAGAAAATATAAACAAAGTGATTATACAGAAAGTGGGTTACTGGTTTATATGTTAGGTTTGGGAAAAGATAAGGGGGGAGGGGGTTAGATATAAAGGCCATGGAGTTGACAAAGATTATGTTGTGGAAATGGAATGGAGCAGATTATGGAAAAACTTAGGGTGGGGAATGGAAAGGGAAGATAAAGTGGCTAACAGGTTTCTCTGGGCATAGTTGCAGAGAGATTCCTGACTCCGTATAAGGAGAAGTCACAGAGCATCACATCACACCACAAATAAATAAATAGAGGAAATGTAAATAAATGAATTATTCTAAGTGTGACTGTTATCTATGTTTCCTTTTTTTTTTTTTAGCAAAATAAATAAATGTAAATAAATGAATTATGCTAAATCTGACCGTTATATTCTATATGTTTTTGTTTTTTTTTTGGTCAAAATAAATATGACTAAAATTCAGATTCATGAGATTTTATAATTAAAAACTTTGGACAAAATAACACAACTCTATTGTTAATGAAAAGTAGTCAGTGGTGAAATTTGTAAGATATAATAAAAAAATAAAAAATTATAAAAATCTAAGAAGACATTAAATTCATAAAAAGAAAGCCTTTTTTTAAATCTCAGATATATTTATATAAATATATTTGCAAGTTTTTTGTTTTTATTAGTACATCTTTCATCTTTAGCTCAATCCTATCGCAACCATCCTTCATCCCAAAAATCAGATCAATCTCTCATACTACAGATAACGTTAGAAAAGCACTTTTTCAAGTAATCAATATAGCACATTACAATTTAACTTCATATACACATTACTTTACAGATACTTAAATTTCATATAATATGTATTTAAATATATTTCAAACATCTATTCCATCATACCTTACTGAAATATGTGATTAAAGACATGTAAAAAAGATAAATGTGCATTTCATGCTGAACTAGCACTCATCAATTGGCCTACGTCACATAGTTTTGAAAAACTTGAGATGCTGTAACTCTATACTTTTCAATTATTGTTAATATCTTTCATCTTATATTGAAATAATATTTATTATCAAGTTTCACTTTCTCTAGAAACCTTCACTAGGAGGGTATCTTTTTTTCTTTTTATCTGTATTGACTTTTTTTAATTTTGCATTGCTTTCTTCTACCCCCCCCCCTTAATGTTTTAAAACAAACACCTACATAAAATAGCAATAAGGAATACTGTTGACAACAGCTATTCACAAGTATATCAACAGCAAAACATCATTTCAACCAATATAGGAAAATCCAACCATAAACTATTTCTATATACTATATTGAAAATTTTATGAATAAGTAAATGTTATTCATATAATTGACAGATATGTGATACTTAATAATAATAATAATTGCACTGTACCTTTTTATCATCATATTATCTTCAATTACGGTTATATATTGTAACCTACAAATTTGGATGGGCAAATATAAATAGCTAAATAATAATAATAAGCTCAGGGTTAATCTAATCAAATGATCAGCTTAGCAAAAAGATTAAGCTAGTTCTTTTATATGCTGCTTTAAGAAATAAATGTATCAAGACAAATACAAATATCAATTTAGAAGGTGAGTATTCTGATACTCCCTAAAAAGAACAACTCTTAAAATCTTACATAGCAAAATTTTTTCACACAAAAGTTTATCTTATTTTAAATACTCTTCATTCAACAAATCTAAAGTAAATGAAATCTTACAATCACAATGATTCTTTTAAATAATCAGATCTCAGGCAGAGCAATTCTTTCTTAAAATAATTTTGATCTCAGGTATAGTAATTCTTACAATAATTATGATAATCAGTTATCAGGGTTCTTTCCATAATAAATTCTCAATAACCAAATAATCTTATTCTTCTTTTAATTCTTAAATCAACAAAGAATGTGATCCTAATGACAAAAGCAAGAAAATATGTTCTTAAGTTGATATCTTAATAAAACAAATAAGTATTAATTTTAAAATTAAACATGAAAACTCTTATTAAAAATAATCAAAACATGCTAGGATTACATTTATATTATAAATTAGTAATAATTGAAAGGTTGCTAGTCTTACACCTGCGCCTACCGTTGTCTCTCGGACAGCCAATCGTTCTTAAGACAGCTGTTTAAAATCTGATTGGCTGTCTGAGAGACAACGGTAGGCACACGTGAAAGACTAGCAACCTTTCAATTATTACTAATTTAATAACAACATGCGATTTAGACAAATGATATTATAAATAGAAAAAGGATTTTATTGCTATCAAATATCATACCAACGGTTTCTCTTCTAATCTTATATCATAAATAAAGTAATCTTATGATCTTAATTCAAGATGAATAAAGAGATCTTATAATTTTAATTTAAGATTAATAAAGTGATCTAGTAATTCTGATTTAAGATCAAGTGATCTTATCCATGGATGTTATCTTAACATCAGCAATACAATTTAATAAATTGACTTTTATATCATATTTTCTTGTACTCATACTTTAATGCATAAAATATATATGTGTGATTTTATCAGATTTCTGAAAAATAAATTAAGATGATGAGGTATGAATACAAAGCCACAAATTAATAATGAAAATATTTATTGACAATAATGGACATGGAAAAATAAACATCAAATTATTTTAATAAAAATTGTAAAATTCTGCAAAAGAAAATTAAATTGCAAATTACAGTTGAAAATGATACTAAAAATAATAAGTAAATCAAAAATTATGATTTCCTATGGATTCATTACGTTCCCACATTTAATAAACTCACTTGTGGATATATAAGTCCCTATAAAAAATATTTAATAATTCTAAATAAGATACAGTTTACCATTCTTGGATAATGATGAATTTTGAAGATGTACACATGTTTATAGTCACATAAAAAAAATTATAAATTTAATAACATATTTTATCAGGTTTTGAAAACATCTGGATATGCAAGATGGGCATATCAACAATACCTACACATCAAAACCCTTCTGATTTATAATTTAATATATAGAGTATATGAGCACAGACTTTTACATGACCCACCACTCTCCACACTTTATTGGATGGACGGAGAGTGTGGCTTAGCATAAAATACGTATATTGGTGATTATTTATCTTTTCAACATATATGTGTTCAAGTATATCAGTGTTATGAGATAGTGTGGAGAGTGGTGGGTCATGTGAAAGTCTGTGCTCATATACCCTATATATTACATATATAGACACAGGTATATATAAGCCTGTGTGTTTCAGCTATTATATAAGTAGAGATGTCTGCCCATCCCTTCTATGTGTATTAAATGGATTATGTCCTGTACATGAGGGGTCAGATTGACCTTAGGTCAACATGGGTGTGACAAGAATCTTGGTCTTAGGGTGGCCTTTGAGCATTCCATCATCAGATTTTCAATTGGATGGAAGGTTGAATAGTTGGAGTGTTGAGTAGATTGAAGCCTGACCATTAAAGTATGACGTTTGGCTATCTTAATATATATCTGAACACTTATAGCATATATGTGTAGAGATGGTAATCTGGACCAACTGATGATTGCTGGTTTAGCATGAAATACGTATATTGGTGATTATTTATCTTTTTAACATATGTGTGTTCGAGTGTATCAGTGTTATGAGATAGTGTGGAGAGTGGTGGGTTATGTGAAAGTCTGTGCTCATATACCCTATATATTACATATACAGACACAGTTATATAATAAGCCTGTGTGTTTCAGTTATTTTATAATTTAATGCAATCTTCATTACTAGGGAGGGAGATGCATACATTTAGAATTGCTAACCTTGAGTTTTATTTTATATTTTGAAAAAAAAATTAATTTCATAATTCAAGATTTAATATTTATTAAAGATCATTTTATTGTTAGAAAGTAAAAAAAAAAATCAATTTAAAAAAATTCAAAAAATTATTCTGTATACTGCATTTAAATTGTAGATGAAAAGACAATACATCTAAGAAATTAGAATAAAATATAACATATTCTTTAATTTCTTTTACAAGAAATAAGAGCATTAACTTCCACAAAATGCATGAGAATAGTAAAAGACAAATTTTCTTTACTTTTTACTACTCTTAATTATTCAATTTAATATGATATAATACACTACTTCTCTTTTTTGTTTTGCATTATTTGAACAAAATTTTATCTTTACTTCCTAATATGCAACTTTCATCAGACCTTTGATGAAGGCAGCAGATTTATTTGAAACAGGAAGTCATATCACTTTTAAATAGTGTGAAAAAGAGAAATGTCATATTTTTACATGTGTATCATTAATAGTAATAATAAATATATATTTTTTATTCATTAGCAGCATTCATAAATGAATATAATAATCCTATATTAAAAGCAAAAGATCTCTAAAAATTAAAGCAAGTTTTAGAATGATTATAAAAACTAAAGATCAGCCTTTCAAGCTAACATACATGCGCTTTTTACGAATGTTAATATTAATAAATGAATACTTTCATTTCCAACACAAGATAAAGTCTTTGCGAACGAATAAATGAATCCATTTATTTATTCAACCCAAATGCTTATATATGGGCAAATCTTAAGTACTAGATATGAAAGCGTGAGGATAGATCAATCACTTTAAATTACTGTTTACTATGTCTGAATGAATGACATCAACGAAATTATTTAGAATTTATGAAACGTCACTCTTGTGTTGGAAATTAAAATATTCATTTATTAGTATTAACATTCATAAAAAGCGCATGTACATTAGCTTGAAAGGCTGATCTTTAGTTTATTACAATTTATAAACATAGTGCTATATATATAAATGCCTCATTTACAAATGATTATATCAAGTAATTGTGTGTGTGTTCACCATTTTTTTTTTTTTTTTGGATTTTCTTATGTGTAAAAACAAGTAAGAAATCATTCATAAGATTATAAACAATGAGGATTGCCAATTCCTCTACAAGCTTTATGATAAATGCTTAGCCAGAGCCAGCACTTACTCTGTCAAGAACCCCCCCCCCCCCAAACTCCTGACCATGGTTTCGTGCTTTGGCACTCCTCGGAGAGGTGTCAGGGTAGGTTCAGACACTAGATCTAAAAATACCAACCCAAAGCCAAGCACTTATCTAAAAGTTATCTATTGAGTGGAAAATCTGAAATTTTCAGACATCTACATGTCTTCAAACCCAGCTATCCAACTCAAATAGCTATATGGGGCTGATAGATCTTCAGCCGACAGAGTAAGTGCTGGCTCTGGCTAAGCATTTATCATAAAGCTTGTAGAGGAATTGGCAATCCTCATTGTTTATAACTTACAAGCTTAAGAGATAGGGGTCATGTGATCTATGACTTATTTTGACCATTCATAAGATTAGTTTGATTATTATTGTGGCCACACATAGTATCCAAAGTGCTTGACAACATTTTGAAAACTTCTGGTAATCTCGCCTCATTTTTAACATGGTAAAACAAAAAATAAAATAAAAACATTTGAAATCTTTCATCCTAAAAATATATTTTAATGTATATCTGCATACACACATATTTAAAAAAATGAAAGACAAAGACCGAGGAAGATTCCTTTATTTAGAAATAAACTTACCTAGGATATGTACTTGTTAAATTTTCCATTTGACATGTATCTATAATTTTAAAATGTTCGTCAGATCCTAGCTGTAATAAAACTGATTTACATTTAGTTCTCACTATACAACAAGCTGTAATTAAAAAAAAAAAAGAAATTAAAATGTAAATACATATATACAGTCAAAACATAGATATATATAAACTTGTGATAAACATTCAAAGTCAAAATTATGTTCAATATTAGCACTGCTGAAAATGACATCAAACTTTAAAAAGAATCTAAATGTTACATTTATTTTTCATAAATTATATAAATGTCTCAAAATTAAACAAAATTGCATAATACTGAAAGCTTCTTATCAGAAATAAGCAAGCATATAGTAAAACATTTCACAATTCTTTCTTACATATACTAAAAAAAATTTTGTTTCTAAAAAAGTAAAAATGGTATACAATTTATAAACATTATAGGAATTTATTTTAACGTAAAAATGAAAAAACATAATAAGTGAACGAATGTTGTTTTGCACCAAAGAACAAATATTGTAAATACAAATGAAAGTTATTAGGTGCAAAAGTAAAAAAAATTAAAGAACTATACTATGGAAAGTGATGGAATATAAAATAAAATAAGAATCAGCTTATTGAAAGATACCAAATACAAATAATTAAGAATTATGCCCAAACAAATTCTCATTAACGATAAAGATATAAAAACATGAAGAACACCTTTGAATAAATCAAATAACATTTCTATTCTATAACATTTTAATGTTAGAAATTACAAAAAAAAAAACATTTAACAAGTGAAATTACAATGACTAAATTGGATGTGGAGACAAAAATGAAAAAACCAAAGACTTAAGAAATATATAAAGATATAAAAAATCCAAAAACAAAATTGCATAATATAAAGGAAAAATAAGTTGGATTCTATTTTGACAAAGAACATATATATTTCAAAACTATAATATGCTAAGTAGATTCAACACATAGTTTTGAATCTTTTAAGTCAATATACGAAATGCATTAATGCAAAGCTCATAAGAAAGACAGTAATAATTGCAAATTTAAGATAGAACTTATCGGCCATTTTAAAATGTTAAAAAAACTTTGAAATGCATTACTAAAAACCACCATACAGCAGTTGATGCAAAAAATGTATCAATTCAACAGTTCATAGGAAAGATATAATATGAAATTAATAAAAAAGAATAGTAAGTAAGAAATTCTGCAAAGCTGTATAGAAAAAAGTTAATAAGAATATATAAAAAAAAAACATAAATGGTAAGTACCATAAATATAAATTGTCTTCTACTGAAAAAAAAATTTTTTTCGGCAATATGAAAAAAAGAGCAAAATTTTATAAAAAACACACAAACTATATAATAATTAAAAACATGTAAATGAAAGCGAAAATATAATAGTAATTGAAATGCCACATTCTGAATGAAGAAGTGATTCGTGCAAATCATCTACAGAGAACTGTGGATTAAGTAAAGTTATAGAAATGAGCATGTTAAATTATAAAATAGAATTCAACTCCAGGTACATTCCTGCTTTAATAAAAATTTTAGGACATCATATCATGATTCCAGATATTAATAAATCCTAAAAAATATTTATAAATGCAATAATTGCAATTAGATAATACGATGACAGTAAAATCAACAGCAATAATGAAGAATTATTCTGGAATTAAACTGGCAAGCAAATAGAGTGCAAAGAAATAAAAATTACGTAAGACATTTGGATCTGAATTTTGCAAAGTTTTTTTTTTTTTTATAAATAATGTTTTAAAACTACAGAAAACATTATGAGTACCATTAGATAGAAAGCAAAAGAAAAAAAAAAAGGTAAAGATAAATACTAAAAGAATTTTTAAAAATGTTCAATAAAGAGTTTTTAAAAATAAAAAAATTAAGAATAATAGCACTAAATTAGAAATTATTAATAATAAATTGTCTTAGGAAAATTACTAATTTGGATAAAAACATAACGGATGAAATTAATTATAGAATTAAATTTGGATAAATTAGTTGTTTTTTTAATCTTAAAAAGACATGTTAATATGCCTAAAAATAAAATTTTTTTAAAAAATATGATCCAATAATATATATTTTTTGAATAAGTTGAAATAAATAGTTTTATATTAGTTTAATTCTAGAAATAACAACATATGCTATTTCTGTGGTGTCAGGGCTTAAAGTGTTTGAAAATTTAGAGTAATTACTATTATCACTTATAAAATTGTATACATATTGTGAATATTTACGTTTTTAGGTACATAAAGAACACATAAATTAAATCTATTATGTAAGAGTAACTTACAATCTTATTAAGATCACTTTTTTATGTGCAATATCAAACTATAAACTTAAAAATATAATTTTAATTAATTAACAGTAAGTACGTTATCCTTTTTTTTTTTCATATGTCAAAGCATTGACCGAGAAAGCGAACCCGGGCCAGCTGCTTGGAAGGCAACTATGCTATCCTTTTACATTAAAATACCCATATGCACATGTATATAACTTAAATGTTAGATTATAAAATTTTAATAATAAAAATCAAAATCAAATAAATAGTTATTTTAATGAAATCAAATATTAAAATAATTAGATTTCAATCATTCATATATATATATGTATAAAATAATTATTAAGTTAACTAATATCATTAATTAAGACTCTAAGGTCAAGTCATATCTTAGCAACTAAATGCAAAGGAAATAAAATAAGAACTCAATTATGCAATTATTAACTATGATGTTATAATTGGGACCGATTTTCTATATAGGCATAGATGTGTGTTGGATTATGGCAAATGTTTGTTTATTTGCCATGAAGTTTTGATGCCATTTGAAAGGCTGAAGAATTATAAGACACTTCAGGTACAGTGCATTCAGCAAGTAAGGGATATGGTGGAAATGCAAAATAAAGTATCACAAAACACCCTCTAATGGAATTGTTGAGGGAGATTTATTCAGTTTTTTCAAATAGGCCCAAGACCATTTCGCATAACTATTTTTAATTAACTAAATTTGATTTTAATACAATGTATAAGATATTACTTTAAAAAAAAAAAGTTTACCATGTGATCCACAGACAGTTGCATGAATTTGATTAATTGGCCTCTTTATTCTTACTTTTTC
This sequence comes from Epiperipatus broadwayi, assembly GCA_028023455.1. Lineage (NCBI taxonomy): Eukaryota > Metazoa > Onychophora > Udeonychophora > Euonychophora > Peripatidae > Epiperipatus > Epiperipatus broadwayi. The sequence continues at coordinate 2,476,502 of JAQFVV010006223.1, read as the reverse complement.
CTGACCCTCCAAATAAGGATAGACTGAGAACAAGCTATCTGAACTGCTTGCAGAAGGACCAACTGGAAACACATCTATATCAAAAATGTAAATGATAAAAACAATAATATTAACAACAGTAATTATAGATAAAATCTAATGAAGAATGAGAGAAAACTTGTTTATCAGTTCTATTTAAATTGTTAATCAAAATTTCAGTTACTTTTATTTATATATATTGTACCGGGTTAGACCCTCTTCCATTTAAAATAAACTACCCTGACTGTGAAAATCAACATTGAGAAAAGTGTAAGGCAAGGTGACTCCATATCTCCAAAACTTTTTACAGCAGTGCTGCAAGAAGTATTTTGTGGATTAAAATGGGAAACTAAAGGAATGAAAGTAAATGGAGAGTATTTAAGTTATTTAGATTTTGCAGATGATGTAGTTGTTTTTGCAAATGATGCTTCAGAGCTGCAGGAAATGTTGCAGGAGTTAACAGATGAAAGTAGAAAAGTAGGACTAAAGATAAATGTTAAAAAGACTAAAGTAATGTTTAATCGATTTGCTCAAAATATGAAAATAAAGATTGATTATGAAGAATTAGAAGAAGTTAACAGTTACAAATACCTAGGTCAGATTATTAATACAGATGGAAACATAATGGAGGAAATTAATCATAGAATTAAACTTGGTTGGAGTGCTTTTGGTAGAAATAACTTGATACTAAAAGGAAATATGCCTATGTGTTTGAAAAGAATGGTTTTTAACAAATGTGTTTTACCAGTTCTTACTTATGGATCTGAGACTTGGACACTTAATAGAAGAGCAATACAGAGACTTCAGACCACTCAAAGGAGTATGGAGAGATGTATGTTGGGAGTAACAAGAAGAGATCGAAAACGCAATGTATGGGTAAGACAACAAACAGGTGTTACTGACCTTATTGAAAAAATTAAAAGATTGAAATGGAGTTGGGCTGGACATATTGCTAGAAGAAATGATAATAGATGGACAATTGAAATTTTAAACTGGATTCCAAGAGATTGTAAAAGACCCAGAAAGAGACCACATGTGAGATGGATGGATGAAATAAGAAAATGTGCAGGGGTGTTGTGGAAAAGAGAAGCTAAAGATCGGAGAAGATGGATTAAACTTGGAGAGACCTTCATCCTGCAGTGGATTGATAATGGTTGATGATGATGATGATGATGACCCTGACTTTACAAACTTTTCACCTACACAGTAAAATAGCTATATAAAAGAGAAAGAAATAAAACTTTTTAATGGTTAAATTTATACGTAAAAGTACCTAGGTCAGAATTTTTTTTCTTCTAAAAGTTGCAAGCTATTTAGAAAGAGAATTTTTTTTTTTAATGAAAATATATATATATATTGTAATTAATTTGTAATAATAGATAAAAGTACCTGGATTTATTATGTGTAATCTTGAATAATGTTTGTATAAAAAAAATTGCAAAAGATGCCAGTTTTTTTTTTTTTTAAATATTGGTATAGTAAGAAAACTTTGGGAGAAAGCTTTGTTGTTTTAAAAAAGCTATATCATTATTGTCAAGGACTTTTTTTTTTTTATCAATTCAATTAGCAAAAATTGATTAAAAGCTGAATTATTAACATAGGTAATGCAGAAAACCATATAATAGCTGAAACTCTCATTATGCTCGGGTAAAAAATTTTATTAGTATGCTAGTCAATTAAACCTGGAATTATATAACCTTCTACGAATAGCAATTTTGGGTTTCATTCCTACTTGCACCAATCATTGAGGATCTAGACCTATAGTACCTGTCATCTTTCAAATGATTTTTATCAGTTTGTCAATGATGAACAGTATCAACATAAAAGGACTCTTTGAATGTAAAATTGAGGTCATTCAAATATATCATTATTGGTATAGTGTCAAACTTATACAATTAGATAAAAAGAATGGTTAATTTCTAAAACATTAGCTTGGATAGTTTAAAACAGTTAGAGATGATAGCTAGATTTTCTATTTGAAGAAGACATCAAGAAAAATATAACAAATGAAGCCTTGAACTTCTCTCATAATGACTACTTGTTCTTTTCAAAAAGAGTTTGAACCTATACTTTTAGTTTATTAAACGTGAAATCAGAATTCTGATGCTATGGTAAGATTAATTTTTATTTAAATTAAAAGGCCTTTATAAAAGAAAATAATATTTATTGCAAATATTAAAATAAATATTAATTTTTCCCCTAAATATGTATTAATTTTTTTTAACGCTAAAGCAAATAGAATTTAGAATTGATTTCTTATTCAATTATTAATATTTATTATAACATACACATCTGTTATCGATTGATTTATATTTTGCCAATCTTTATTTGTATTATTGTAGTTGAATAATCATAATTATATGATTGTTTTACACTGGATGTAAGCATATTGGAGCTCATAAGTTGAATATTCAATCTAATTAAATAAATTTCTCTGATATGAATATATACTTGCCGAAAATATGTATGTATATTGTTTTTTATGCCTTGAATTCATCCCTAAGTATCATATAAGGAGTGTAAATATTATAAATAAAATTTTGTTTTATTATATTCATATTATTTTAAGTTTAGTTGTTCATTTCTTTCTCTAGTTCCAAACTTAGTTGAATATAGCTGTCACACACACTTTGTAATACACTGCCATGTTTTTCTTCTGAGCTAATATGGTAAACGGAGGGGCTTATATTTAAGAAGCTGGGGGGGGGGATTTAAACCTGATGTATAAATGTTTTTGAGATAGCATTCTAATATGCAATATGGAGATATGTTTTAAATAAATAAATAATATCTATAGTGGCCAAGGAATAAACTCTCTCTGTATTTAGATATATACGATGAGAATGATGATCAGGAAATATGGCCAGATATCCAGTTTGACCATCATTAGTTAGATATTTAGTCTAAAGATAGTCAATAGGATTACTCCTAATACCCATTACCCCCAGGATTTTTTATATAGAATTGCGTAAATTTAAAAGGAGTGAAACAATAGGTCCATTTCAATACAATCTGTTTTAATTAATAAAGGAAATATAAAATATCTGCAGTTCATAAATCCTTAGATATAATTCATTTTTTAAAAATAATTATACAAAATTTGAAAATATATAATACAGTAATAACACAGGTGCTTTATGGCTTCATGAGACCCCAAGAAAATTTGAATTTGGAGCCTCATGTATAGTGAATTTTTCTTTGGGGGGGAGAGGGGTCCCACACCCTGTGTAAAAAGCCAAATAATGATAATTGTAGGTATAATTTTATTAAAAATAAAACAAAATTACATGTATGACATTTATAAGAACTTTTATATATAGAGGTCAGCGACAGCTGCTTTACAAGCAGTTGTCCCGGGTTAGCGGGTTCGCTTCCCGGCTGATGCTATGACACATGAGAAGAAAAAGTCATAAATTAATTCAATTAATATTTAAGTACTTTTGTTGCATTAAATAATAAACTAGATTAACAAAATGATAATTAGAATAATATATATTTAATATAACAAAATAAAGTTTCTATAAATTAAAAACAAAAACAATTCTTAACTGAACATAAATTACCTAATAAAATTTCATAATGAGAATGAAAATTTTACGAATATTATTATATTTTCACTTTCCATGCTTTATGAGCTGCAAAATTATCAATCAGCGCATTATAATCAAAGTCTCACTTTCACTTGGCGTAAAGAATTTCGAATGTAATTTTTAGTTCTTGTATGTACATTGAAACAATGCTCTGTCTTCTTTTTTTTCCTCATGTGTCATGGCATCAGCCGGGAAGCGAACCCGCTAAACTGGGACAACTGCTTGTAAAGCAGCGGTCGCTGATCTCTCGACCACCATTAGAAAATGTAGAAACTAGCCCTTCTTGAATCACTTTATACATTAATAAGGAAGAATTTCAATATTAATTTTTTGCAAAATGTACAAAGTGGATAAGTTCTTCCTTAAAAATACTAACGCCATCGATTTAGTTTGATTACATATTTATTAATAAGGCAAAAATAATTTAAAATATTTTGATAAGCCGCCACACATCCTTGAATGTCCGATATCAACTGATCGCAAATAGCATTCAACAATTCACTATAAATGCTTGTTTGCCTGCCAATTGCATATCCCCATTACCATCCCTTTTCACATCAACATGTAATTTTCTTTTGCATTTTCTTCCTTTGTCTGATTCATAATTTTTACGGTTAATGGAAAACATTTTGACTCTATAGTATCAAAAAATTCATTTGTTGTTTTGAATGCCTTCTTATATGCACAAAAATAACAATTTTAAAAGATTTATAGCATTGGATAAATCAGAATTTTTATTTTGAAGACTTTCAGTAAGTTGCATTCAATATTTGTAGAATCGCATTCCATATGAAAAATGAAAGTGTTCTTTTAAAATAGTCAAAGTTTTCATATAGCTTTTTTGCTTCTAATTTTGTTACAGATTTTTCATTATAATCTTCAAAAAATTTTAATTTACAGCCAAAAAAATTCATCTCAACATATAAAATTGCATCTGCTTTTGATGACCGTCTTGAAGAACAAATTTTTTTTTTATGTTACATTTTCTTTTGTAGTTACTTTCATTAAAATATCCCATCTCTATATAAAAGAGAAAAATACAAATAAATTTTGAATAAAATCGAAAAAATGGAGTGCTTTTGGACAAGTTTCTGCAGCAGAATTTCCCACTAAACTTAGGCTATGAACTGTACAAACGTCATAAAATACAGTTTTATTATGACTCTTAATCTTCGTTTGTAATCCATTATGTATCTTGGACATATTGGCTGCATCGTAAGATTGTCCTTGATAGTTTTGGATATCGAAACCATATTCTATTAATTTTGAAATTATAATATTTTCTAAATAGCTAGTACCATGCTTTTCAATTAGTAGGAAAGACAAGAAATGTTTCTGAATTTTATTTTCTTTACCTAAATATCATATAATAAACGATAATTGATCTATTGGACTTATGTTGGGAGTAAAGTCAACAATAAGTAAAAAATATTTAGCCTGTTTGATTTCATTAATTGTTTTTTTTTATACATGTTAAAGGCCATTAAATGTATGAATTCATTACATGTAGTATTAGAAAGATAATTCACCTATCCTTTACCATATTTATCATAAGTTTCTAAGTGGGTTTTCAAAAACATAACAAAATTAGCTAAGTATTCTATGCAACTCATAAAATTTCCTGCATTACTATCATATCCTCAAAATTCCAACCCTAATGAAGCTAACAGTTTCACAGTCATAACAACTCTTCTTAGAATCTCACCCCAATAAATTGTTTTTCAAAAGCTTTTATCAATTCTAAATAAATTCTTCCTACACTTTTCATGTGCTTTACGTACAAACACATATTTTCCTTGTTTTTTAGACTCATTATGCCTTTTTAAAATATCAACATTTCCAAATCATTGTGTACTGTAACTCATAAATTTTTTGATTTAATTGAAAACAATTTGCAAATAAACTAGTACACAGATTTTATGGTTTCTGAAAATATTAAGCATTCTCTTTTTTCTAGGGTACTAATTTTTTTGTAATAATTTTTTCATCACAATTAAAATTTAAATTTTTAATGTTTTCAAAATTTTGCCAATTTTCGCGAAGGCAAAACTCAATAAAATCATTTGGAATGGGGTTGGCCATAAAGCGATATCTTCAGTGTATATTTTATGTTTGCTATTGTTTATATATATTGCCTTCATATTTTTATTATTGTTATCGTTAATATTGTTTGTATTAATATTTTGATCATTATTATCATTGATAATTGAATTAATACTTATATCATTGTTACTATTAATATTATAAATATTAACAGTGATCATGTGATGTTTAATATTATAAATAGTTGCATTGTTGGTATTATTTTCAATTTGATCAATAATAATGGTGATTGATACTGTAGAATTGGAAGGTTCATTTTCTATCTTATTTTCTTCTGTTTTGCTGCTGTCATCTTCTACATTTTTTATTGCTATAAAATCCTATAATGAGATTTGTTTTGTTTTAATTCCATCTCTCTAATTTTCTGCTTCTTTTTGTTTTTTTGAAACCCAGATTTGTACTTTATTTTCATCACCCTAAAATATTATTTTTATATTCGTACATTATATAATTTACTATTTTTTAATTTAGTGATCTAATCATTTTTCATAATTTACATACGTTGCTGATAAATTTATGTTAACATCTAGAAAATTGTGGTGTAGTAAATCTAAGATTTCGTGCTGTAATATCGTAAATTAAAAACTCAGTGAGTAATAAATGAATATGTTTATATCTTCAAGCTTTCAGGCCAAGATGCTTAAGACTGGCTTATATATATATATAAAAGTTAAGTAGAGAAAATGTTGGTATCATCCTTTTCTTATCAAAATCTCTGTCATGTGGTCAAGGCCTGGTCGTTCTTAAGACAGCTGTTTAAAATCTGATTGGCTGTCTGAGAGACATCGGTAGGTGCATGTGAAAGACTAGCAACCTTTCAATTATTAATAATTAAATAAATGTAAATTAGAAATTCAGTATTCTACCCCAATTCAATAATATAAAATGAGAGAAAATTTGTTGAAATCAATTGTACATTCTCACAGGAAAGGCCTGCACCAAATCATGTATTAGAATTAGTACAAAATAAATATTTTAATAACAAAACAAACAAAATACTAGTATTAATATCTATCTTGAATTTTCTCTTTAAACTGTTATAGTTGTCAATCTTAAAATCCCATTCACTTCCAGTGACATCCAGTAGCAAAATGGGGGCAGTAATAAATGATATCTACTAATTATCAACAATAACCAGAGCAAATGTAATTAATTTTTTTTTTTTTCTAACCATGTGTTATGTGATATAAGATTTTAAGATTGAAAACTATAGTGACCCATTTCATGTGAATGGTTTCAATTTTTGAAATAAAAACAATAAAATTCACTTTTATATTTGTTCTGGTTGTTGTTGATAAGTAGTTGACATCATTTACTACCTTGCTTATTTCGTCACTGGATGTCCTTCGGCCCTTATCAACAGAATAGGGGATGAAATGAGACTAAGGACCTTTAGAAAATACATTACAGGGTAGGATCATTGCATAGGGATGATCTGTACGCAGCAATGCACTCTGTCCCATGCCAAGGTATTTACATTTCATATACTGCCATGCGCATTGCACTTGCAATCTAAAGTCCCCAGATATGGAACCAAAATTTAATCGGTGCTTTTTTTACTACAAAAATAAGTTTATAGAATAATGATTTGAAGACTTTGCCCCCCTCCCAACTGACGAAGGCCCCAGCCCATTGTCCTTTTGTACCCATAGGATAACACACCTCTGCATAATAATTATATATTAGCATATAGCTTTACTTGATAAACAAAATCCATTTCAATTTCATTCCACGTGTACAATTTAAATAATCTATTAAACAAATTATATATTATGCTATCATACTGAAACATTACAAGTATTTCTATAGATAATATTCTGCACAACAAGTAAAAATGTGGGACTTAAAAATAAAAGATTCTTGGCTAGATTTCCAACCAAAAAAATTTTTTTCAATTTGATCTATTAAATAGAACTGCATTACATGTAATTAACATTATATAAATATTTTAAATACTAAATTCATTTAGCCTAAAGTGTATATGTAATTAAATGGAAGCAGACAATCTCCAATAGCTAGAATGATCAACGCTCATGTGTCAACAAATGCTTGGAAGAAACGAATACTGTTCTTAACTTTACCTTTGATATTATTTAAGCAAGCATTTATTGTCAATGCTTATTTAGAAACCATATTTTAAATACAAAGTATATCACTCTGAAATCATAGTAAGTATTACAAAATGAAGATTTTCACTTTTAAAAACTTTATAATAACAACATAAACTGTCTTATAAATAGAAATATGTTAAATACTAAATATGCTTAGACTAAAGTATTTATTCAAATTAAACAAAAAAAAACAGCTAAGAATTATCATGCTCATATGTCAACAAATATTTAAAAGAAAAGGATTAATTATTCTTTAAGTTTTGATATTGTTTAAGCAAACATTTGTTTGGTTAAATAAGGTTACCTCTTCACTTTATAATACTTAACTATGATTTCTGAGTAATATACATTGTATTATAAATATTGCTATTAAATATATATATATTTTTCATGTGTCATAGCATCGGCCAAGAAGCGAACCTGCTAACCCGGGGCAACTGCTTGTAAGACAGCTGTGCTGACCTCATGGCCACCAATGCTTGACATAGCTATTAAAAATATTGAATGCTTTATTTCCAACATTGTCAACATCCTTTTCTTTTAAAATTTGCAATATATATATATAAGTAATTTAGGCTAAGTGTATTTAGTATTTAATATATTTATATGGAAAACTTTACTTTGACAATATGTTTTTAAAATAGGAGTATTTCTTCATCTTATAATGTTTAATTATGATTTCAGAGCGATATATGTCATATTTAAAATATGGCTACTAAATAAATTGAACACTTTACGTTTCTTTAAATAAGAGCAAAGCTCAAGATAAAGATGGTCCCGTCTTTCTTTTTAAACTTGTGTTGTATGAACATGATCAACTTAGCTATCGGAGGTTGTCTTTCCATTATAGTGATATTGGAAATAATAAACTTTAAATGCATATATCACAATAATCATTTACAAGTGTCATTTAATAAACTTGCAAATAGTGTCTTTTCTGATCAACCCATTAATGAGATAAAAATTAATTTCCTTTCATCTAATTTCCAATTTTCTTATATATATAGATCAATCACTGATATGAAGCATGAAACATTACACTAGTAGTAATCTTAGCAAAGCCTCACTTAATTAGTTAACAACACTTTCAGATGACAATGCAGATATAATTTATTAATTTTAACATGTAAATAAACAAGACTATTACATATAAATATGTAGAATTAAACATATATCATAAAATTTATAGATTAAACTTTGAATGCACATATACAGAGCTAATCTGTCCTTTATTTAGCTAAATATAAAAAATCACTGAAAATTTTATTAGGGCCTTTGATAAAATAATGCTAAGTACTTTGCTTGTCAAGAGATAAACCAGGGTTCAATTTCTTATTCTCAATAAGTGCAAATTTTTAAAGAACCTCATGGAATAATGAATAGCATAACACCATCATAACCATGGCATGGAGATCAAACATGGGTAAAATGTGGAATATTTTCTTAATAGCTGGGATTTCATATCAATTTACTATTTTTTTTACATGTAAGTAGACCTATGGTCAACCTAATTAGCCATTCAATCACTGATAATTAAATGAGTTTTTAATAATTCTTAATTAGAGAGAAAACAAAAACAAAAATGCTAAAATTCTTTCCATCAGATAGTTGATTAGTTTGTAATAAATTTTTCTTTATTACTTTTTTTGAACTGCAGCAGTTTAGTGAAGTAATAAGAGTGTATAACTGTTGTTAAAACAGGCAAAACTCACTATACATATTGCCACATACAGCAAGCTAGTGTAATCAATGGATGCCAGAAGGCTTGTGCATAAAATAGTTGCTGGAGGGTTGCATTTGATCCTAAGATCTAGGTGCAGTACTCTCAGATCCAAGGCTCCTCACTGACGAAGGCCATAGCCAGAAACTAGTCGGGGGATATTGGATGAGTAGGCACTAGATGGGGAATTTATGCACAAGCCTTCTGGCATCCATTGATTACTCTAGCTTACTGTGTGTGGCAATATGTATAGTGAGTTTTGCCTGTTTTAATATATATAATACTGTATTATATTTATTGATTTTATTAAAAATATTACTTAAAATTATTATATTACCAGTAGTTGGAGCAACTTTAAATACTATATTAAATATAAAATATATAACTGACAATCATTCCGTATTTCCTTTATTTATATAAAATAAAAAATCATTTCTCTTTAACTCTTTTCTAACTCCATCCATGTCTATTTTATAGATGCCATAAAATTAGATTCCTTAATGCCACTATTCTTACAAATATAGGTATTACCAAATTTTGGCTTGATCTACTTTTTTTATGCTGCTCATATATGAAACTTTCTACCTACCAATATCTCATCATTTCAGCCTTTAAAAATAATAGCAGATTATTTTTCTTTTCAGTTGAAATCACACTTTTATTTTTTTGCTATCTCTTAGCATCCACTATTTTTTTAATAATAAGCATTTTTTGTAATTTAATAAGCTTATTAAAGATTATAACATACTTTTAAATATTTATTAGGTAGTCGTGGAGGGACCGTACTGCCGCATTTTTATTTGTCAATTTTCAGCCACTCTCGTATATAAATTTATCACTTGCAAGCTTTGGAACGGTTGCTGATGGTGTCGCAGTGCCATCTGCCGGCGGCAATACAGTCCCTCCACGACTACCATTTATTATTAGAATAAATTGCATTAAAAGAATGAAAAAAAAAGGATAAACAATAGCATGGAGTAAGATTGGGTTCCATTCTATTATTACAAAAAGTTATATGCAGATTATAAAATATTTCCCTATTGCTTATATGAAAAATTGAGTATACTGTCTTCATTAAAAAAAATTTTTTTTACAATTTTTCCATGTCTTTATTGAGAAACTTTTCTATTTCAATAAAAAATCTCTTGAGAAATCAAACATACAATCAGCGTAAATTTCCTGAAACTATTCTTTTTTCAAATATGACTAATGAACATATTAAATAAAGTAGGTGGAAGAAATGAACTCTATGTATCTGCTATGACAGAGGTGGCAAATAGCAGCCAGAGGGCCACATGCAGCCCGCTAAGAGTTTTTATGTGGCCCACCAAGACAATCAGAAAAATCTGCCTTGAAATGAGATTTCCTTCCCATGCATAACCAAAGTTTCATTTCGTATTTTCCACTAGGATGGCCACGTCAGTATAGATACAATGTGCAGTGCTTTTCCAGTTGATTGGTTAATTTCAATTTTGTCTTTGCATTACCAAATATATACATTTTCAACTTTAATGAAACCATGAACCCTCCGAAAAAATGTAAAATCGGTGATGAATGTCGTGTGTTTAATGAAGAATGGACAAACAAATATTTCTTTGGTAATACAGGGAATAGAGCAGTGTTTATTGTGTCATGAAAAAAAGGTGCAGTCCTCCGCTAACCTTCACTTCCACAAAGTGGCCCTAATGCGGCCCTCCGCCAACCTCTGCGGACTCCGAGCCAAAACAATTGCCCACCCCTGTGCTATGATTATTATTCAATGTTACTTGAATTTTTTTATTGGAGAGCATTTTTTCAAATAAATTAATTGTTTTCTTACATTTAAGAATATTAAAATCTTTTACAAGTCTATTTTTCCAAATAGAATCATCAGCCAAAGTTAAATCAATAAAGATATCACCAATCTGAAAGTCTTTTTCATTGCGAGTGGTTAAAGATAAAATTTGTTCACAGCAACTTATTCCTACTCTAAATCCAGCTTATCCTATAGATAGATGGCTCTCAACTATTGGTAAATTCTTATTAATAATTATTATTTCAAAAAGTTTGTAGAAAACAAGTAATAATGATATTGAATAATTTTTTTGATTAACGTTAGATTTATTTAACTTTAAGAATGCTACCATTGTTGCTTTTAAAGCAAATTTTTGGAATAGTTTCCGTATAAATAATGTATCATGATAACCATTTTTTACTTTTAGGACTTAGTTTTTTAAAACCTCTGGAAATATTTGCTTTTGGGGCCTTTCCTGGTTTAAAACAATTCAGACAAATTCAAGCTCAATAACATCCATTTATTTTAGCAGACTGGCTGTGCCATTAGTAATTCTTTAAAAGATACCTTCCCATTCACCAAACTTGCATAAAAAAGTGGTTATGTCTTGTGGTTAGATCTTTTTAAAAAATTTTGCTTCTCTACAGAACTCTCAACATTTTTTTTTTCAAGCAGCATTCCGTGATTTTACAAGTTTATCAGAAATTTGGGGGTCTTTGACAGATAAAAATTGGCTATAATGAACATTGTTGATTTGTTCTAAACAGGAATGAATAGCTTTCGAAATCTATAAAAAATAAAAAGGTGGACAGTCAGACTATTGTTATAATGAGTTTGTTCAACCTGTCACAGTAAGAGGAAATTAGAAAGACTCAATAATATTCTGTTCAAGATATCCAGTACATTAGTATTTGTCTGAAGGTTAGTGATGATGGTATATTATAAGATGTACTACGTTGGACTATTTCCATCATTTATGAGTGAATGTTGAATGTATAGAAAATTTTAAACTTTTCAAATACAAACAACTTGTTAGTAATAACACACAAATATGCAATACAGGTTAGTAATTACACAATGTTTCGAGTAGTATTATTCTCACTCTTCTTCAAGTGTTGCTGGCCTATATGCACAGTGACAATATTCACTTAGAAGTTGAACTCGCACCTTTAGATCCTTGTATATTGAATTTAAGGCAAACGCTCTACCAACTGAGCTACTCTGTCAAAGGCAACATATAGTAGAAATTTGATATATTTATATATGAGGGTTGGTTCAAATCCTCCGGAGTTCTTCAATTTTTTTTTTTTTAAACAAGTCTAATTATTTTTATTTTTTCCTAAGAGCAAGATTAATTAGAGGCTTCCATACATTGTGTATTGCCACACTGGGTTGACTTATAAGATTATTTACCATTGTCATATGAGCAGCTTCCTTGAATTTTCTTCTATGCATTTTTTCCTCTTTATCCAATATCTTTGTATTTTCCCACTTAAGCATGTGGTCATTAGTACATACATGATCTGCTATGGTAAACACATCTGTTTTTGTCCCTTTTAATCATTAGTTTGGGTTACTTCAATTGTTATTCAACAGGGCGACAAGTCTCACCAATGTATTTCCTTCCACATTCACATGGGTATTTCATAGATGCAGTTTTTGTTCTTCAGCATTTCCAGTTTAGGCTTAGTAGTGTGATATGGCTTTGGAAAGCAGTTCTAATATTATATTGACTGCAGATTCTCCTTAGTTTGTCCACCATTCCTGGTATGTATGGATACACTGTTGTACCAATAACTGTTTTCTCTTTTGGTGTCTCTTTGTGTTGTCTATTGAAGGTTTTTCTGATGACTGCTGATGGATAACCATTCTTCATAAGCATTTGTTCTATGTGAATCTTTTCTTTTTCCAAATCACTGGTTTCTGAACAAACCTCCTTCGCTCTGTTCCATAGTGATAGTACAATTCCTTGTTTAGTGCTTCTTGTATGATTGGATTTTTAATTTTATTCATCCAAATGATTTTTTCCATTTTTCTCTATGATCATATCTTAAAAACTTCCAATCTGATCCTACTTTTTTACAGTTTCCACATTTCACAACTATGTGATAGTACATTCCACACATAGCATTTTATTATTCTTTTCCTTATTTTTTTCTTCAAAGGTCCACAAAATATTTTTCTTTCTCTTAGTAAATGCCTCCTTTACCAATGCTATTCTTTTAACTTCATCTTCACTTCTTCCATTCTCACTCAACCAATTATCCAAATAGCTAAATCCTTTACCTGTTGAATTATATTATCACGGATTTCAACTTGCAGCCTTTTTGCATTCCTCTATCCATAAATACTTAGTCTTCTCAACATTAATCTTCATTCTATATTCCATACATCCTTCTTCCAATTTATTCAATATATTTTGAAGATGCTTTTCATTCCCAGCTATAAGAGCCATACTAGCTGAAAATCTTATATATTTTATTATTCTACCTCCAACATTTGCTTTTCCAAAGTTTAAATAAGTATTTAACATGTCTTCTAAATAAACATTAAAAAGAACAGGTGACATACTGCATCCTTGCCTAACTCCTCTTTCTATATTCACTTCATCAATATCATTATTCTCCAATCTAATTCTTATTCTTTGCCCAGTGTAGATATTCCAAATCAATGCTCTCTCTTTCCAAAATACTCTATTTTTTTCAGATGGTCATTACTCTATCAAATGCTTTTTCCAAATCCACAAAACATATACCAATTCCTTTATCTTTTTTCAATATATCTTTCTGCAATTGTTCTAATGACACCAATAGCATCTCTTGTACTTTTCCCTCTCTGAAAATCAAAGTGTTCTCCAATATAATACTCTATCTTTCCATAAATTATTTGAGTTAAAAATCCGCAAAGAACTTTAGAAATATGAGATAACGAACTTATTGCCCTTTACTCTTCACATTTAACAATTAACAGCTTTTTTGTTTTAGCAACTGCAATCGTCCTTAAAAAAAATCTTCAATTCAAACTCCACTATTATATATCAAATTGCAAAGTCCAATTATTAATATATCTTAATAGTATATTCTCTCATTTCTTTCAAAAATTCTATGGATATTGTACCAAATCCAACAACCTTACCATTCTTCATTTATGCAATAAACTTTATTACTTCATCTGTCAATATGTCCATATCTTTATTGTCTACTTCAATATCTCCATTTTCAAATTCATAATTAATTAAATTATTTTCTTTTCTAAATAGATATTGAAGATATTCTTTCCATCCTTTCAATATATCATTGCTATCAATTTATTTTTCTCCAAGTGACATTTCTAAACATCAAATACCAGATCATATCTTTCCACCTGTCGATGCATTTCTATCTCTCTACAATCTTGTTCCAATCACTTTTATTTTGCTAAATCTGTTTTTCTTTTCAGCTCATTATTAATTTTTCTATATACATTTTGCCCTTTCTCAATAATGACATTCTTCCATCTTCTCTGTACTCCCATCTTTTCTAACATACCTTCAGTTAACCAAGATCATTTAGCTTTCTTTAACCAAATACTGCCTATTTCATTTTTTGCTGTTTTCAATAATCTTTCTTTAATCCTATACCAACACTTATCAGAACTATTAATATATTGCTCATCTTTATCAATCCTTTTTATTATACTTTCACATATTAAACCAAATTTCCCTTTATCAATTTTTCTCAATTAATCTAAGTCCCATCTTATATATTTTTCCCCTCTTTTTATTTTTAAACTCACCATTAATTTAGTCATAGTTCGAGTTTATACCAGCACCAGGTAAAGCATGAAAACCCTTAAAGCACTCTTGTATCTATCCTGAATCAATATATGATCAATTTAATAATATTCTCTATCATCTGGAACTTTCCATATATACAATCTTCTTATACGAATTTTAAAGCAACTGTTTGCAATCACAAACCCATTCTCCTTACAAAATTATATAAGATGGCTATTTTTTTTATTTCTTTTTCCGATATCATAATTTCCAACAATTTTTCCTTCCTTAGCTTTCTCTGCAACAACATTCCAATCACCCAATAGTAACATAAATGCACTTTTTCCCTCCACCTACCTTCTCATATTTTTCATAAATTTCAATATCATCATAATTGGTAGTCAGCATAAAAACTTGTACAAGTACCAAATCCATAGGATTTGCATTTATTCTCATGATCATCAGACTATCATCACATTGTGCCCATTAATGCAGATTTCAACTGATTAATATAAAAATAAAAATAAAATATAAGAAACATCGTGGCCATTAACACAGAATTTTCACGAGGGCAGGATACCATATCTTTAGAAATATTCCACTGCATGCTAGGAAGATCACAAACTTTCATCATTTTACTGAAATGGTAGTGAAAAAAATGAAGAAACTAAACGGAGCGTGTCAGCATTTTCACCTTATAAATAAAAAATTGAAATAAACCTTCGGAGGGAATTTATAACCGCTTCATTAATTTTTTAAAATTTGACAACTAACACATATTTAGTAAAATTAAATTAAAAAAAAAAAAAACACACAAATACTTGTAGGACTCCTGAAATTATATAATTAAAAAAAAAAAAGGCTGTCAAGTTTGGTAGACAGGATAATACTTAATTCTTTTTTTTTTTTAAAATACAAAAAATTGACACGATCTTCACCATTAGTGGATTACCGTAATGTAGGACTTTTTAATTGTGTATTTATTCAGTGAAAAATTATTTTGTTTAGCTTTCCATTTAAGCCAAATTTTTAATGAAGTGTTGTTTAGAGAACATGAGATAACTAACTATTCCTATTTTTAAAAACAAAATTGGAATGAAGAATGTAAGTAAGTTTATTATATTATTGTAAAAAAAAATGTCTAACTCTTGCAATCCTATTTATAAGTCAACATATTTATAGTAGAGACAAGTCTGAAACTGCAAAAGTTTGCACTCAATATTTCCATAATCTTATTTTGGTAACTACTAATGTGTGTGTACAGATGAGCTGCAAATAAAAACAATTTCGACAGAGTTTATCTATTACGTTATATTTATATTGATAAAGGTTTTATAACGGAACTATATTTCAGTATGATTGAAAATGTGAAAAATTGGTCCATTTAACACTGAAATATTATAATCCATTCCCTAAAAGTAGTCATGTGGTTAGTTCTTAAAAACTAAGAAAAAATAATAAGTTGGATTTGTTAAATAATTATTTTGAAATTAAATTTGGTAGGAAAATATGAAGTGGCGAAAAAAAAACTAAAAATACGTGAGAGAATCTGAATTTGTGATAGATTAGAGATATTTTATCCAAATGATAAAGAAAAAATGTGAGTTTATTGATCTTCACATTTCATTTGAATATTTAAATGAATTACTTTCATCAGCTAAATGCCACAGTAAACCAATAATAATTTTGTTAGACCTACTAAAAAGTTGATCAGCTAGATTCTAAGGTTCAGGAAGAGTTTGATGTTAGCAGTTACAGCATATGACTAAATCTGTGAAAAAATTGTTGGTACAGAAAGGAATTTTATCATCATTTGATAATAAACCAAGAAAAATTATTAATAAAAAGATTGTAGCCGTGGGAAGAAATGTTTATATCAAAACAAGATTAAAAGAATGATACACGATAAAAGCTAATCAATTAAGAAACTTACTTAGTGTAGATAGTTTATTTCCAGAGGCTTTTAAAAGAAAACCACATTCTTCATTCTGAGGATGTTTACAATAAGAAAGACATCCACCAAAATTTAACCATTCACATGAGATTTGCTTTAAAATGAAAAAAAATAAAAAAAATAAACATTTTCTATTTATAAATGCAGAAAATATTTTAAATTTTAAAAAAGCCAATTTCCAATATTAAAATATTATATGTTAGATTTAAATAAATAGGAAACTGTCTGAACCATCAAAATAGGCATATGATTAATCAGTAAAAGGGAGTAAAATATAGTAAAAAATGTCAATATACAACATAATGTTTATAATATTTAGACAATAAATGATATTTCTAAACTACTTGATCATGTGATAATATTTCTATACAATTTTGATATGAAATTATATACATAATTAAAAATAGAAAAAAGTTAGTGAGTAAGTTAGTTTTATAATGCAAAAATAAATTAAGAAATGTAATTGAGGTAGTGATAAGATAAAATGAAATATAAGTGAATTATATGTGTAAAACTTTTATGTATATAGAAAAATTATCTCTAAAATACTCTAAAAAAGTGCAATATTAATTGCTTTCAATGGGCTCATATGTTAGAGGACAGAATACAATGGGAAAAAAATTTGTTATATTGAATAAAATATATAATTATATCAATAAAAAAGGTACATATGTGCATAAACAAATGAGCACAAAATAACAGACTCTTATGTATAATGATTAATTAAACATAAAAATGTTAATTAATCCAATAATAAATTTGGTACTTGTAAGTTTTCAAGTAAACCAAGATGGCATTCCATATTTTTGATAAATGTATAGTTTCAAGGGGAGATAATCTACAGATGTGTTGGTTGTTAAATTAAAACAAAATTAATAAATCGATTGTTAAATTTTAAAAAAAAAAAAAAATTCCGATAAATTTCATTAAGAACTTTATTTCAATTTTTTTTTTTTTTCCTTATAATGTGGGAAGTGACGATATGCTCTTAATATTGTCGTACTTTGGTCCAAATTCAGCATGTTTCTTTTTGTCCGCAGTTTTTTTGGTAAATTGTCATAATGATAAAAATTTGCGACCTTCCTCTCATAGAACAAAATGCAGTGGACTATTTCCAAAGATATGGGCTTCTGCCCTCCCGAAAAGTGGGCATTAATGGTACACAATATGATTGCACACCACCGTCGTGAAAAAGTGTAAATATTGTATTTATATTTTTTTTTTCATTTTTTTGTTAATAAGTTAATCCAAAAAAAAAAAAAAATAAATTGTGAATATTGTAGTTAATTTTTCCACAATGATTTCTTTTTTTAAAATAACATTAATAAAAAATAAAATGCAATTAATAAATATGAAGCATCATATTTTTTTGTAAACACTTTTTGGGAGCTCCCCAAAATACAGGTTGCCATCTTGGTTTACTTGAAAAGTCACAAGTAATATATTTAACTAAAATAAAATATATATATATAACAATATATATTCAATTTTCCATAATAAAACAGTATATACGAGCGCTTTAATACTCTGGGTGAAGATGCTATTAGTGGTAACAAAAACAATTAAATAATAACCTGTAGCTTTATACTTTACATTTGTCTAAATATGATAATATAAATCGTGCTATCACACTTAAGACGTAAAACTGTAATAATACATAGAAAAAATAAATTAAATGTCTAAGAGCTTTCAAGAAGATGCACTTCTCATAATCATAGCCAGTTATGACTTGTTCTTTGAAATCATTACATTAATACAATATGCAAATTCTATGCAAATGAGTCCTTAAGACCATCTTTTTGAAATAGCAAAACATGCTTCTTTACGATTAATGGCGAAGGAGACCTCTGCAATAAAGTAAGCCTCCTTTACCTTTCGCTTAACATCATGTCTCTCAGTACAAACCAATTTTGCAGATGTGGGTTCGAACACATGTCCCGATTCTTTTTGATGTTGAGCAAAAATTGAAGTCCATTCTGGATTAGTATGTGACTTGTCTTCAACTCTGTGTTTTCCAATATTATTAATAAACTGCCTAATCTTGCTATAAACTATACTGCGCCTGTATCCTGACTTGATTAAGTTGTTAGTATAAGTAATCATGTTAGACCTTGTCTGCCTCAAATTTGCACAAATAGTAATTTCTAAAAAGAAATGAGGCCTAGCACTTTCGAAGTTTTGACCCTCATATTCATGGCCAAAATAGATTTTCAAATCATTGCTGTGATATTTATAAACGATAATGTAAGTAAATGCGTATGTAAACCAACTTGTCCATTTTCTTGAAATAGCAAAACATGTGTCACGGCCATATAAAGTTCTTAAAATAAGAATTTCTCAAGAGCATGACTAAACAGACCAAGATGTTGCAAATCTTTAAAATTATCTTGATTTTCAACATTAATGTGTTTCTAAAAGTTTGTGATAATTTCAAAAATAGTTGATCAGTATGTAGATTATAATATTTTAAAGACTTGCATCAAACTAATCCAATTGGTTCTCATTATGGGAAATTGTTCCTGTTAATTCAGATTTATTTAATTTCATTTTTTAGCTATAAAACTATTTATTACAGAATTTTCAATATTATACAGAGAAATATTAAAAAAACAAATGAAAATATAAAATTTGAAATATGCTGCATATTTTTCTCAATGGCATAAAGGAGAAAATACAGTATTTGGGTGACATTCAAAATCTGTCAATATACAGAAAGCCAAAATTTCAAAGAACAACTTTTCTCAAAATCAAATACTCAAAAAAACCAACTCAACTAATTATAGTAATAAAATTTCAAGATGACTATATTTTAATATAATGTTTTGCAAAAAAATAAAATCTAGTCAAGCGTTGATAGCTGAGAGGTCATTGCAGCGGCCTTGCAAGCAAGTAATTGGTTGCAGACGTTTGTGGGTTTGCGTCCCGGCCGATGCTATGACATATGGAAAAAAAAAATCTATATATATAATAAGTGTTACTTCAGCCTTTTTATATTAGCTTTATAAAAATATGAAAAATTTAACATGAAATAATTTTCTTAATTTGAAAATAATGTTTTTCTATTTTGCTAAATAAAACATCAGGAAATTCATGTGTTATCATATTGAAAACAGATTAATATTTGACAATAAAAAATAATGAAAAATTTCTAATTTACTTACTCAAACTGAAATGTTTATTAAAAATGATTTTGATTTTTTAAAAAAGATATTATATATGATGTTCTAATATCAGTTAAAAATAATCATTTAAAAATTTTTGAATTAAAATAAAACAAAAACATTAAAATTTTACCTCAATAAATATGCAACATATATATATTTTATATGCATTATTATAACATTCATCAAATGTTTCATAAAGTAAAATTTTTAGAGTAAGTCTTGAAGTGCTATATTTTCCTCTTTGATTGCATACAAGACATAGGAATTTATTAAATTTTATATTACATGACCTATGTCCAAAAAAACAGCCATTTATACACCTAAATGACTGATTATAGTTAATACTACTTTTTATGAAGTGGGTTCAATAAAAAAACTCAGCTACATTCATATTTTAGAAAGTAATAACAAAATAATAGTTTCCAAATGAACTGAGAAAACATCATTTCCTGAACAAATATAATTTTGTTTATCATAAAATCATTTTCCTCATGATAAGATATATATATATATTATTTTTTAAATTTAAATGTTTGCTTTTAACAATTATTAAGATGTAGCAGCACTTTCCATGACTGATATTCCCACTTTTTACTTTACTTGATAATCTGACAATTAAATCAGAGATCAAATAAAATATCATCTTTCAGAGTTATTGGGCTTAGAACAAGTTCAACGTATACTTCTATTTACTTATCTTAAAACTTGATGCTAGAAAAGATTCTCTCTACATCACTTCCAGTTTTTCCCTCACAATTAATTTAATGCTTTTTAAAATAATTATGATTTGGTTGCATTATATATTTAATGAATGGCTCAGAAAACATCAAAAATCAACAGTATAAAATTTCTTTTTTCTTGGCTTTGTTCTAATAATTAAAGTGATTGTTTAGATTATATGCAAAAAGCTTTTAATCCTATGACCTAAAATATTTTTACTGAAAATATTCCAATAAAAATTGAATTTTTTGTATGAGCATAAATATTTGTTGCTTTTCAGCTGATTCATTTGGTAGCAGATGAAATGAAAAGTTCTAAACAAGATCAATCCTAATCTTGAATAGTGCTCCGGCTATTATCTAAAATATCCCTTGATAGCTTAGAGTTAAAAAATTTCTAGTTAGCTCACAGATGAGAGACCCTAAATCGGACATTGGTAAGCGGATAGAATTCAGACTTTTTATAATGTTTAAGCAGTAATATTAATTAAATCTGGCCACAGATCTTGCAAAATCCGTGTAAATGATTCCCAATATTTAAACGATGAAGTCCAAGTATGAGGAACAGCAGACAATTTCTAATGCTAACAATGACATTCTACAGTTTCACACAAACTTCTCTTTATAAACATAACCATAAGCTAAACTTTATTCTCATTATTTCTGTATGCTCATTGTAGAAAAAATGTGAAGTTTAGCGTCTACAATCTGGAGCAATCATAATGATTATTACCTATAATACAGTTCTAATTAATCAAATTTAATCCAAATTCACAATTCAACCAGGCTAGCCAAAAAATATAACTCTAAAGCACAACAAATGGTTTCACTGCTAAAAAGCAGCCTTCTCAAGTGTAAAGAACAACAAAAGAACATATTTAACTGCTTATGCTCCGTGAGCGCTCATCGGATGATGTGTTGTTTTCTTTCTTTACTGACATAAAAAGTATAAGCATGACGTCACCCAAAAGATGGGCATTTGATAGCTCTGTCATGTGATTCCAAAAATGTCTACCTCAAAAACATCCGTTGAAATTGGGGATTTTTGGCAGTAGTTGTAATTGACCAGAGTATTTAATTTTTTTGTTTTTTGATAACTTTTGTAATTATCACAAAGCGATAAAAGACGAAAAATGGTTTATGGCCTGCTAGTGAGGACTTCTCAGGTGTTAATCATAAACAAGACCTATAATAGAGCTTCAACATAATGACTCGTAAGTATAAAAATTTAAATATTACAATTTTTTTTTTAATTTTTTTGAAAAAATTATCTTTTTTATTAATTTTAGTTTGTAGTTAATAAATTATATATTTATTTATGCTCATATAGAATTTGTATCTACCGTAATTTTCTAAACTTCTAATCCACTTATTTTATAATAATTTATTATTTATAATTATGTTTATATAATATGTTTGTGTTTACAAGTAATGAGTTATAAAACTAATAATCAAATGTATAGAAAGATTGCATATGCAAGCATATAATCAAATTCTGATTCTTGTTTATGTTTTTGTTTATTCTTGTTCATGCTTTGGAGTCACTCTGGTTTTGCTATATGTTTCATAACATTATTTTCAAGTCTATAGCTAACAAATTGATTATATGCAAATAAATTATATCTATGTGGTACAATAAATATAACAAGATAACATCACTTCTGTGCATAAAGAATATAAACATCACTTGTGTACATCAGCTTTTTGCTATGCAACGGTAGACACTTTGCAATATTCTATACAAGAGATGGAATAATTCTGAAGATGTAATTGAGGTAGAAACAACTGAAGACACTGAGGAAGATTTAAAAAAAGATGAAACAGAAAATTACAATTCAAATCTAAGCTTCTATAATAATCCTGATAAAGAACAAAAATGTGATATCAGAGATGATCGATTCTCTGATGCATTAAGCATAGCTAATATCATTAATAAAGTTAGAACGATTGTGCAAATGGTTAGAAACTCTCCCCTGAAAAATTATACTCTTTAAAATTATGTCCAAATATTTACTGAAACAAGAAAATTTAAGCCTAGTACTAGATTCTAAAACTAGATGGAACAGTTTGGTACAATTTTTACAGTTAAAATCACAAATTGAAAAAACAATGATTATCTACAATATGAAAAATCCAATATGTGAAGCAGAATATACAGCTCTTAATGACCTTATGCGTGCACTGAAACCCGTCAAATCAGATTGCAAAATCTTTGCAGTCATTATGCGACGCTTTTTATTACAGAGGGAGTTTTTTTCTTTCATCATGCAAGAACTTTCTGAGCAGAATTCTATCTTTTCGAAAAAAGTTCAGAAAGTACTAATTTTAAAAATAAACAAGAGAAGGCAAAAACCTTTGGTTGGATTATTGAAGTATATAAAAACTGGGAAAAAGTATTATAAAATAAACAGAAAAATAGTAGAAACCGAGTTGCAACCATTTCCAAGCAAGTCAACCTTATTGGTTACAGCAAAACGAATAGTAACTCATCTTAAGATTTTCTCTTCTGAAGCATTGCAATCTGATTCATCACACTCCCATTCTGACTCTAAGGAACAGGTGACATTGAGAGCGAAAGGTAGCAAACATTTTGTGAGGAATTGGTGCGTCAAATCAAAAAGAAACTGAATGTGTTTCTAAAGCTCCTCAATATAAAAATGAAGGTTAATGTCAATCATTTGCAAAGAATATATCCAAGAAGTTCAAAATCTTTGTGGGCAACTTGTGAAAAACAATAAATGTAATAAAATTAATGGACGCTCTTGAATCCATATCACCATCAATTATAGAAGCTAAAAAGTCCTTTTCAGCCGCAGGACTATTTATATATCCAAACTGAGAACTAGACTCAGTGATAAAAGTGTAAACTGCCTGTGTTTCTTATATTCATATTACACGTTAATTGCCAAATCATTCGTAAAATGAACTAAAGTGAAACTAATCTGTCATGGTTTAAAAAGAAAATGTTAATTTTCTAAAAAGTAAGTTTTGAATTCAATTTATAGTTTATATATTATATATAAATGAATAAAATGCTGTGAAATGTTCAGTTTTAATTCCACCTATAATAATCCAGGAAATCCCAGGATTCCAGGAAAAGAGCTTTTTTTTTTTATTCCGGAATCCCGGAATTACCGAAATCTAAAAAAGAACAATCCCTAGTATTTATATAATGTAGAGGAAAGCAATCAACCTTTAAGCTATCAACAATCTCAACCTGTAATCAAGGCAACCTCAAAGAAAGCTGGCTTAATTACAGATCGAGATTGTTGATTTATCATCTAACGATGAAAACAGATCCATATTCTTGGAGCACCAAAAAACAACAGGCCATTTGTTCGAATCCACTATGGCAAGGACACTATGCACGGAATGCAATGATATAAAACGAAAAATTAAAGAGGCGTGATTGTTTATTGCAAATGATAATTGTGCAATAAACCGGAAAGAATCGTGCTTTGCAATCTCCAGAAAATGGTCGTTATAAAATTTGCATAAAATTTTACATAAATCAAAACTAAACTTCAGTTAAAAGTAGGCTATGATTATGGAGACACAGGATCTCTGAAAGCGCTAAGCCATATAACTTGTAATAAGATTGAGACAAGCTTCACTTTTTTGTGTAAAGCGCAATCTAAACTATTTACTAATCAAAGGTGAAGTAAAAAAAACTAGTATTTTATTTATAAATATTGTGTGACGAGCATTTACGTTTATAAATATTGATAAGCAAAATTTAAATATGTGTGAGACAGCATTAAATTTGCAAATATTTGTACAGTTCATCATGTTATTGATTAAATTACAAAATTTATAATCGAGCAAAAAAAAAAAATAACTAATTAGAATCACTACTTCCAGTATAGACTGTTTTTTTTTTTTTAAAAAAAAAAAAAAAAGGGTAATATAAATTTATTTTGAAAAGAAACAAATGATTTAATAAGCTAGTTAGATTTTAGTAATTTACCTTATAAGAATCTGAAAATTTATTTATTTTTTGTTTAATTTCAACTAAATCCTTCAAAGCAGGTGGCACTTTAAACTCATTTGGTTGTGAAGTATCAATTTTTTTCAGCAATTTTGTATAAAAATCTTTGGCCTCACACTTCTATTAAAAAAAAAAAACATAATAGAAATATATTTAATAAATAAAACATTCTTACATACATAAATATCATCATAATAGATTATATATATTAAAACAAAGCATGATGTTTCTAGATTATATTCAGCAAAGTTAGTAAATCCGATCTTTATCCCTCACTCAAGCAATTTATGTAAGCACGAGTAATTGATTCCCAGATTAATTTCTGGCTATTGGCCGTCACCAGTGAGATACACAGAATTGCATATATCCATCCTGTGCTATTTCTCTTCTTTTATTTTATATAATACCTTGAAATCTTTAAATTTTATAGGGCTACAGTGATAGTTCTAGAATATATAAAATTAATTACTGAATTGCATTAAAAAATTAAAATATTATCTATATATAATATTTGTCAACTCCTGTTTTATTCAAGAACCATTCCTTTGTCTTCTTCGCATCCAAAACTCTTTAAATATTATCTTCAATTATTTTGTTTCCATTAATCTTCTCTTTCAAATACATACATAAATGTTTTATAAATTTTCATTGGGTGTAATTCATTGTCGCTTACAGAGCTGAGAGTACAAAAGAAATGTTAATCAGTCTTACATTCTTTTCAGATGCTCTTAAATTATGGTTTTAAGAGTCAAAATCTGCTAATTTTTCAAACTTTCTAAAATAACATATATTGTTATATCAATTATAGATAGAACTTTCTGCAACATACTTACGCTTAGATGCTAAAACTTTTTTTGGAAACAGTAATTCCAGCCTTTTTCCTGGCAAATCTGTTTTCTAGCAAGGCATTTCTCAGTTTATTTTTATCAGTAATATAATGGTATAAATAAGTAGAAGCAACTGTGGCATTGAAAACAACTTCTAACCTACAAAAATTTGTAAGTTAATAACGAGCGCCATGCAAGCTCGATGTTTTATTTACAACAATATGGTTGCCACTTCTTTAACTTGTTAACATTATCTTACAGCCTGTAGTAAATGTGCATGTACATAACTTGAATGTTTACAGTTTTATAATATTAAAATAAAAATAATATAATGAACAGATACAACAAACCCAATGCAACATCCTTTATCGACAGATTTTGCATTAACTTCAAAGTAAAATGGAAACATAAAATTTTGAGATCAAGGACACCATGCTAATTGATAACAATACCAATTTTATTATACGTATACAATATGAATATGTTAATCAAAACATCAAAGTCCTAATAAAAATAATAAATTAATACTTATACATTATAACTTTGAAAAAAATATTTCACTTCTGTTAAAATGTAACCTTATGGAATATTATAAAACATTATTATTTCAAACCCTTTTTATTAGTGTTTTTCTGAAGGTTTGTGATGATGGTGTTCTAGCTGTATTTTTATATTGGACTATTTCCATCATCTAATGGGTGTGTTGAATGTCTTTAGGAAAGTTTAATTTTATTTAAATATTCCAACCTGTTTGCTGTGATATTACTAACAGTTGGTGCATATACTAATCTGTTTGCTGTGATATTATTAACAGTTGAATGCATTTGGAATATTTAAATAAAATTAAACTTTTCTAAAGACATTCAACACACATATTAGATGATGGAACTAGTCCAATATAAAAATGCAACCTTTTTATTATAGTTTATTATTATACAATAACTGTAAGAATCACACATACTTATCATTTACGATTTAAATTATTTTTCATTTAGATGTTAGAATCATGAAATGGAGAATTATATTTCATCAAATATGAACAATATTTAACTCTCCATTTAATAAAGAAATATATAACCGCTCTGCTTTGAGTTAAATATATTAAACGCATAGCAAAAGTTAATATTTATAATTATATTCATTTATTAGGTATTTTATATGTCTATCATATAAAAAAGAATAATGATTTAGCTAAAGCAATGTGTCCCTCAACTTTATAATAGGTTCGCATATGCATATATCAATCTTTAATGAATACACATTTTTTAAAATTAATATTTGTTAATGTAATTCCAATCTTTTTAAACTTTTCTCAGAAAAATGTAATTCAAAACATAAATACATACAACATGTATACAAAGAGAAGCTTATTGAATACTTTAAAAATAAAAATGTTAAATATATCAACATAGTACGTAGAGCATACTTTTAACTAACTGATAGTCATACTCGTAGTTATAGTTATCCAACCTCACAATCCTATTGGATAACTAGAATTATGAGTGTAATTATCAGTTAATCGAAAGCATGCTCAACATACTTGTTGATATATTTAACACTTATTTTTAAAGTATTAAACAAGCTTTTCTTAGTATACATGTCGTATGCATTTGTTTTTGGAATAATATTTGTTAAATAGAGTGTTATTACTATTATATTTTTATAGATTATGCTTTGGGAAAATATATATATAAAAAAAACATAAAATAATATCTTTTTTTTTTTATTTATTTAACTTGAATGATGGGATACTGAATAATAACCATATCATTTTTTCCAGTTGTTCTCCTTGCATGTTGCTTCAGGCCCCCAAAAATAATCCATGTCAAAGCCTACAAAGTGATAATTGAATGATGTTATTATGTTAGCCATTAGCTTTGAATATCTGATTTGTTTGTGAATACTTTTTTTATATCCTTTTTTATTTTTTAGTTGATTGATGAATATAACAAAATATTAAGATATATTATCAAATTCACCACTTCCTTTATTTTGCTGTAATATCTTATATAAGTGCAATTTATCCACTGTATTTTAAACACTTTTTAGCAAAAACCTTTTATTATACATATATGCATACACAATCTTACATTTCGACTGTCCTGCAGTCTTCTTCAGAGCTATAATATAATGAACAAAATAATATAAAATACATAACCATATAAATAATACAATAAAAAATGTAAATAATAAAAAAACATAAAATATAGCAAAACATAATAAAAATGAAATAAATATAATCAAACACAAATAAAATTATTTAGCCAATATAAAATAAAATATACACTATAAATATAAAGTATATATGTGTATTCCTTTTCATTTTTGATTCATAGCTTTTAAGTTAACTAACTATAAAGATAAAAGGTTGTTGAAGAAAAGTTGTATTGGATTCAAAGATCTAAGTAGTGTGTTTTCATATCCAAGGCTCCTTACTGATGAAAGTACTAGAATCTAATTAGGGGATATTGAATGAGTAGACACTGGATAGGAATTTTGATGCATGTCTTCCAGCATCCATTAATTACTATGACTTGGGCTGGTTGGCAGTACTGTATGGAGAGAGTTGCTATTATTTTAACAGCTTGTATAAGCATAAGAAATGGTGATCGTGATGTTTTAGTGGCTTAATATTATTATGTGATGTTAATAAAGGAGAATTTATACTTCAATGGGATCTAATATTATACTGAGTTTTTTTAAAATAAATATAATTTTCTGAGGAAAACTACTTCCAGAATAGCAGATTTCAGAAGCAATCTAATACTATTATTATGCAGAAACACATGTTGCTTTTTTAGCTTAAAGTTAATTCTTAAACAAAGACAATGGTTATCCAAAAAACTTACTGAATGTAAATAAAAGTCAATTAAGTAAGTCCAGAAAAATAGAATAGATTATCTATTAAGATTGAATCCTTTTTAATATAAAAAGATATTCTCAAAAAATCTTTTTGCACTTGTAAGATTTCTAATTATTAGATGAATATATTTTCCGACAAAAATAGTTTATGACATGTTTAAAATCTTCAATTAAAATTGTTAGATAAGATTGCAGGTAAAATAAGACTGATTTGATTGATCAAGTGGATAATTATATCCCATGTATTATAAAAATAAAAGGCAGTAACATAGTTAGTAAAGGAAGAAATACAAAAATGGAAATTGACATATGCTGATCTAAGTATAAAATCTTAAACATTTTGAATAGAGACTTACCATGAATAAAAATTACAAACACCAGCAGCAAGACATTGAAAACATCCAAATTTTTCTAAATAAATTTCAATATCTATTTTGAAATTCTTAGAACATTTAGTTTCTATAAAATATGATGGGATAACTGATTAATCTAATTACAAAACATCACCATCTCTTATACTAGCACATAATTGTTATTAAACAAAAGCAAAACTCTCTCCATACAGTAGTGCCAACCAGTGTGCTTTGTGCATAAAATCCCTATTTAGTGCCTACTCATCCAATATCCCCAAACTAGTTTCTGGCTTGTGGCCTTCGTCAGTGAGGAGCCTTGGATCTGAGAGCATTGCATCTAGATCCTAAGTGGAGTGCTCTCAGAACCAAGGCTCCTCACTGACAAAGGCCACAAGCCAGAAACTAGTCTGGGGATATTGGATGAGTAGGCACTAGATAGGGATTTTATGCACAAAGCCTTCTGGCATCCATTGATTACTCTGGTTGGCACAGGGTGGCACTACTGTATGGAGAGAGTTTTGCCTTGTTTAATCTAATTACATAAAGCAAAAACATGTCTATAGTGAAATTTCTTTACATTAACTTCAACTATATCAAAAAACATACTTTTAAAGAGACATAAAATAAATGAAAGATTTTAAATAAGAGAATAGTAACAATATTAAAATTATGATATGCAAAACTACACTATTGCAAAGTATACTGCCTTACTTGATGTATACATATAGTCAATCCAAATTGCACAATTTCTTCTGTTTTAGAATAGCTAGTGTAAATGAATAGCTACTGAAGTTTGAGAATTGATATCATAAACCATAAATTCTTTATTATACATAATGGATATTCATAAATGAAACACTGATTGGAATTTCATAGTTTCTACCTTAGACATCTGACTTCTAAGAGAGACAATTGATTTTTTTTTTGGCTCAACTATCATTATTTTTTTGTTTTGGCTACCTTTTTTTTATTCGTGCTTAAAAATTTCAAAATCAAGAGACCAATATAATAACAATCCAATAACCAATCATTAGATTCAGAATTATTCTTATATACAATGGTTCAATATTTTGTCTGTTTTGGGGATTTGAACCTTTATTCGTAGGAGTTTCACAGAGCTTTTTCCTAAAAAAATTTATTTGTTGAGAATCCATAGAATTAACGCCAACAATAAATTCATTCCAGATTCTATTACTATTTTGTAATTTTTATTATTCCTCCCACCACCCTCAAATAAATCTTTGTCAGAGATTATATCCTCATCAATCTCCTTAATTAATTCATCAGCATCTTCTTAAACTTTAACAGGAAAGTCCTCCATAGTATGAGAAATGACTGATTCATCAAAGAAAATATTAGAGGTGACATGTAATATGAATTATCTGCTATAGGTTTGTATATTCTCATCAATTTCCTCAAATAATTCATATTCTTAGAACCTAATCTTAATAGAAAAGTTCTCCATGGTATGAGGGATGACCGATTCATAAAAGAAAATATTAGAACTATCCTGTAGTATCAAATGTCAGGTACAAATTGGTTTTGAACACTTATAACTGGTTTTGATATATCTAATGTGAATTTGCCTTTACTTTGTATAGAAGTCATTTTTCTATTTTCAGATTCTTTGTTTTCTAGTTTTGAATTATTTATTGTAATTTGTATTAATGTCATTTGGATTCTGTGTACATTAAAGCATCATATGAATTATGAGATCACTTAATCTGCATTACCCTTTTATGACATTCTCTGAACAAATGTAATCTTTGTTTTGAAAGAAAATATTGTGGGGAGATTCTTTTGAATATGTTAAAAATCACACTTCAATAATATGCATAGTTGGAGTATACGTGTAATGAATTCCTTCATTGTCATGATCCGAAACATTGCAATATTAATAAATAGTGATACAGCAGTCTTTTTCCCATATAGGTACTGAAAACATGTTATCTTGCCAAATTACTTTATTACGCTCTGAAGATCTAACATGGAAAAGTCAACGTAATAGTTTTCAATCTATCCTTTACAAATTTGATTTCGGATTTCTTATTCCCTATAAAATGATAAGATCTTTTAAATATATCTTCAAGATTTGAATAACAGACATTTAATACCTATCTCTTGAGTGATTTAACACATACTTTATATATCATTGCCCAATTTTTTTATCTGTAAAAAAGACTCATCCAATGGAAATTTATTAAATGAATATTAACATCTGATACTTCCAATATAATTTATTATGAAATTTTGAAAAGATTTTAATATAACATTAGAGATTGTTGTATTAAAATCAGTACAAACACCATCTAATATTTGATCAATTATTTTATCATTTTGCAAGATTAAATATTAATTTGAGCAAAAACATTTATGTCTGGTTGAGCAATAGCACAACTCGGATTATTTCCAGAAATATTGCTTTTTAAACTTTATTGCTTAGCAGTCAGATCATTATTAGTTTAATTCATTTAATTTTCTTTCAATAAATTAGTTGCTCTAATTACTTTATAAATTATATAATAAAGAAATATGGAGACTCATTCAGTCAACTATAACCACTACCTTTATTAATTTAATCAACTATCATGTATTATCATCATCCAATTATCTTTAGCAGTCAAAAATGGTACCAATTTGAATCTGCTTAGTTCTTAAATAATATTCACAAGATAGGATCTCAATGTATTCACTTTTTGAATTTCCAATTCATCATAAATATGTAATAATATAATACTTGCCATCTTTATAACAATTAAAAAGGCAGAGTGAATTATATTATTTTTATATGTTAAAAGATGGTTAATGTGAGTTAGATGATTAAATTTAATAAAAATAACAGAGATTTTCGTTGAACTCCTAAAATGGTATATATTAAAATATTTATCTTTAACATCATACTTTCATATCTTTGATAGTTGTTAGATTATAAGTGCCCATTTTTCTAAGGGTAAAACCTGATTAAATTTAACATGGCATGCAATAATCTTAGATGACTAAATCCAATAGGATTTTTTAAAAAAAACATTTTTACTAAAAAAACCAACAGCTCTTAAAAATTTAATTTAATCTGTAAGTCAAAAAAAGACAAGTATCTTCTAATGGTTAAGTTGAATATGATCCTAATTCTTGGTGCAAAATTTTTAATTATCTGAAATTTTTTTATCCAGGTCATGTTTACAGTAGGTAGATGAATTACTTATTATGTGAATCCTTTCACATGTATATAGTTGCAGAATTCTCATTTATCTAATTGAGCAAATATATATAACTCTTTTCATCTTTAATTATACATGTAAATGTCATTTAATAAGTAAACTGATAATTTTCTTTTTAAACCAGTGAGTATTACATAGTAAACAAAAATAGGAATTATTAAAATAAATTCAATACCGCTCATTATTTATAAAACATTATAAAAGTATTTCAGAAGAGGAAAGTACTAGCATGCTTTACAATAGAAATGAAAATAAAAAAAATCAACAGATGAACTTACTGTTTTCACTACTGACTTCAGTGTTGTTAATTTATTATAATACTTGCTCAAAAGTTCCTGACAATCAGTATTCAATTGTGATTTATCAACAAGTTTATCTGGAAAATAAAACCAATTATATAAATATTAGAAAGCAATTTTAAAAAAGCAACTACTTTGCTTGTATATAATACAATTTGTTTTATTGAAACGACATATGTAAAGATACTGCAGAATAGACATATCAGAAAGTATACGTATACATATATATACACTATTAGAACGATATGGAAGCACAAAAAAACACTTGAATGCATTGAGGCCTACATAAGAATTTCTAACATAGTTTATAATCAGTGATGAAAGCATTATGCATTATGTAAACTTCAAAAGAAAATGTTCATATTTTAAAAAAACATAAAAATGTCTAAGATCAATAGTAAATTAAACAAAAATGGAGGATAAATAAAAATGTTTAAATTCAATGCTACATCTGTTGACAATAGTAATTTTCACTTGAATTTGTGAAATTTTTTTTTCTTTGTTTAAAAAAAAATTAAATAATTTGTATGCTATTGCATTCTTTATACAACAAAAATTAACAAAGCCATATACAAATATTATATATCATAAGTACAGAGATATAGCTTAATTTATATACAATATATAAATATATATTACATCATTCATAACTCACACTCTTATAATTAATAACTATATTATCTATAGGGTAAAAACATATCCACTTCATAATTTTATCTATGATTTTAAGAGACTAAATTGCAAAGAATGACAATGAAGAGAAAATATAAATTTATCAATAAGTTTTAAAAAAAAATTCATACAAATAGGCCAAGATTAATTATTTGCAGATAGATTGATAATTTTTATAACATATCAAATAAATTACTCTGCAGTACTATACATATAATAAACCTACAAGGGTAAATACCTAGGAGGTTATCATATATAAATTACTTCATATATAAATTATTAGCGATATTATAAGTGCGAGTTTTTGGATTCGAATACAAAGCTAGATGGCATCTCACATAGATGACATGGATATATATTTTACCTTTCAAATTGTGTTTCTTTATGAAGATGATTAGTATAGATGAAACTTAAAAAAATATTAACATCAAAAAATTTTAAATGAAATTTTTATTTAATGACATAGATCTAAATATGAAATAATAAATCATTTTATCGTCACGATAGGATGGCACATCACTACAAACAGTGTTCACATGTTAACACCTAGTTAACCTTAATTTAGGATATATTACAAATAGCAGCAGCATGCTCTCCATACAGTAATACCACCCAATACAAGCCATAGCAATCGATGGATGCTAGCCTACTCCTCCAGACTAGTTTTCCTTCTTTAGTGAGGAGTCCTGGATCTGAGAGCAAAGCACCTAAATTTTTGGATCTAATGCAACCCTCCAGCAGCCACCACTTTATGAGCTGAAAATAAAAACAATATTTTCAATCCAAGCTAATTTTTCTTGTATAGTCATACAGATCTGAACCCAGCTCAGTATTTATACATTTCATTATATTTGGTCTTTAGTAAACCATGATCACCATAATTCTATAGGCAGAATTGCTTTTATACCATTAAACAACACATGATCATTTCCTATGCTTACACCACCTATTAAAACAGTAGCAACCTCTCCATATAGTAGTGTCATCCAGTGCAAGCCACAACAATGAATGGATGCTAGAGGATTTGTGCATAAAATTCCTGTCTACTGCTTACTCCTCCAATATCCCCAAACTAGTTTCTAGCCTGTGGCTTTCATCAGTGAGGAGCCTTGGATCTGAGAGCACTGCACCTAAAACTTTGGATTTAATGCAATCCTCCAGTATCCACCACTCTAAGCTACGAGTCCAAAATGAAAACACATTTTCAATTCAAGCATAAGAAATTATGATTATGTGCTGTTTAATGTTTTAAAACCAATCCTGCCTACAGGATTATGGTGAATATGATTATTAAAAAAACCAGACACTAAAATGTATAAATATTGAACTGGATTCAGATCTGTATGACCATACAAGTGATTTAGGTTGGATTGAAGCATTGTTTTCATTTTGGACTAATAGATTTATAGTGGTGGCTACTGGAGGAATGCATTAGATTCAAAGATCTTAGTGCAGAGCTCTCAAATTCAAGGCTCCTCATTGATGAAAGCCACAAACCAGAAACTATTCTGAGGATATTGGAGTAGGCACTAGATAGGGATTTTATGCACAAACCTTCTAGCATCCATTGATTGCTATGGCTTGCACTGGGTGGCACTGCTATATGGAGTTTGCTACAGTTTAACAGTTTAAACCACTAAACATCACATGATCACTTTCTCATAGTTTTGTAGTTAAATAGAGTTAAAAGGTGGGTGCTGGAGGGTTGCATTAGATCCTAAGATCTAGGTGCAGTGCTCTCAGATCCAAGGCTCCTCACTGATGAAGTCCACAAGCCAGAAACTAGTCTGGGGATATTGGATGAGTAGGCACTAGATAGGGATTTTATGCACAAGCCTTCTGGCATCCATTGATTGCTCTTGTTAGCACAAGATGGCACTACTATATGGAGTTTTGCTTAGTTTAACAGTTTGTGTAAGCATAGAAAATGGACATCATATGATGTTTAGAACTATGGTGACTGATTATTAAAAACCCAGACACCAAAATATATAGATATTGAACTGGATTTGAATATGAATGACTACACACATGAATGAACAAGTGAAAACTTGTTTACAGGAGATTTACATTACATCCAAAAATCTAGCTGCAGTGTTCTCAGATCCAAGGCTCCTCAATGATGAAAGCCATAAGCTAGAAACTAATCTAGGGATATTGAAGGGATGGGCATTAGATAGGGATTTTATGCATAAAACTTTTAGCATACATTAATTGTCATGGTTTGCACTAGATAGCACTATTGTATGAAAAGTTTACTACTATGGAAACAGGAAAAGTTCAAAGGTTTATTACAAATAGTGTATAACAAAATTTACTGTCATTCTCGACTTACTGAATTATTTGCAAGGCAAAAGTGTCTTAGTTCAAAATGTCTTTTCAACATATTAAATTTTTTGTTATCTAAAATATTTTTATTACAATACTCATGTACTTGATATATTTCTCTTTCTCACAACGTAAAATATATGCATCAATATAAAACTCCCTTGAAAAAATGGACCGATTTTATGAGGTGGTGTTTAAAAATGCACAAATATTACATATATAAAAATTCTAACTTACCGGAATTAGGAGGAAGAAAAGGAAATGTAGGATATCTGGCAGAAAGACGAAATTCATTTTCCAGGGGATTAGATTTTTGAAATTCAAATTTTATGCGGTCATTCACGAGTACGGTATTAACATTTTCAAAACTTCCAAATTCAGTCAACGGTTCAGCATTTTCCCCAATACATATTTTATAATTAGGAAAGCATTCTCTAGGAAAGCCACTTTCCATATTTTAATACACTTAAAGTAATTAAAAATTCATAAAAAACTGTACGGCATTTAAATTTTTATAAAGCATGGTGCAATATAACAACTTAGAAGATTCGCACTAAAATATTTTAATTGTACTATTGGTTGTATTTTATTTTATTATTCCTTGTGTAAAAAAATTAAAAAAATATTTAAAAAATTACAAAATTAAATTAATAACACTAATAAAAAAAGTAGTTATTATTTATAAAATATCTATTATAGAAACTGGAGTAGAATATTCATAATAGCACCGTATTCTATAATGTCTATTTTTGTGCAATTCAGCATACATAAAGAAATATTAATTATTTGAATTTACAAATAAATTTAAAAAAATACTTTCCTTATTGACGAAATCTAACATAATATGAAAGTCACTATAAAGCGTGAGTATTTTTAAGAATATTTCTTTAATGAAATGAATACAAAAATAATTAAGCATTTCAATCCTATCCGGACTATACCGAATTGCAAAGAAAATTGGAAAATATTTTTTAACTATGGAAAAATATTTATAAAAATGAAAATCCGAGTTGTTCAGATTATGGTGTTTTCTGTGCCTGTGTGAATGTTAAAGTGGAATACTGGAAAATAATAGAAAAAGTATTGTTAAAGAAAATGAACAAGTGTTATTAGATTAGACCTGAAGGCTGGCTTTAACAATGGAGCACATTTAAATTATTATTTTTTTGATCATATTAAGAGACCGTCCAATTCATTAAGAAATTTTTTATTGTTTAGAAAGATTATTGTGAAAAGAAAGGGACCAGCAATGAATATCTTTTGTGCCATATGAAAAAAATCAAGATAGATCATTTTGGAGAATGTCACCATATTTATATGATTATCAAGGAGTCGACTTGACTGCCTTGAATAATAAATCAATCATATTTTGCGACTGAGATTGTTATCATCCAAAAACAAATTATTTGGTTACAGATTCTGTATAAATTCTTTCAAGAAAAAAATTGAGAAACACAAGAATATATAAGATTAACTTTGGTTTATTATCAATTCGATGGTGCGTGAACGCAAAATAAATGATCTATCCACGGTACATTCATTAATTATAAAGTTGAGCTATTTTATTGTATTATCTTTTATCTTCACTTTACCATTAGCTTTTTCATTATGATTGTTATAATCAAATCGAGACGAAAAAAATATATACATAAGCAATATGTATTATCTATCCCATTACTTTCCTTGGGGTTATATTGTTAGCGATTTTTTCACTTCAAATATTTGAAAGTTTTAGCAATACGTTTCTTTATAACATATGTAAACCGATCTTTGGACGGAGAACTTAATATCCATTTTGCTTTTAATAGCATACAAATCAATAAATTATAACTGTGAATAAAATATTTACAGAAAACAAAATAAGTGAAGAAATTAAAAAGTCAAAAACTTCGATAGGCTTCTTTGGATTCATAATTTGATCAAAGTAAGGCAAAGTTGTCATTTATGCTTCGGATCTAATTTCTAACAGTTGCTCATTTTCCATGTTTGCCAGTTTTTAAAAATCATTAATCACCTTTCATATGCATAAAAAAAAATTGTAGAAAAAGAAACCTGAAGAGTTGTTTGTTGTTTTTTTTTAAATTCATTTTTATCAAAAGTTTTTTTTATTTTTCTAAACGATTCATTTCATTCATATTTGATAATTATATGTTGTTTTTTTTAATTCTGCTCTTTAATTTTCATTGTAAAAATTCTCTGTCATCTATGTAAGCTTATAGATGATTTTTCATCAATTCTGAACCTATGATTACTTTTTTATTATTATTATTTTCAGTATGCAATTTGCTCAATAATTTTTCTGTTTCATAAAAAATTGAGGCCATATTATCTAGCATGTCTATATCTTTTAATGATATAAGTAGTCTTTTTTTATTTAGAATGTCTATATAATTAATTGCATCAAAATTATTCTTATTGTTATAACTTTGTAGTGGATTTTTTTCCATTTCTAATTTTTTATTATCTATCTACAGACTTTCTTCAGATGATTCAATAGTGTTTGAAACTTTATTTTCTTTTCTGAGATCTCCAAACACATTCTACTTTTATTTTCAGTATTTTTGTCAAGAGATTATAATGTTCATTGCCTTTCTTTACAGATCTTTGGAATTCATGATTCATTTTATTTAAAACATCATTCTCTTATCTTTTTTTTTTTTAATGATTCTAGTGAGATGCCCCCCAACTTCAAATGCCAAAATTTATGCAGTGAGTAAATCAGTAGATATTAAATGGCAGTGCTGTATCCCAAAGGTATTATTATTTTACTACCAGTCGGAAGAGCATTGATATCTATAAATAAATTCAAGTACAATTTGAGGTAACAAAATAATTTTATTCAATGCTAAATAACAAAATAGAAAAAGGAATAAAGAGTTTTAGATATCTCTAAAGTCTATAAATAAGCTTCTGCTTGGGTGTGTCAATTTTTGCACATGCATATTAAATAATTATAATCCATTGCCTATTGTTTTAAATGAACATTTTTTACACAATTCTGGTATGATTATAATATATATAAAAATATATTATGAACAACAAACCTAAACTGTGGCAATTATATTAATAGTATGCAGAACATCCGCAACTACACTTCCTTACACACACATACATGAATAAATCTTAATGAGTTTTTTATATGATTCGTTTATGTCTAATTAGCTCTCATTCATATAAATGATTTTTAATATACATTTAAACATATGATAGACATATGTAGATTTTCTAGAGTAACATAAAGGGATATTTTATTCATATACTGTCTGCACATATTTACATAAATAATAAACTTGTTTACATTGCGTATATAAACAGTACATACGGAAACAGTTCAATCCTCTCCCCTATTCTAGAAATACTGCTCTTATTCACACATAATCCTCTAGCACTCTTCTAGGAAAGTCTGTCTCTTATTTCTTCTTGTAGCACATTTAATGTAACACAATTACTGATTCAATAGTTTGATTTCTGGTTTGATTGATTGTTTTGGCTTGAAGTATATCAGCAGTTTTCTCCTTTTTCACAAAATTTTCATCATCATTTGCTAATTGAACACTTAATGCTATCTACATCTGGAGTTTCACTTTCAAGATGTCAATTGATTTATATGACTCCTAAAGTTTTTCCTATTATCCAAATGTATTAATTTTATTTGCCTAGATAAGATTTTCAATATTTCTCCTGATAGCCATTTATTTTTTAAAATATTATATATACAAATGTTTTCTCCAACTTTAAAATGTCCTCAAACCCAAAGGTCATTTAAAATTTCATTTGAAGTTGGCAATAATTTAGAAAGCTGAGTACAGAATTTTCTGCACAGTTACAATTCGTCCAATGCTTTATTAATCATTATATACCAAGTAAAGTACTGGAAAAACCTTGCTTCTAGTAATGCTTCTGAATATCTTTGTGGCAGGTTTTCTTATTCAATGTAGATTTCAAGTGTTGAACTATCTTTTCAGCAAGACCATTAGATTCATGATGATATGGCAGTGTCAGTTTGTGACGTATTCTCTTAACTGTTAGAAAAT
The DNA here is from genome assembly GCA_028023455.1 of Epiperipatus broadwayi. NCBI lineage: Eukaryota > Metazoa > Onychophora > Udeonychophora > Euonychophora > Peripatidae > Epiperipatus > Epiperipatus broadwayi. The sequence goes on along the minus strand of JAQFVV010006223.1, from coordinate 2,437,014 downwards.
CCTTAAATTGCTGAGATGCAAATCCAGTTGTATGTCCGTAGACTTGTCTTTGAGAGTTAAACTGAATGCTGTACAATTTTTCAAATCACACGTCAAACTATTTTTAACATTTTTACCAATTTCACTAATACAACGCTCAGTTGTACGGCATGACATAGGAACTTGAGTGATCAATTTATGCACTTTTATCAATAAAACAAATTTTTCTATTCATTTTTTCTAAAAGCTTTTATTATTTTCTTGTTTGTATTTTCGTTTTTTGATATTTTCTGATATCATGTTAACAAAAAATGTAAGTAAATTTATATTTCCAAAGTCTGCACTTCGAACAAAATACATAAATAAATAATTAAATAAAATAAAAATGTTTAAATATTAATTTTTATTTTAAAAGTTTCATAAATGGTGCACCAAATTGTTGAAGAAATAGTGTTTCTTAAAATAGGATAAGAATAAAAACAACTTAGAATAATTAAAAACTATTTTAAACTATATTTTTGGTTGATATTTTCCTGATAATTGTTAAACGTCTGTTTTATTATATACCACCAAAAATAGAAACAAAATAATCAAAATCAAGCAATTGCTTTCCAGTTTTATTTTCAAAAGTTTTTGTATAATTGTTTAAATAAAAGACGAAACTCTTAAGTGCACTAACTATAAACAATTAAAATAATTTTCTTAACCTATACACGTCTTTAAAAAGCTTGCACTTTGGAAAAAATTAACACCATAAACAGGTTTAAATTGCTTAATAAAACAGTCTATTTACTAAATTTTTTGAAAAAATATGAAATAGAATATTTAGCTAATAGTAAAACTATCACAAATCCTAAATATACATATGATCAATCTATATGCGCATGTAATAATTTTATAAGATTTGGAGAATGTCAACATGCAGTTTGCCAATATATTTGAAAATAATACTACATACATATTTGATGTAATTTGTAATAAAATAAGTAATAAAAATGTTTGATAAAAATTTCTATCATATTACAAATTTTTGTGCTATTAAATAAGAAATCTGAAATAATAAAAGTAAAATCAGATTTCAATGGACCTTTAAGAGCACCATGTGACCCTGAGAAGCTCATTTGCCTACCGTTTATATATATTATAAACGACAAACTCAAACTATAGCAATTATCATATCAACAATATGCAAATAATCAGTTGCAAATATAATATGTGAAATAGTTTGCACAACTATTATTCTTCAGTACGCCCACACAAATAAGTTTTAGTGGATTTTTTTTATGTGAGTCTGTTTATGCATAATTATTTGTCATTAACATAAATGAACTTTAATATGCATTTAATTGTAAGATTGGCATATGTAGATTTTTGAGTAGCATAATAATAAGTAGATATACTATCTGCACCTATTTATATGGCTAAATAATAAATTTTATTTACATTGCACATGTAAACAATACACAAACAGGCAATCCAGGTAGTACAAGGTAGACTCCTATAATTTATTTTTAGAAATTGACTTTTTTGTGATAGGAGGCATTACTCTTTCATTTTATTCTTATTTTGCTGTTCATACTAGTACACAGAAAAGTCATATATAGCTAGAATAATTAGGAACCCATTTACCAAATGAATGAGTTATCTGGAAAAAAAATCGGTAAGATTGATATGAGCTTGGGAAAAAAATGTTTTATATCATCCACATTCAAATGTATGACATGATCACTGCATCATGAGGCCCATCAGAATTAAAAAGAAATTCCATAACAGTTCTATTTAGTTTTACAAAGATTTCTCTCTTGTTACTAACTGTTAAAAATTTTAAGTACTTAAGCAAAATCCTGGATACCAAGGTTGATTACGGATAATTATACATTTTCAGTGGCATAGTTATCCCATTACCCAAACGAATGTTTTACTTGTTAATAGTAAAAAATATCAATAAATCAAGTATAAATTCTTGCTAACTTTAAAAAATAGCAATAGATGTATTATAAATTTCATTCATAGAAATACAAAACTACAACAATAAATTTTAAATAAAATTTAATAATTCAAGTTATAGGGATTTTTTAAAAAAACAATAAGTGACTAACGTGGGTTATTCATGATGGTGGCTAGTGTTTAGGTATATATAATCTTTCAAACATATTAAACCCCACATAAGTTTTTAAAAAAATTTAAGAAGCATTTACTATATTATAACAATTTATTATGTATAAAGCTTTTAATTTTATGTATTTTGATTCAAAATATTAATTCAATATATTTGATTTGACTAATGATTATTTTATATTATTGATATAATGTCCAAAATTCACTTAATATGCTGAAATAATTCTATTTCCATGAAGTTAAAAATTTAAATGACTTAATATTAGCAAGTAAAACGTTAGTTAGGTTTACAAAATAACTATTCTGTAAATAACGCAAAACTCTACAGTAGTGCCACCCTGTGCCAACCAGAGTAATCAATGAAATGCCAGAAGGCTTGTGCATAAAATCCATATCTAATGCCTACTCATCCAATATCCTCAGACTAGTTTCTGGCTTGTGGCCATCATCAGTGAGGAGCTTTGGATTTGAGAGCACTGCACCTAGATCTTAGTATCTAATGCAACCCTCCTGCACCTACCTTTTATCTCTACTTAACTACAAAACTATGAGAATGAAATTGAAAACACAAAAATATTTTCAATCTAAGCTCAATAGCTTATATGGTCATATGGGTCTGAACTCAGTTCAGCACCCATACATTTTTGTGTCTTTAGTTCTTTAACAACCATAACCACCACTATCCTATTAGGCAGGATTGGTGTTAAACCATTAAGCATCACATGATCACTATCTCTTATACTAGCACATAATTGTTTATAAACAAAGCAAAACTCTCCATACAGTAGTGCCACCCTGTGCCAACCAGAGTAATCAATGAATGCTAGAAGGCTTGTGCATAAAATCCCTATCTAATGCCTACTGAGTTCAGACCCATATGACTATATAAGCTATTGAGCTCAGATTGAAAATATTTTTGTATTTTCAATTTCATTCTCATAGTTTTGTAGTTAAGTAGAGATAAAAGGTAGGTGCTGGAGGGTTGCATTAGATCCTAAGATCTAGGTGCAGCGCTCTCAGATCCAAAGCTCCTCACTGATGATGGCCACAAGCCAGAAACTATTCTGAGAATATTGGATGAGGAGGCATTAGATAGGGATTTTATGCACAAGCCTTCTGGCTTTCATTGATTACTCTGGTTGGCTTAGGGTGGCACTACTGTATGGAGAGTTTTGCTTTGTTTATAAACAATTACGTGCTAGTATAAGAGATAGTGATCATGTGATAACTATTCTGCTGAAAATATATAATTATCCGTAATCAACCTTGGTGTCTGGGATTATTTTTAAGTACCAAATTTTAGCATAATAGTTATTATTTTATTAGAAATCACTTTATTATAATAGCATTACTATTTTTAAAAAAATATTAAATTTATATTAAAAAACTAGAATCCGTTATTCATCAGATTCAAAATACTTTTGTGTAAGAGATGGTAATATTTCTAAATCAAAGAATAATTCAGTGTTACTAAAATAGCTTTCTGAATATTATATTTCACCTATTTTGTATAATCGGGAATAAAAAAAATTATTAGATTATCAAAAAACTAAAACCCATATTTACTAATTATTTATATTCCTTCTCAAACCTTTTATCTTTTCAATAAATTTAAGAATTTTTTTAGATAAATCAAAGATATAAAAAATAATATTTATATTCACATTTAAAAATAAACTTCTACACTAAAATTAGATTTATTTCAACATTCATTACAATAAATTTTGAAGGTTTATTTAAACAATATATATGATTACCAATATGATTTTTTTTTTTTTTTTTCAAATTCTTTGTTATGAAACACTTATGGAAAATAGTAGTGTATTGTCTTAAAGACGAATCTAAGCTCAATATTGTTGAATAAGATTATTAGTCAAATCTGTCAACTATTTTTGGAAGAATAGAAATATGTAATCACATGTTCACATCTCCAATACTAGCACATAATTGTTTATAAACAAAGCAAAGCAAAACTCCATATAGTAGTGCCACCTGTGCTAAACAGAGTAATCAATGGATGCCAGAAGGCTTGTGCATAAAATCCCTATCTAATGCCTACTCATCCAATATCCCCAGACTAGTTTCTGGTGCAGTGCTCTCAGATCCAAGGCTCCTCACTGATTATGGCCACAAGCCAGAAACTAGTCTGGGGATATTGGATGAGTAGGCATTAGATAGGGATTTTATGCACAAGCCTTCTGGCATCCATTGATTACTCTGTTTAGCACAGGTGGCACTACTATATGGAGTTTTGCTTTGCTTTGTTTAGAAATATGGCATTGTATAAAGTATATAACAATGTCTTATTGTTTGTTTATAAACAAGGCAAAACTCCATACAGTAGTGCCAACCAGAGTAATCAATGGATGCCAGAAGGCTTGTGCATAAAATCCCTGTCTAGTGCCTACTCATCCAATATCCCTAAACTGGTTTCTGGCTTGTGGCCTTCGTCAGTGAGGAGCTTTGGAAACAATTATGTCTAGTATAAGAGATAATGATCATGTGGTGTTTGTTTATATTAGTATTCTTATTTTTTAAAAAAATTTTGATAATGTATTTTATGCATTATATTAAATTATGCTAAAAAAAAATCAATTTAAGTTTAAATAGTAAACCTCAAATGTTCAGTTTTCATAGTTCATTATATTCTCATTCTGGTATTAAAAAGCCTGAAGGATGCCTTAACATCTGTGTATGATGTTTTTAAATAGTGGAATTTATTTAGTTTATTGGCAGCAATTAACTTCATATCATTCTACTTCAGAGCCTTCTATGTAATTGTGAAGACCCAACTGATAACAATAATTCCAAATTGATCTTTTAATTTCTTATTATTAGTACTTCTCAGTAGGATAATGATTCCACATTTTTGCATTCAGTTGCCACTTTTTTCTTCCTAATATGCTATTCAAGTTAATAATTTGAAAGATTTTGAACCAAAACATACTTGCCTATAATAGCTACAGAGTGTTTGTAAATATATAAGTACCTATAAATGATCTCACATGTCAATTATGAGTACTTTTAATTTTTGTTGACAAAAGAATTGTATATACTCCAAGCTTAACATTTAATCTGCATTTGCATCACTCTTCTTCAGAGCCATTAATAATTAATGGATTGTAGTGTCAAACAAATACTCAGATTAATTTATGCCTAGACCTTCTTCAGTAGAAAACACTATTTTGGATGTTAAATCATTAGCCATTTTTTACATTCTTATGCTATTACAATACGCTGCTTGAATTTTCAAGCATTTAATTGTTTTTGAATCGACAGCATTTTCTTGTAAAGTTATATAGATGTAAATAATTAAATATTTTAGTGACCGTTTTTGATAACAATAATTCATTTTATGCATTGCACTTGTAAATGATGTATACAAGCATGAATTGACACTGGATGTAGCATGCTTACATAGATGGCTCTCAAATAACACTTTTTTGCCCATGTGTCATAGCATCAGCCAGGAAGCTAACCCAGGACAACTGCCTGTAAAGCTGCTGTCGCTGACTTCTCGACCACCAATGCTTAACTCTCAAGTAACATTTTTAAGTAGATTGCTGCTGGTAAATACATATTAAGTATAATTTAGAATAGTCAATGTACTATTTTGTTTGGTATATTATATCTCGTCTTGCTTTGGTATATTTTATCTTATCTTTTTGATAAGAAATCAAAGATGCTACAGTTCAAATTAGTTCCTACATTTAATATCAGTTCTATATAACTAAAGCTAAGAATGCTTATTCTCAAAAACTTAGAAATGTTTGAAAATTCAAATCATTGATACGATAAAATGTCTCCTCAATGAATGGTGAAGGTCAATAACAAGAAACTAGGCAAGCATTCATTTTGTGCTATGATTTGATGTTCATTTCTCATATTTACATACATGGCTCACAAGTAGAGAGATGGATTGATATTGATTAAATGTAAATTAAAAGAATTGTTTCATTATAAAAATTACTTTCTTTTGAAAAAATTTGCTTTCTACTTGCAATATTGATTTCTTTATTAAAAATAACAGGAAAAAAATTTTTTTTCTTCACTTTAAAAGAATTAGATATAGTTCATATTTTAAAAATTTGCTTAATTTATGTATTTCATAGGTCTTTTCTCAAAAATGAATGGCATTTCATTTAATTTGTCTTCACTTTTGGGTATAAGTATGTGACATTATTAAACAAAAATGTTCTAAAATGGAAGATTTGTTCTTTTTATTTTCACTTAAGTAGTTAATTAGTTGACCTGTACTAAAATAGTTTGTTTATGAGCAAAAGTTCCTGAGTCACTTTTAAACTTAGAAAAAAAAAATGAAATGCAACTTTTTATATCCCAATGACTTTTAAATGTTGCTAAACTTCCAGGCAGTTTATGATATATATATATTATAACGATCCGGAGAAAGGTGGACTTATGTGATGTGATGTGATGTATTATGGGTTCTCCTTAAACGAAGTCAAGAATATCTCAGCAATTATGCCCAGATAAACCTGTTAGCCACTTTCTTTTACATTCCCCGCTCTAAATTTACCCATAATCTGCTCTATCCCATTTCCACAACATAATTTTTGTCAACTCTATAACCTTTATATCTAAATCCCCCTTATCTTTTCCCAAACCCAGCATAAAAACCAATAATTCACTTTCTGTATAATCACTCTTTTCATATTTATTTTTCCACAACTTCATTATATGTACCCTTTCTGTTTTCAAACATTTACATTCAATTAACAAATGCCTAATATTTTCAATTCCTTCCTTACATAATTTACAAAATAAATCACCCATATTTTTCCATTTACATGTATATTCTTTTGTAGCTAAAGATCCCGTTCGAGCCTTAAACAATAAACTACTTTCCTTACTATTATCATATATTAACTCACACCTAATATTCTATTTATTTCTATATATATTTAAACTCTTTTTACTCTCCATACTATTTCTCCATCTCTCTAACTCCCTAGTCTTTATTAATAAATTTATTCTTTTATCCCATTCCTTACTACTATAACACTCAATAATCCTCTTAACACAATCATCCCATCTTTTGTACAAATATACTAATATAAATTCTTTATCCAAATCTTTTGCATAGCGCATTACCTTTCTCACCCATCTTGTTACCTGCCCTTTACTCATAACCCAATTAAATACTATTTTAGCTATTCTTTTATTATCCATAAACTGCAATCTACCAAACATTTTCATTTTACTTTTTGCATCTCTCATATGAAAACTTGACCATCCCATTTCTCCTTGAATTGCCTCCCTTGCTGTCCATACTTCTGCATCCAATGCATGTCTTCCTACTTCCCTTTGAGCTTTTTCTAAATAATCTAATATCTTTTTACTAACATATAATGCATCATTACCATATGTTAACCCTGCTACTGCAACTCCTTTCCATATAATTCTAGCTACATCATATTTATTATATGAAAATACTGTTAATTACTTTATCAATCCCTTTCTTTTCTTTGCTTCATTTATCAATTTTTTCTCCCATTCATCCAAATAATTTTTCTGATTACTTAAAATAATTCCCAAATAACTATATCTATTCACCACACTTAACTTAATATCTCCCAATAAAAATTCTACATCTTCTCTTTCCTCAGTATTAACCATCATTATATTTGATTTTTCTTCACTAAATTTAATCCCCATCTCTTTACCCACCCTTGCACATGTCCTCATCATAACTTCCATATCTTCTCTTTTTTCTGCACACAAAAATATATCATCTGCAAAAAAAAGACCTGACAAAATATATACTCCCTTACTACCTATTAACAGTATCTCTATCCCTCTTCCTAATCTTTCTATTGCTCTTTCCATTTCACTCAAATACAACACAAACAAAATAGGTGACATAGGGCATCCTTGCCTTAGTCCCACACCATTTTTAACTTTAATTGATTCTATATTCTCTAATTGATATATATAATAATTATTTTCATATAATTTCTTAATAATATCTATTAAAGCTTCATCCATTCCCAAATTTGCTAAACTTATCCATAATCTATTTCTATTTACTCTATCATATGCCTTCTCTATATCTATAAAACTCATATATAACTGTTTATCTGCATTCCTACTCATATCCATAAGTTGTGTAACTACAAATAAACTATCTCCTATACGCCTATCTAATCTAAAACCACCTTGCATTTCACCCACTACATTATTCCCTTCCATCCATTTTACAACTTTACTAGCCACCATATACGAGAAAACTTTATATAAAACTGATATTACCGCTATCGGTTTATAATTATTCAACTTTCTATGATCCTTACCCTTTCCTTTAAATAATAACCTTACTCTTGTATTACTCCAACTACTTGGGAAAACTCTATTCTGTGCCATTTTATTAAAACAGGATAATAACTTTACTTTTGCCCTATATCCTAAATTCATTACCATCTCTGCTGCCCATCCATCTAAACCTCTTGCCTTCCCACTTTTCAATTTCTTCTCTACCTCATTTAGTTCATTTTCTGAAAAACTAATATTCCCATTACTATATTCTTTCATATTTTATAATATTCTATCATTCACATCTAACATCTTTTCTATATTCATTACATAACTATTTAAGATTCTCTCTAAATCTTCTCTAGAACTACACTCAGTTCCCTCATCATCTAGTAATACTAACCCTCTCTCCCCTACATTTCTCCTTTTAATATAATTCCAAAATTTTTTACTTCCATCTCTTCCACTTTTATTAATATCCTCCAACAATTTACTATTCAATTTCATTCTCTCTCTATAAATATCTATTTTAGCCAACTTCTTCTTTTCTAAGTACTTTTCTCATTTAGCATTAATATCTTTTTCACTTTCCTTATTCTTAATAGCACACTTATATTCTCTACTTGCTTCTTTCCTTTCTTTTACTCTTTTACTAATTTTAATTTTTTTATTACTTTTATTCTTTTCAATATTCTCACCTAAAACCCTATTTGCAACTTTTTCTACTTCCTTACACCAATCCTTATACTCATCCCCAACCCACTCTTCCATTATTTCTTCAACTTGTATTTTATACTCTTCCAACTTATTCTTATCATTTACTCTCCATCCACATCTTTCACTATTATTTCTACTTTTATTTCTATTCTCCATCACATTACTAACCATTTCAATTACAATGAAATTATGATCACTAGTGCATACTTTTTCTTCATTATCAAATACCTTAATTTTCCGTATTTTATTTATTCCCTCTTTCTCTACCAATACATAATCTATTGTGTGAAATATATTATTTCTGGACCATGTGTATTGTCCCTCATAAATATTTAATAAATTTCCAATACTCAAATTCACTTTCTGACAAAAATTCTTCAAAAGCTGTCCATTTTTATTATCTACATCATCAATTTCTTCAATATGTCCATTCATATCCCCTATAACCATTATTCTCTTCCCCTTTTCTTTAAAACTTTATATATCCTTAACTAAACATTCGTATATGTTACTATTCCACTCCAATATAATTTGACTATCTCCAGTAGCTATATAAACTATAGCCACCATCCATTCTTGTCTACCCAACCTTATTTCAAACCACAAGTGTTCTTGACATTTAACAATATTTAAATATTTTTTTGATATAACACCTATACCACCACCCCTTTTTTCTTTTTCTTTTCTATTTATACCCTGCCATACCAACTGTTCCAAATAGGTTCTTCTTCTCTTAAATGTGTTTCCACTACTGCTAATACCTCAAGCTCTTCATTTTCAATTGTTTTATTTAATTCCATCCACTTTTCTGTTTTCCTACCACCTTGCATATTCAAAAACCCAATTTTAACAATTTCTTCTTTCCTAACTACTCTTTTATAAATTCTTTCAATTCTTTCTTCTCCATTACATTTATAAATTACTTTCTTACCATTAATTTTACAAACCCATTCCTTCTCCATATCTATATTTATATCAAAATCAAATTCCTTTTGCTTACTTCTTATATTCCATCCATTCTTTTTAATAATATTACAATTTAAAAACCCACCCCCCTTTATAAGTTTCCCGAAAAAAATTCTTTATAAATCAAACTCCCTAAAACTTCACTTCCTTGTTTTCCTAAATGCAACCCATCTTTACTATATAACTCTCTCTTTCCAATAAAACAATCCCACACATCCACAAACATAACATTAAACCATTAAGCATCACATGGCAATACTGTATGGAGAGTTTTGCTCTGTTTATCAAACATAACATTATTTCTCTCACACAATTTTTTCAATCTCTCATTTATAGAACATGCCCTATCTAACAAATAACTCTTGTCAAACCTTGGTAATAATCCAACTATTCCTACTCTTCCTTTAATCATAATCAAATTCTTAATCAAATCTACATACTCATCCATTATTCTCTCTGATGATTCTAATAAATTATTAGTCCCCACCATAACATATACATCTCTACTACCTTGTTTTTTAACTTTATCTGCTACATCCCTAATTCTAGCTCCAGGCAAACATACTCTTACATACCTACTTCTATTTTCACTTGCAATTATATCCCCACATTCTCTAATTAGTGAATCTCCTATCAATACTGTTTCCTAATCTACTTTTTCTGCTCTATCCATAACATTTTCTAATACCTTCTGGTCCTCATCTATTTCTTCCTTATCATTCCTACTCAATAATTCCTTTATCTCCTCACATTTTATCTCTAATGATTTTAATTTTACTTCTACATCCTTCAATTCTTCCTCTATCTTATTTATTCTTTGACTAATCATCTCCATTACACTATTACTTTCTCCACCCACTATTCTTCGACTATCTACATTTTGAAAACACTTTCTCACTTCTTTTATCATATTAATACACTGACTTCATAACCATAAACCTTTTACATCCTTCCTAGTCTTATTTAAACATTTCAAGTGATATACCCCATCACATATAGTACATTCTACCACAGCACGCTTAATTTCCTTTTCCCGATTATATAAACATTTTGAAATACAAATATAATCCTTTTTTTTTATTTTACGTTTTTCGAACGTTATATTTTTCTTAAAATTAAATCTTTTAATAACAAATTTACAAAAAACTAATCAACAAAATAACGTAACTGCACTACAAGGGCGCCATCTAGGCATTTGAACCTAGAAAAATTTATAAAGTAGGCAGATACGTAAGTAAAAAAAAAATTTTTTTTATTCTATATATTTTGATATCCGGTCGTTAGCCCATTGTCACTAGCTCAGTGGAATAGCAGAGATATATATTTTATAATAAATTCTTATCTAAGAATATATATTTAATATTAAGAAAGAATAAAATAAGCCACTGCCAGTAATTAACATACAAAACATTTATTTACGCACATATATATATAAAATTTAGCATTATCATTTTAATATGTTTACTTTAGCATTTAACTACATTTTTAACTTTTATTTTAGATTTTAATTTACATTTTTAATTTTTATAAGTTCGCACAGATGAGTTTAGTATTTTTATTTAGAGTGTCGAGTATGAATAGACTACATAGATTCGCATTTGAAAAGAAAATATTCTGTCCCTCATTTAACCTTAGGCCAAACGTTCGCAGTCAAACCGGTGTCAATCCATCTGATACATTGATGTATTCAATGTAATACGAATATGACAGCACAAATAGGTTAATCTATCTGACAAGAAGAGCAATAAAAAAAAAACTCCCTAGGAAAGGACAGGGACTTCGACTTATTATTCCTTCCATAGACAACCGGTTGTGTGCGGCATATAAAGCGATTCTGCCCATAGCGAATCTCGTACTACATCTAATTAATTACACCAATATATCCAATCCATTGACCTAATTTAACTACGAAACAAATAACCTAAGATTACCCTCCCCTAATATAACTTTACAAATCTATATAGCCATTCACGCCCGACTTCAGTTTAATATTTATATAATTTAATTTAACGAAAAACAAAAATCATAAATAAAACTTAAAAGAACAAAAAAAAAATATAAATGGAAATGATTTTACAAAAGAAATACATCAAACTAAAATTACTTATTAATAAATAAAGTTGGTCAGATAGGATTCTATTGCAATTATTTTAAATATGGAACAAGTTTTGGAATTAAAGTTCTTATTGTTTAGTATACTGGAGTTTTAGAAATATATTTAAAACTTATAGTTCAAAAAGTTCTTACGATTTTAAAACGTTCCTTTTTATCCGTGGCTTGCCATTTGAACGTGAATTCCCACGCCGTACTAAAGAGATTGGTATTCTGTTGGCCGTTTTATTTATTCATCCGGATGTTTTTTACTTTAGCTGGTCCTCAATGTAGAAAACGATGTTTCATTTTTTTTTAACAACTGAAGGAATTGAAAGTGCGTCTTTCAATCCCTTCACCTCTAACTCCGCACTAACACATATCTTTCCTCTCGTAATAACTAACTAATAATTTCCAAATTTTTCCTTTTATATTAATTTTAAGGATCCAATGGACATTACGTCATCGAGATGATAATCCTTATGTTGAGGTTCGATTTCCCGATGGATTTCTTTCATTTGCCATTCTTTTCTATTGTTTTTTCCTATCTGACCATTGCTTATACATTTTAAATGCCCAAGGGCTAGTTCACTTGGACTAATTAAAATAATCATTTCCATATTTCAATAGCATTAATTAATTTGTTTTCAAACTTAAAGAAATATTTTTATCTCTAAACCTTTTTTAAGTTTTTGCTTTTAAAATACCTTTTCTATTTTTAATAAAGTTTTATTTTAATAATTTTTTTCATCTGTGCGATTTTATATATATATGAGTTTAGTATAGAATTTTAATTTTCAATTTTTAATTCTTAAAAAAAGAAGTTTTATTTGCGAACTTTCATTTTTTTCATGTTTAATAATAAAAAACAATGTAACGTCGTATGTGCCTGTTACAATATATATATATATATCTGAAGCAGCAAATGGTAATAACTTTTAATATTAATATAAGTGATCCATTAAACTATTGTGAGCTAACCTTTTTTTTTTAAATATTAATGTCAATTGAAAGATAACAATGATGTGGCAAAGAAATTTATTCTAGCTACTTGAGATGATTTACTGAAACATTTTTCTATGTATCTTGATGTTAAATTCATCATCAGCTCTAGATAGGGAAAATTTTGAGAAAACTTGTTTTCCAATTTTATACTATGTTGCATGCTGTTTCTAATATGTATTTTTTCTTCATCTTTTTATCTTTTAAATAATATTTACTGTCAAAGAATTGATCAGATTACTTTTTAAGATTTGCAAATTATTTTATATGACTCTGGCTAGAAGAATCTTTCCTCTAATGTGAATTTTCTTACAACTATTTGTTAGTAGCAAGTGAAATTGTGATAAATTTATAAAAAAATTTTTTTTGTAAATTCTGATAGTATCTGATATACTATTACCCATTAATAATAGAATTTGTGTTTATTATCTTCTATATATTTACATGTCATGTTATCAAATTAAAAATGGAAAAAATAATTTTATTTTAGTATTTTAATATAATTTTTTTTTTCTTTTGAAAGATTGGTCAGCTGTAGCGACTTGGCGTTGGGTTGCAAACGATGACAATTGTGGAATATGTCGCATGCCATTTGATGGTTGCTGCCCAGACTGCAAGATTCCAGGAGATGATTGCCCTCTTGGTAATATAATGATTTAGGGTATGCATATATGTAGATATATTTAAAACTTTCATTTTATATTCTTGAAGCATATAAGTAAAGACATCTAAAAAAGACATTCCTAATTTGGGGGCCATTTCTTTTTATTCCTATATCTTTATTCATATATTTTTCAAAAATGTGTGGTAGATTGTCCATTTTAATTATATCCTTAAAAAATTATTATTATATATGGAAAAAAAAAATCTTTAATAAAAATAAAAAAAAACCCAGATACATTAATCTTTAACTGAAGTTAAAAGTTTATATCTCCATTAGAGATAGTCTCCAGTTTAGTAAATGATTAGTAATAATCCTTAATGTATTTATCTGGAGTGCTTGGTGTCTGCCATGTCCAGCGGTGACCAAGTTACAGCACAGCTGGATTGCAAATTTAGAAAAATGACATTAATATAATCACAGGCAGCACATCAATTTAAATTATAGATACTCCATAATATTTAAATAGTTATTAGAAATTTTCTTTTCTCTTCAACATACTAAGCTGTAACATATATATTTACAACGGGTTTGAGGCAGTTGACTTATAAGAGTCCTATGACCTGGTTCTGCAGTCCCCTAGTATTAATAGAAGTCTGGAAAATAGTTATTGGAGAGGCCAGATTGGCAAGGCTGACAGTAATTGCCAAAGGACGAAACACATCTGTTCTTCAAGGACTTCAACTAGCTAATAATTTTCTCTAGCCTTACTGGTGAAGATCACAGTTCTCAGTTTTTATTTTAATGATCTAACTGGGTGGAGTCCCACGGTACCATGTGGTAGTACCAATGTTATTACATTCCAATCTGCATTTTTGTTTAACAAATATATAATACAAGTTCCTATTCTTAATTAATTAAAGATTTCTGATAGTTCTTATCAGGAATTCAATCCATGTTTTACAATGGCATTTAATTAAATTTGCTATAGGGCTATTTGATATTTAATCAGAGTTGCTGATCTTTAAATTAATTTTGCCTAATTAGTTCATAGCATTTTTATATGTCCATTGTGTTTATACACGCACTTACTTAATTTAACATTTTCATGTCTTTTTCTGTTTCAGTAAAAATACGCATTTGATCAGATTTTATTAAATACGCATATTTAGCACACTTCCCCCCAGTTCAGAGATCAGATGTTTTTTGTTTTCTGCTCTCTGAATTAAGAACGTAGTCACCAAAGTGGGCGGGGATTTTCCTCTCGCGCCCAGGGTGTAGTGGGGAATTGGATTCTAATGCTGCAAAATTATCACCATTAGGAGGTTTTACTATGTTATTCCTGGTCTAGTTTTTCCGTTTCTGCTTTCAATTTAACTTTGAAAATGAACTTGTTGCTATTCTTTCATAGTTGATTAATATGCTTACGAAGTACTTTCCATCCGCCATTCGAATGGCAACAACTTGATTGCTCAGGTGATGCACTACTTCTCCACTGGTCCACTTTTTATCTTGATTATTTTGGCCCAAACTCGGTGCATTCGGTAAAAATTTATTTTTGACTTCAGTGGGTGACTTAACCCTTTCTATTGGTACCACTTTGTCTAATTTTGTATGTAGTTTGGCTGTGGGTGTTGAATGTTGGTGCACTAGAGCGTTTAGTACTGCATGTTGCTATTTCTGATTTTCCATTTTGTTTATTGCCGACTTTAGGTGTTGTACAGCTTTCTCAGCCAGTCCATTTGATTGGGGGTGATAAGGTGTTGTCAATATGTGGTTTATTCCCCATTCCTGCATGTACTCCACAAATTTTTTTGACATGAAGCTTGTGCCATTGTCCGATACCAGGTTTTTTGGAAAACCATGGTATGCAAATATCTCCATTAGTTTATCGATGGTTTCTTCAGCGTTCGTATTTTTGACTACTTTGTACTCGACGCAACCAGACTAGGCATCCACAGCTACTAAGAATAGTTGTTCTTGGATAGGCCCACAGTGGTCTGGATGTATTCTCTGCCACGGTTTATCTGTTTCTCTCCAGGGTTCAAATCTGGCCAGAGGCGCATTTGCACATGACTGGCAGTTTTTGCAAAATTAATGTAGTTTTCTGTATCACTGTTAATATTAGGCCACCAGACATAACTGTGGGCTAATGCTTTTGCTCTGACGATGCCTGGATGGCTTTCATGTATTATTTTGAGGATTTGGCTCCTGCCTTTGTTTGGAATCAGGACTTGGTCTTCTCTGAGTATGCATCCCTTGCACATGGAGAGATTTTCTCTCGCTTTCCACAATTTCTATGTGTAAAAAAAGGCGGCCTTTGGTTGGGCCAGCCCTTGCTGATTTTTTTGATCATCCAACTGTATCTGGTGTCTTCTCTGGTCCATTCAGCTACTTTTATGCTATTATTGTTTTGTTTTCCAGTGCGTTGATGTAGTTTATTTCTATTGTGTTGACACTTTCTTCTGTTTGATTTAGCATTCGCGAAAGAGCATCAGCGTGGCCTATTGTAGTGCCTTTTTTGTATTCAATACTATATTTGTAGCCTGCAAGAATATTGAATCATTAGCATTCATGGGCTCAAATGTTCGGGCATCTGCTTCATGTCTAATATTGTGGTCGGTCATGATGCAGAAGTAGCGCCCGTATATGTATTGGTAGAATTTCTGGATTCCAAATATTATGGCTAGTTTCTTATCCAGTTGGCTGTAGTTCCTCTCAGCCTTAGATAATGAACGCAATGCATATGCTATGGGCTGTTCTCCTAGTTGGGCTGGGTGGCATAATATCGCTCCCACACCATAATCTGATGTGTCAGTCATCAGGGTTATTTCTAATTTGCTGTTGTAATGTACGAGTAACTTTTTGGATGTAAGGAGGGCCTTGGTATGTAGAAACGCTTGTTCTTGTGGAACTTCCTACTACCATTTCTGATTCTTTTTTAACCAAGTCATATAGTGGCCTCGCTATGTGTTCCTTACCATCCAAAAAAAACTCTGAAATAATTTACTAGGCCCAAACAACTGGAGCTCTTTTACGCTATTAAGTCTCATCGCTTCTGATATGGCATTCACTTTTTCAGGGGAGGGTTTAGTGCCTGCACTTGAACAATGGGTCCCAGGAATTTAATTTTCTGATGATTTCCAAATATATTTTTTTTGCATTTAGTTTGGCACCAAATTCATTTAGCCTATAGCAGGCTTTGTATAAACGGGTGCTCAATTCTCTTTCCAAGTTAGCGGTGACCAAAATTTACAAATTAATAAACATAAACTAATTAAGGTTGTTTTCTTATCCCTGGTGTTCGCCTCGAGCTGTCGCTATTTCTAGGTCAATTCCTAGAAATATACCATTTCACCGGCCTTCACCCAACAAAAGAAGCATTTTTCTACGTTATAAATGCAGAATGGCGGCGGCAGAAGCCAACACAAAACTTCTTTCTATGATAAAACACAGAAAGAGTTCCCGATGCCTGCCGGTTATGGCTTTTTTCTATGCTAAAAGCAAAGAGAAAGAAATGCCTTTATTGGCTGCCGTAGTAGTTGATTTTGTTCATCATTTTCTCATAATAGTAGAATATCTATTTTCTCTGTAGTTTCGTGTGAGAGTGTGTGTATTTGAAGCAGTCATAGTTTTTTAAAATTTGATAAGATGTCTATTTTTTTTAATGTGTTGTAACTTGCTTTACTGTTGTAAGTTTAGTAATAATGTCCTGAAGATTCCATTACGAATGGGTAACCCTCAAAAATTGCTTTTAAGGGTGCGGAAGGGAAAAAAATTTGAAGGATCACGCGAAAAGTACCGTTTTCGCGAGAATTCGTCCCTGACCAGTTATTTTTGCTATATATATATGCACAAACAAAAACAACCCAGTGTCTAATTATTAGGAATTACTTGTCCAAAAAAGAATATTAGTCGGGTATTATTTTTTTTTTTTGTTACATTTATTATTTCAAAATAAGATTAGTTTTCATATCTACACACTAACAAAAACAACCCAGTTCCTGATTAATTGCTGTCTTTAAAAAAAAAAAAAGAAAGAAAGCAAATTCAACGGGGTTTGATTTTTTTCAATGAAGTATTTGAATTACGGTTTGTTTGTTTTTATATATACACAAGATTTACCAAAAAAGAAACCCACTTTCTGATTAATTACTGTCAAAAGAAACGCAAATTAGTCGGCTATCATTTTTAAATTTAGTATTTCAATAACGGTACCTTTTTATATAGAACAGACTTAACAAAAACAACCCACTTTCTGATTCATTACTGTTCCTCAAAAAAAAAGAAAACTGAAATTAGTCGGGTATCATTTTTCAATTGAGTCTTTCAATGACGGTCCTTACTAATAGTAATCAGATATCAATTCTAAATTGTAGTATATAAATGACATTACTTTTGATAGATTTAGAATTACGTCTTGTTTTTTTAATAAAATGATTGATTTACTCTTCACCAAAAATGTCGTAACTTTAAAAAAAGACACACATAAAGTCCAAAAAAAATGAGAAAAAGCCCCGTAACTTTAAAGACACACACATACAAACTAAAAAACAATCTAAGATTAATAAACATTGACTTATTATGTCTTGCTTTTGAATCAAATTATTGATTTACTTTTGCAAAAAAAATAGCGTAACTTTAAAAAAACACACATGAAGTCCAAAAAAAAAAATTTGAAAAAATCCCGTAACTTTAAAGACACACGCACAAACTCAAAAACAAGATAAGGTTAATAAACATTTACTTATTATGTCTTGCTTTTGAATAAAATTATTGATTTACTCTTGCAAAAAAAAGACCATAACTTTAAAAAGACACACGTAAAGTCAAAAAAAAAAATTAGAAAAACACCGTAACTTTAAAGACACACAAACTCAAAAACAAGATAAGATTAATAAACATTTACAAAAATGAAAAAACATCATATAATAGTATTAGTTAGTAGAATATTTTATTACAAATCTAAGAAATCAGATCTTTTTAGATCAAATTGATTATTTAGGTCCGGCCCGGAATCGTTATATATATATGTTTTTGATTAGCATCAACGCCATCCTGTGGCAAACACCAGGGATGAGAATACAACCTAATTAATTTCACAAAACACTGCTAGAATCACAATGCTGAATTATGTAAGCTTACCTGTGTTGCATAACTATATTTAGCTCTATGATTCTGGCAGTGTTTTGCCAAAAACTCACTCAGCCCAATTAATTAGTTTATGTTTATTAATTTATACCTTTTCATCTAAACTCAAAGTCAATGAATGCTTTAGAATTATTAGTATTTAGTAGATCAATTGATGAAGAACATAAGCATGTGTGAATTATGTACTCATAATTATTCTTATATAATTTCATTATCATATTTAAACAATTGTTTCAGATTAGAATATACTTTATTTTTCATGCATATATAAAATTAAAAATAATCAATTTAAACAAAATTGATCCAGATAACTCACTATAAATAAAAAAATTATTTAATACATCATCTCAGCTTTCATTGCTTATTGGAATCTTTTCAAGATGTTTCTTTTTTATACAATCACATGACTAACTATTCTATAGCAACTGCATCCAATGGACATTATAATACCAATAAGAAAGAAGAAAAAAAAATTTTACATTAGTTGTACAAAGTAATTAAACAAATAAGCAATAAGACAAAAATATGAAATGAATTGTACAAAGGATTTTTTTTTAAAAAACAAAAGTGATTATAGTGGAATGTTGAAATCCTATGATGTAGTCATTTTGGTCAAATATTCTCAAGATTTTTTTGAATGGGTATTGAAATTTGATATATGGTTTTTTGAGAATATTGCAGGAGATAAAAAAAACCAAAGAAATAATTTCATTCTTGTCCAAAATAAAGTAAAGATAATTTTCTGTGCGTATTTCAATTGAAGGATGCCACATTAAAAGTGGCAAATAGGTTTTTCATAGCTATAAAGAAATGTAAAGAAGAATAGATAATGGGAGTTAGTTGTAATTTTTTTGCAAAGAAATGAAGTTAAAATAATCACTTTGTGTGTGGGTGTTTTTCAAAGCAATACTACAGATGGTTTTAAAAAACTTTAGACAATTTTAAGGAACAATAGCTTTAAAAAAAATCAATTCTACAAACTTACAAAATCTTTCTTGACCTGAAATCAATAATAAATCAGAAAAATAAAATACTATTTCTCAATCCTGTAGAATTTCTACATTCCACTCATAATCTTTTATTTTTTTTTTAAATTAATTAATACAAGAAAATTTGTATTTTTCTTGTTTACGTAATTAATTTTTTAATTTTTTTAGATGTCTGTTAATTATAGTATCATTCATGAAAAAAGTACACATAGCATATATTATTTTTGTTTAACTTTGTTCTCATAACACACATTACTCTTATTTTTATTTATAAATATAAAAAAAACATATTCCAACTACTTGTATTATTTATTGCTTGGTATTTTTGGTAGTGGTCGAATAGCTTCCCCAAGTGTCAATAATTGTCTTTAAGCACTTACTAGTTTAAGATTTTTCTTATAAATGACATGTATACATTAAATAATATACATAATTATAGGGACATTTGATTATCTGCTTTTATAATTATATAGGTATATTATTTAGCAATTAAACTGTATTATTGTTGTAATGATTAATAAGACAGATAGCATACATAATAATCTTTATATATATATGGGATGTATAAAACAATTTTAAAATGTAATAATAATAACCTCATGGTGTAGTTTTTACATGTCTGCTTAGTATTGTCATGACCTGGTAAAATCCAGATCTAATGGAACTTTCAAGTCATAAATAATCCTAGGGTTTTTCTTTCAGTTAAATAACCTCTAATCAACCCAGTTGGGGATCTAGCAATTGATCACTATATAGTTATGTAACTGTAATTAGCTAAAGGTTAATGATCACAGGTTAATCATCATAAAATAGTGTAAAAATAAAAAGTACTGTTGTAATATAATGCTGCTTTCATCAGTTTTCATTGATGAATATAATACATAATTTGATTTTTATAAAATGGCAAGAAATAAGCTTATAATCAATTATTGGTGCGCAAATTTTATTTATACATATTTTCTTATGCTAAAAGTGTTAATTTAATCATATGTGCGTGTGTGTGTAATACAAATAAAATGTCCATTAATTAAAAACTATTGTAATAACAATAAAAGTAATAAATATAATGGTAATTAACTATTATATACACTCTTTTAATTCACAGAAGTACTTTCAGTTGCTCTCCTCAACTACCTTTAAATTCAAAAAACATAATGGAAACAAACGTCATCAACTCTAACCCTATGAATCCTGAATTTTAACATTAGCAATTTGTCTATTAATTATATTCATTTTATTTCTATTTATTAAAATTGACTCTTTTTTTTTTTTTTTTTTATGGTTTCTCTCTTCATAAAGAATCTTAATACATTCCAGATCAAACTTAAATTTATATTTACATGTTCTTTCATGATCCAAGAAAACTGAATCAGTCATTAAATCATTATTATTATTACTTTTCATGCTTGTATAACAGTTTATGCTCCTTTAATCTTTTCTTGGTACTGCATCTCGATTCACCTATATATGATAACATACATCCACAAAAATTTTGATACCCAATATTACTTTTTTGCTTGACAAGTATAACACTTTTAGAATTATTCACTAACTTTTTAACATTATTTGTAACACAAAATGAAACATTAAACACATTTTTATATATATCCTTAAAAAATATCACTTGAGCATTTAAAATACGTGAAATAGATATCCATTTTTTATTATCAATCTTCAACTCCTTTAAATTATTATAGCTCTTTTTAAATTGACATAAAGTATTGTTAATCTGTTCAATCTTATAACCAACTTCAAGCAATTCCTTGACAAATATTTCAATATTTTTTAATTTATCACACTGGTAACAACCATGAAACAAAAAAAATCTAAAACTTGCCATCTTATGCATAATTAGTACTTTTGATTTTCAATTTATATATCTGTTTTTTTTTTAAATGGTTTGATTATTAATTCATAACTTAACATACTATTATCTCTTGTAATAAATAAATCCAAATGCTTAACAGTTTTGTCCTGTTCCTTTTCAATAATCCATTTTAAGCCATTCAAATTATTTAACTCCTCTACAAGCAAATTTATAGTATAGGTATTTCCGAAAACAAAAACTTCATCCACATACCTTTTGTAAATTTTAATATCTTTAAAAGTACACGTATCTAAAATATTACTCTCATATGTAGACAAAACAAAATTACAAACTTACGCAACAACAGGCAGACCAATAGGCCAACCTTTAGACATTTTATAATATCCAGAAGCAACAATGTTATCAAAAAATTTTAATGAATCTATAACAAATTTTATAATGTATTTACAAACACCTTTACTTTTTAATGCATTCAATTATTTTTATGGAATCCACTCTATCAGTAGAACCATACATTTCTGTCACATCTAATGCAGCAATAACATAGCCCTCCTCAATCTCTATATTTTTAATTTTATCTATAAAATCAAAAGATGAAGCAATTGTATTTTCCCCAAATCCTAAAATCTCTTGTAACATTATATTTAGAAATATGATATATAAATGAACCACCAAAATCAATCATAATTTGCAAAGCCAGAAACTAGTCTGGGGATATTGGATGAGTAGGCACTAGATGGAGTACATATAGTGAGTTTTGCCTGGTTTAACAACTTTATTCTTTTTTTTTTTTTTTTTAATATTGTTAATAAATTTTATTCTCTGATTATCCATATTATATTATTCTTCAATCAAAAGAAAATCAAGTTTATCCATTTACACTTTAATTTTTTTAATATATTGACTTTTCATCATTAAACACAACCGCAGTCATTTATCTTCTTTCAAAAAATCATATCAGTTTTAAGCTTCTGTTTAAATTCCGAAATCGCCAGTTCTCATGAATTTTCATAATATGGAATAACATCACATTTATGACCATTAATTTTCTTGATAATTTCAACAGCAATATGACTATCACCCAGTAATCATTTCAAATGAATTTTGAACAGCTGCAATTAGTTCCAAATTATAATCATTCCAAGTACCGCCAACATATTTAGCTCCGTAACTTAAAATGTATTTCTGAATATTATACCAGGAACCTGCTTGCAAACCATAGTTTTGCTTTAAATAGTTCTTGAATTGCTTACTCATCTAAATACAATTTTTATTTTATCCATTTGGGAATAATATGTAATTATATATGTCATTTATGCATAATTGGATGCCACTTTCCTAAGGAAAGACTGTGATAAATGAGCAGCAATTCAAACACAGCCCAATTACATACCCATTAAAGACTCAGTTGGAGAACCTATTTCTCTCAAGATAAGATGAACTGTCCAATGAGATCAAAACAGCGAGGAATAGATAAATTTATATATTATTATTTATTAATCAAAAACTAATAAAAAGAAAACAAACAAAATTTTAAAAAAAATTAATAAGTTAATAAAACATATCTACACATATACAAATATTTCACACTGCTATAATAATCATCAAAATGTGTGTAAATGTTATTAAATCCAATTTATGATTTATCACATACAAAATAAATGACAAAAAATTTTTCCTTATATGTATTAAACCTTTTCCAATAAAGTATCTTAATATTTTACCTTTGCAGCTTTCTTTCTGATAAAAAAGTATGATCATACTATTGAAATAAAACAGTTTCATTTAAATAAGTCTTTTAGTTTTTAGAACAGTCCATCTGTTTTAAAGAATCCTTAGTTTAGTAATTTTTGGGGTAACAGGCAATTCTCCATCTCAGACACTAATTTGAAAATAAAATGCAGCTTTTCTTGATAAAGTCAAATTTTCTTATTATTAGATTCAGATTGGAACATGTGTATAATGAACAAAGCTCTTCTTAATAATGAATAAAACGTTTTTTACCAGATTAATAAATAATTACAATTCTCGATTTATTTAAAAGTGGCGGAGATTTAGCACAGAAAGGTTACAATCTTAAATGGCAGCTTCTGTATATTATTTTCTTCTTTAAACTCTTTTGTAGGGCAAAACTTCAAATGATTCAACTATTGACAGCTTCACATGGTTCTAGGATTAAAATGAACGTATATTAAAATTTAGCCCGCTATATATTCATTACCCATTACTTAATGTATGCAGAAAATTAGCATTTAATTTAACAAATAATCTTCTCAAAATGACTATTTTGTAGTCTCTTTGTTTTTACTTCTCAGCTTACACATGAAGTTAATTACTTCTAGTCAAATACTACTACTGAAATTCTCAATCCGATATTTAAAATGTCTTCAAGTCTTTTCTCTCCAAAGTCAACTGCTAATAAAAAAAATTGTTAAACCAAACTTTTTAAAAGCTGTTACCACATGGTCTAAATCTCTCCACCGCTCCCCCCCCCCCTATATTATAACTATTCGATCAAAAGTTTTACTCTAAAAAAATTATCATTCACATATTCTTATCAATAGACATTCCTCAATTTACAGATTAGTATCAGAATTTATATGGTTCTGTTAACATTAATTCATTTCTCTTATCACAAAATTGAAGCAATAACAATTTATAAAATCATTCTTACTTAATATTTAATTAATCAAATTAAAAAACCATGTTTGTGATAAAAAGAAACATTCACATACTTTTATTAAATTAATATAACAAATATTTAAGCATTTTAATTCAAAATATTCCTTAATATTATCCTACTTATTTTTTTAATAAAATAAAAAAACTGTATATTTTACAATGCAGGATGTCTTTAAATTGAGACTGCATTCTAGCATTATAATATATATTGAATTAAATATTTCCATGGATTGTAAAATAGAAAAAATGATTATATCCATGTAAATAGAAATAACCTTTAACCTTTGATGTTACCAAGTTATTATCAATTACTACTAATTGTCAATTCCTGAAGCCAAATCAGTTTTTTCTTTCAACCTATAATAGCATTTTTGTATTACAGAGATATATATAATAAATGAATAGTTAATTACTTAAATCTACATGTGAAGTATGAACTCGAATCTGTAATTAGTCACACAAATCATTAATATCACAAAAAAGTCTCAAAATATCTGGCACTATATATATTTTATTCTAAAATCAGGGCTTAACATCATAAACTATATGTTAACATTTCTATGCACTTAGTGGGTTCTGTTTTTTGTTCTAGAACAAAATTATTTTGCCAATGTAGTGATATCTATGGCATGAAATATAAATAAACATTTGTACTGCATATTTTGAATGGAATAACTAATCATTCAGTTATTATATATTGTGCCCATTTCAATTTAGCCAGTGGCTAAATTTATAGTCATGTGCATGAAAGAAAATATGGAACCAAAAATCATCACATTTTATATAGGAAAGGAAGCTATAGGGCACCCAAGTTTAAACCCTACAGGTTCAAGTTCCTAAAGCCTAAGACAGAAGGAGAGTGGGGGAAACAGTTATGTTTATTAGTTGTTTGTGTGTTAACAAAACTCAAAAAGCATAGTACACACATTTTAATTATTCAATAGTTCTTTTTAAAAGTAAGATTATAACACATATAGGTAGTTGTCTGTGGACAAGCTATTTAGTTTGTCATTTTCATATTTCAAATATTAACTTTCTTCAAAATTAATCTATACTTGCTGGATTCTGCTATTTTCTCTATTTCTATTTTTTTTTATGGTTATAATTTGGGTTTAAAAGTTTTAAGGATTTAAATATTAAAAGTATAGTTTCTAAGAAGCATTCAGATTATTTTAATAGGCCAGTTTTTATAAATGATTGGAATGACAGAGTGTGTGTGGTTATATTGCATAAACAGATTTACAGTTACACATATTGGAAAGGAAAAGAAAAAAAAGAATTCTGTTAATTTTTTTTTTTTAATCAAAGGTTTTGTTGCTGTAAAAACTTCTTGTTTATATCTGTATTTCTTAAGACTCAGAAGGTGAGAAGTTCAATTGAAAATCTTCACATCAAAGAGAAGAGATGAAGTTTTATAGTAATGTGAAATTTGTCATCAGCGTGAAAAAAAAACCATTAAGATAATATTCCTTCAAAACAGAATAAATTTGTCCAGAAATCATGTTATTGTGAATTTATTACTTTTTTTACCAGCAGTTAAAGAAAAAAAACATGATCAGTCTAATTAGATGAGTTTACTAAAAATAAACGTATAAAAGGGCCTGGAAAATCAATTGGATTAGATTTTAAAATATTGAAACTGGGGAAAAGACAAGCTTTAAATTCTGCAAGATATCAATTTGTAATCATTTTTTTTGTATAAAAATTTTTTTTGAAGATTGATATAAACGAAATTGCAGGTTAAAATCTATATATATTTTGTTTGGCTTGCTGACCTGCCATACAGCCAACATATCATATACAAAAAAATTGTCTGAAGTAAAAGTATTCTACACCTTATGATTGATTGGAGAAAAATAATACTGAAGATGACTGACTGCTCATCCATATTTTAAATAGAAGAAAACATTCACCTGCATTTAAAAGCTTAATGAAAATAAATAATCTGCTGATAAGTATTAAACCAGGCAAGTTCAGATTCCAGTGACTGAGTTTAAACCCCCAGCAAAATTATAAATATGAGAACAACAGATATCCTTCATCTATGAGAAGAGTTATGCTGAACAGGAAAAGAAGAAACAGTTCCACTGCCAAATGGTTCTTACTAAAGCAAACAACTTCATCATCATCATCACCATAAAGAATTACAAGCCTCAAGTCAAGCAAAGAAGGACTGTTCAAATGAACCGTGGAAATTGGTCATATATCTGTGGTACAGATTGGTATGGGTTTGCTGCAAAATGTATAGACATTTAACAAGCCGAGTTTGAACTCTTGGAAGCCTCAAGAAAATAAAAGGGACTGGTAATATGAATTTTCATTATATATTTTTCTTTTATGATATCAGGGACTATTAGTAAAAATTTTAGCAATAGTTTTGTCTCTTCTTATGTCTGAACTTCGAGAACTAAAATCGAGTTAAACCAAGAATTTTTTCAGTAATAATAGCTATAAGCTTGATTAATGATTTTATGTATGCTAAAATTATTATACCCGCTTATTGATGAATTTTGTTTTCTAAAGGGTATTATTGTATATTAATCTAAATTTATGAAATGTTTGTTAATATGTAAAAGTTTTTTTTTTGTATTATTATTTGTTTTGAAATAATTTTTTAGTTATAATGGGGATCAACACACACATACACGGTAATATAACAATACTTGCCATATGTATATAATTGCATCTGAATGTGAGAATAATAGGCATACAGCATTAAAAATATTAGATTATGTTTTGTTTTTGAGTTAATGAGTAGCAATCCCAATAGCTTAGAGGAGGAGATAAGTAATTCAAAACTTGTTTCTGGAAATCTTTTTTTTTTCGATTTAACTAACACTTTTTCTAATTAATCATTCTACTTTATATGTTAAGTTTAGATGTATAAAGATCTAAAAGTATGTGTGCACAAAGAGTGTTTATTTTTTTTTATGAAATATTTTTCGTGTGAATATAAAACTTTAGCAATTTGTTATCCAAATTGATATACATTATACTATGATAAACGTTGGATGTTGTCATTAACGGGAAAGGGGGAAGAATTTAATATTAATCTTATCAGTTCAATATAATAACTTACAATTATTAGTCATATAAATTTTCATTTATATCTTTAAATTGTATGTATATGTTAGTAATGCAGTAATAAATGTTAAGTAGTATTTATTAAACAAGGCGTATATTTTCATTAAGAGTATTCTTTATTAGTTGTGATCATTCATCATCACTGGTGAATATTAACTGTTTAAGTTCTAATTTAGATATACTAAAATTAACCAAATGGTGATGAATTTCTAAAAACTAAATTTCATGTTAGGCTTAGTTCTAAAGCTGTGGATGGAAGTACCAGCATCATCATCATCATGTTTTTCAATTAATGAGCTGGATAAATGTTTAAAGGCCATAGATAAATAGTGATTTCATGGTATTTGGTTGTGTGAGTCATTATAGTAACCACCATTTCATCATCTACATCATTCAAGGATGAGTGAATTGCCACTCTAAATTAATAGTGTAATACGAGCTAGTAAGTCTTATGAAAGTACTAAAATGCATTTATCATATTAAAATCTAGGAGATGATTTCTGTCTGATGAATTTTATATACACCACTATAGCTTAAGGATGTTTTGTGTTTATCTTAATATTAGTGTATATGGTGATATGAGTCTAAAATCAAAAATCCTACATTTTGTTAGAAATAAGGTACCAAAGGGGTTTAAACCTGGTACATTTGAAAAGGTTATAGAATGTAACTTTGTCTAGGTTTAGATAATCTAGTGGTGCCCTGAAAGACCACATTCACTCCATATTCACTTATTATTCACTTAGATGTTTACTTAATATAAAACCAAGAGATAAAAGTGGATAAAAATTACTGTTAGATTTATTGAGGAAATATTTTTATTGGGTTACCAATGTACTCTCCCACATGATGTTATTTCAGGAGTTATAATGTCTTAATAATTTATTTAAGTTACAATGTGTTACTACTTGTTTATTGAGGATACAATGGTTGCCTAACTAGGGTTTGAAATAGGCCAGATGCCAGATAACTGAAATGACTAGTTTCTAATCATTGTTATGATATTATTTTGCCATTTTGGTGTTGCTTTATATGTATCTCATCATCATTTTTCTCCCTCAAGACACAGACATTATATATATATATTCTCATATATATATATATATATATATATATATATATATATATTGTGAGAATATTAGGTGGATATGATATTTTGGCTACAATGTAGTAAAAATCTTAAGTAGAAATTAATTTAAGTTACAATGCCTTTTGGATTGAGAATTAATATTTTGGCTACAATGTATTTTAGTTACAATGGCATTTAATTATTTAGTTACAATGATTTTAAGGACAACTTGTTTAAATATTTTAGTTACAATGGATGTTAATTAAATAATTTAGTTACAATATATATAGCCTAAATTTTCCTAACTTAAAATAATATTTACTAAGGCTGTAACCTCAAGAATATGTACGTAAAAATGCGATAGTAGGGACCTCTACAGGTCTTAACCACAAGCTTACGTTTCTATATAAATAGGTGAAGCTGAAGCGGTTAGATCTGAGAGCGTGAAGCTATTCAATACTTCACCGATTAAGACCTGTAGAGATCCCTACTATCCTATTTTACATGCATATTCTTGAGGTTACAGCCTTAGTAAATATTACTTACATAATCAATGTGCATTTAAATAAATTTATAATTCTAACTTAAAATATTAAATTTAAACTTCTCATGTACTTGGTTAATATTAGTATAATATTCTCATAAATTTATTAACATCAGATAAAAGTCTTATCATATTTGCTACAATTAGATAAAAGTTTGATATTTTTTCCTTTTTTTAAATATTTGCAATTTATACGTCTCACCTTCCATTATTAACAGAATATCACGGAAACAAAAATATAGTTTCTAAATTTTAAGATTGTAATAATATTTTCTTAGGAGTTTCATCTAAACATGTTAACTGCAATAAATTAATGTTACAAGCTAACATGAGCTTTGAAAAATTGGTGTTCAATTTATATTCACTTGATCACTATCTCATACTAGCACAATAATTGTTATTAAACAATTCAAAACAAAACAACACTCTCCATATAGTAGTGCCATCTTGTGCTAACAAGAGCAATCAATGGATGCCAGAAGGCTTGTGCATAAAATCCCTATCTAGTGCCTACTCATCCAATATCCCCAGACTATATAAGCTATTGAGCTTGGATTGAAAATATTAATAGTGTTTTCAATTTCATTCTCATAGTTTTGTAGTTAAATAGAGTTAAAAGGTGGGTGCTGGAGGGTTGCATTAGATCCTAAGATCTAGGTGCAGTGCTCTCAGATCCAAGGCTCCTCACTGATGAAGGCCACAAGCCAGAAACTAGTCTGGGGATATTGGATGAGTAGGCACTAGATAGGGATTTTATGCACAAGCCTTCTGGCATCCATTGATTGCTCTTGTTAGCACAAGATGGCACTACTATATGGAGAGTGTTGTTTTGTTTTATATTCACTTAAGAAAAAGTATCATGAATTGTATTGTAATGGGAATAGATTCTCTGGTACATCTTTTAACTCAAGTTTTACTAATTAATTAACATAAACCTTCATTTCCACTTCTAAAAGTTGATCAAACTGAAGCTTACAGTTATATTTCCTGATTATTTCAACCCCTTATATGTTAGAATAATTACCATAAGATGCAAGAAAAATTATACTCCTCCAAGAATAGTTTTTTTGTTTTTTTTATTTTGACAAATTGATTTTGCCTGGATGTCATTTCTGGTTAAAGAAAATGCTATATCTAACAATGGGTTCAATGTCTCCCAAAATAATTAGTTCTCCCACTATTTACTAATTAGCAAATGAGCCTTGAAAGGCTTGCTTAGCTATGCATGATTTTTTTTTAATTAACAGTCCAAGTAATAATAATTAGAATTGGAAAGTTTGTGTATATATTGTACAGATGTAAATTGTAAGTAAAATGTGAATTTAAGCCAATAAATATCACATGATCACCATTTCTTATGCTTGCTTATAACCGTTATTAAAACAGGCAAAACTCACTATATGTATTGCCACACCCAGCAAGCTAGAGTAATCAATAGTTGCCAGAAGGCTTTTGCATAAAATACCCTACTCATCCAATATCCCCAGACTAGTAGAGTGACCTTCGTCAGTGAGGAGCCTTGGATCTGAGAGCACTGCACCTAGATCTTAGGATCTAATGCAACCCTTTAGCAGCGACCTTTTATCTCCACTGAACTACACAACTATGAGCCCCAAATTGAAAACACCTTAATATTTTCAATCCAAGCTCATTAGCTTATATAGGTCTGAACTCAGTTCAGCACCTATACATTTTGGTATCTTTGGTTTTTTTAATAACCATAGCCACCACTATCCTATTAGGCAGGATTGGTTTTAAGCCAATAAACATGACATGATCACCATTTCTTATGCTTGCTTATAACTTATTAAAACAGGCAAAACTCATTATATGTATTGTCACACACAGCAAGCTAAATTTGTTCTTGAATTATCATAATTTTATTATACTTTAGAAAAAAATCTATATACACCAATATTAAAATAACAAAACATTTTTACATCTGCAGCTGAAAAGGTTTTATTATTTACTTTAGATACAGCTGAGCATGCTTTGGGTGTGGACACCATAGTTCCCACCTGAAAGCACACTGAATTGTATCTAAAAATTTAAATAACAAAACCTTTTTATCTGTGGATGTAAATCGTTTTGCTAATTTATTACAAACAATAATGAAAAGAAAAATACAATAATATTAATAATTTGCAAGCATAAGAAATAGACTATTATGTAAATTGGTCATTTATATGCAAAATATCAGACACATGTCAAGCATTGGTGGTCGAGAGGTCAGTGACAGCTGCTTTATAAGCAGTTATCCCGGGTTAGCGGGTTCGCTTTCCAGCTGATGCTATGACACATGAGAAGAAAAAAAGATCAGACACATAAAAAGTATTGGTCTAAAACTGGGCTAGGCAGAGAGATGGATAATTAGTGCAAGAAAAGTGTGTGTGCTAAATAAGGACAAACAAATTTGGAGAGAGTATGATCCATTTACTTATAACATCGTATTATTGACCAAAGTAAAATATTAAATTGTCAAAAGCTTAATTGTTTTAGAAAGCATATACATGTATATATAACAGAAACAAGCACATGTGAGTAAAAAGATTGTAATTAAAGTGTATATTGTTGCTTATAATATCCTGTGTGTGTGAGAAGCGAAACATACAGCTGGAGGATTAATAATAAACTTTCTTTCTTACAGAATTCCAAATTATTTATTTTTTGTTTATTCCTATTTATTATTGTTTAAATAAATTGCTTTGTTACTAAACTTGTATTAATTTATTTAAAGTTATCATTCTTCCTGACTGATATCTAATTAATACCCTCAGGATATAGCTCAAATAAATGGGAAAATGAAACTTGTAATGTTTTAAAAATAACACATAAGATTGTTAGTATTGATCTCTCCTTTACAATTTCAGTCTTTGTTATCAACAATATATATATATACTTTAAAGAATGATTGAATAAATAGATTTCAATTTGCAGATGATTAAGTACAATATTTTAATTTCTTATATACTTTTTCTCTTGTTTATTTTACATAAAAAAATGCCTTGTTAAATAATATATATTATATGATAATGAGATAGCTTATTGGTATTTTGTCCAATTTTATGCGCATTTTAGTCTAAGATACCTTTCAATTTTTATAGTCCTTATTTTCAGGGGTATATGATCAGTTTTTGGATGGTGGTCTTTCTTTAGGTAACTTCTTGTGTCTGGTCAGGAACAACTTTTTAAGGGTCTTCTGGTCACATTTATGCAGATGGAAATAACTTCTTTCTCATTTTGTTACTTAACAATAATTTTGGGAATGGCATAATTAGACAGATCAGAGTAACATTTTACAGATGGCAGATGTGTACTGGAATGTTTTTAATGCATATTTGCTTTTTTTAAAACTGAATTCTTGTGTTTCCATAGCTTTATTAGTTGAAAACAGCTTCTTAATATATAACCTGTTACTTTGCAGATTATCAGTTGTACCACTTTCACACTCACTATAGCCCAATGTTTGCCTCATTGTGCTTGTGGTCTACTCTCATTAACTTTCTGATGTTCAGCTCACAAATGCAGAAAAATGAATAAAAAAACTTGCCTCATCCAGTTTTATATAAGCTATCTTATTTTTCTACTTCTGTAATTTTGATAACAGGATATTTTTTCCTTTAGTTTGTACTTTTAATTTAGAAGCCAAGTTACTATTTAATCCACATTAAAATTATTTCAGATAACGATCTGTTGCTTTTATTATAATTATATGTTTGCCAATTTTATTATGTTGTTTAAATTTTAATTACAAAAAAACAATGCTTCTTTTTTTAAAGATTTCCTATTTCTTAAAAATACATAAAATACTAAATATAATTGCATTACATAATCACACATGCACTCTACAACAAAATAATTTTTTTAATTGACTTTGATTTTGTTTAGTAATATTTACTTGTCAATCGCATACAACTTGCTACACAAAAACATAGTTTTACTTTTCCTTTATTATACTTTTTTCTTTTAATTGTAATTTCAATTGATTGTAAGAACAGAATGTCAATAATAATCCTAGTAATTAATTGGAATTCCCTCTTTTTAATAATTTATAAAGCTTTGTTTAAACCCATTTTAATAAATTCCACCACACATGCAACTGGATGGCACAAGATATGTTTCAAAACAAGGCAAAACTCTCCATACAGTAGTGCCACCCTGTGCCAACCAGAGTAATCAAAAGATGCCAGAAGGCTTGTGCATAAAATCCCTATCTAGTGCCTACTCATCCAATATCCCCAGACTAGTTTCTGGCTTGTGGTCTTCATCAGTGAGAAGTCTTGGATCTGAGAGCACTTCACCTAGATTTTAAGATATGGTGATCATGTGGTGTTTAGTAATATATGTTTCATTTGATAATTGATGAATGCAAATACAATTATATCATTTAATATTACTTTTTATTTATTTTTGCATAATTAAAGTACTACCAGTTATAAATTTTAATAATGAGCCAATAGAATGTGTGTGCGTATTTAAATAAATATACACATATTAATAAGACTATTTTTCTTAGATGCAAATTTTATGTGAATTGTCTGGGTATGCATAGTTGTAATGCATTATCTATATCTGTTTATGCGATAGAACATTATTACTGTTCATATTATTTTGAATGTGATGAAACACTTCAAATCACTATCAATGAATGTAGAATACCATTTATATCAACCCCAACTAAAATACATTACTAATTGGTAATTCTATTTTTTCATCTCATGGCCTTGATCAAATATCAGACCAGTACTATACTTTGAGTAAAGTAAAAACAATTCATGGTATGAAAATATATCTTCTATAAAAAAAAATTCCAAATTACTTTATCATCAATAAAAATCAAAGCTTTCGTGTTTTGAGATTACAAAGACTCTTTAAATTGAGTAATATTGCTAAAGACCTTTATTGGAAAAGATCAGAGTTGTTTTTCATAGGAAGCATCTTATTAAATAGCTAAATCCATTATTTGTGAGTTGCTATCATCTCCCTTTAGCATGAATCATAAATAACTTTTATAATTCTGATTTAATATTTACTTAAAATGTTTGAAATTAATAATGCTCTGCGGAAAAAGTGACTTATTCACTGTAGTAATTTTTAAACAAGTTAATCTATTAATGGATCAAATACATGGGACATGTTTAGAGATTATTTAGAAAATTAGTAACATACTATTTGTTTTATTTATAAATTTTATTATTAAGTTCATATTATTTGCACATTCATTCTTATTATGGTGGTATATACTTGTGATATTGCTATTATTTCTTATTTTTCTTTCAGCCTTTTTGCACACAGGTGTTACTTGTTGGCATAGACTGTAGTAATGTCATTTTATCTTTTTGAAATATTTTTATAAGTTTAGTTATTTTTGTCATTAGTATTTTAATAACATTATTGTTACTGTCATATGTTAAGTGTAAATGGATTTTTTTTTTCAGTATGGGGCCAATGTTCACACTGTTTTCATATTCACTGCATTATGAAGTGGCTTAATTCTCAGCAAGTACAGCAACAATGCCCTATGTGTCGACAAGAGTGGAAATTCAAAGAATGATTTTTTTTAATTGAATGCAGATAACTTATAAAAATACTTGGACATAGCCATATACATTTCATTTATAATTTTGTACACTTTTTAATATGTAATATATATAAATTATTTATAAATATGGTATAATAAAAATGTATTTATATTTTTTATTAAGAGTTTACATTAAAAAAACAAACAATATAAATAAACAATATATTACAATCTTCTATGCATTTTACAGAATGCAAATTCAATATTTTATTATTCTATACTTCAGATCTTCTTTATTACTGCAACATATCTAATACAATGGAGCCATGAACTACTCTTTACCTAACTATATGATTTCAATTATATGCTATCGAAAGAAAAATATAAACAAAAAAACTATTAAAATTTTTAAATTTTATGATATTCAGGCATCCATTTTTCCTTCTTTGAGCACTGTAAGTGATTACATTTTTTAAAAAAATTAAAATTTGTAAATAAGTTTTACAATCTGCGTATCGTATATGATTATATATATTAATAAAATTGTCTTGATTTATATTGAAAGCACATTTTGTTTTTCCTTTATTATCCTGTCCAAATCTGACGTGCAGTATTTTGCATAATAAAATATTTTCCGAGCATAATGCTAAATGCTTTACAAAATTTATTAACACTAAAAATTGATACTGATTTGTGACCACTGTTATGTTTTTATAAGAGAAAAAAACATTGAAAAAAAAAAGATAGTTAGCCCAGAGGGTGTTTAATAGCGATGAAAGTCAGACATTTCACTACTTATTTTATTGAAATGAGCAAACAGTTTAAACTTCGTGGCTAATTGTTCTAAAGTGCAAAATATAAAATGTGCTAACACGCACAAGCACACAAAGCTGAAGACAAAATAAAGCAATGTATATATATATTTTATTTTAATACTTATTTAAAAATAAAAATATGGTAGTTAGTTTTTTTAATTCTTTTTGCTTCCATGAATGCATGAGTGAACACACACTCAATAAATTATATTTAAACATATCCCCTCAATTTATTATCAGTAAATATATATATTTTAAATTTTGTTTAAACTATAATCTTGATTTATATATGCATATACATATAAAAAGTCTGTTATATATATATGTACTGTACACTTGCAGTTCAAGAAACTACGTATTCTAATCATTATCAACAAAATTTAAGCTATTATGCACTATATATGGTTGAACATGGGAGAGCTTGGAACAAAATATAACAGTTCATGACTTCACTGCGTATATATATATATATTGTAACAGATAAAATTGTTGATATGATGCCATTTTTGTAACAGGAAATTACACTAGCATTTAATTAGTATTTTATCAAAAATCAAAATTTTCCAATTCTAATAATTATATTTAATAATTCATACACTGCATTTTCCCATGGAAATCAATCATGATCATCAATGATTAGCTTATTCATCCAGCCACGCATATGGGCACCATTTTTGTAAAGGATAAATCCTTTCATGTGCTGGGGGAGAATGATTAATAAAATATAATCTAGCATCAGGGTCGCCATTATATAATTAACTATCATAAAACACTAATGATCTTTATTAAAAGCTAATTCATTCAAGTTATATGTATAATGAAATAAAACAATGAGATTATCTGCTCCAGACATCAACAAATCTATCACAATTACAAAATAAACTGCAATAAGCAGTGAAATTGTATATCATTGCCCTAAACAATAACGTGATTAAGCTAACTATTTGATTAGTAATTGAATGAAAGTCAATTCGGATCAATAACTAAATTAGATTCCAACATACTTTATTAATCTATTGTTATTATAATAATTCAAATCTACTTTAATATTTAATTAACAATATTCTATTGAAATCATCTAGTTTCTATATCCTTTAGGAAAGCATTTTTGGAAACTTATACACTTCTTTAAATGTTTAGATAAGTAATCTTCTACTCCAATTTATATCTAGTTTAAAAAAAACGTTAAATATAATATATAAACAATTTATTCATATCTTCCAATAAAGCGATACATAATTATTTCTTCGTTTATATTTTTAAATGGAGTACTCGATGAGAATTTATTGTCAACAAATTTATTAGGTAATTTCCAACTCTACAATGCCCAATCATATTAGTTTCCATTGGATGTTTGTTAAATTATAATTATTAATATTATTTATTTGAATCTTCAATCAATCGAATATGAAATTGATTTTGGTAGCAATTAAGCTTTATAACTATAATTGACAGTTATTCAAATCAAAGATAATATTCAATTAAGCTGTTTAATGAAATTTGTTATCTTTACTTTAGAGAAATTTAAAAAATATTTAAGATAAATCATTCTAAACCAATGACAAAATACGATCTATTTAGATTTTTATGGTGGGACTAGATAAGCAAAGAAATAATCAACTCTAAGCTAATGATATTGACTTGCTTGTAATATTAACTAAAAATATATATAAGCAAATATTCGAATGCATAAATAAATATAAAGTTTATATGTAAATAAGATTAAAAAAATGATGTACAAAATATATATTTTATATCACAGTTCACTTACCAAGTTGAGTTTGAATCTTGGACCGAATTTTAAATAAAATCATCTTATGCAATCCAAGGAAAGAATTAAACAAATTCGTAACATTTAAATCAACTCAATTTATTGGATTATAAAAAAAAATGGTATCATTAATAAAATACAACAGAAGATTATCCGATATTTGTAATTGATTGAAATTAATAAAAGTGATAAAATTTAGGTGTAACTCTAAAATGGGTTGTAAAACAATAATGACACGTTTATTAAAAAAATGAATGGAATGAGAGATTTTGAATATTTTAATAAAAAATTTTAAATAACAGATACCAAATATATGCAATTGAATAAAATTGAACTCTATTTGTTCATTAACATAATAATTGAACAAACATAAAATAAAATGATATATTTAAACCTCTTTTCTGTCTGATATTTCAAACTAAATTTTACGCATACAAAAATCAAATTGGATATTTAAAAACATTGGGTCACATTAATATATATATATTGTAACTGGACCACCGTACAACCCCTTTTATTACCTCGGTTGTAACAATTTTCTGATGAGCATATTGTAGAAAGGAACCATCGACTCGCTTTCCCCAATATAGATGTCACACACACCCCCTACAACAATATTTCCTGCTCATCAGAGGATGTAGCACCATAGAGACTGAAAATACCTAGAAATTTCTGTGTTTGGTTTCCCAAATGGGCCACTAGAGTTCCATCTCACTACAACCTGACTTACCTAGGTCTAGTTATGCCAGTCATAGCTCAGGAGGCATGAAATTCTCATGAACAAAAACAATGAATAACTAGTGATGCAAAAAATGGAACTGAACAACTAAAATTAATTTTAATAACAACAGTTTTATTAACAATGATATTGATAAGTCCTTCCAATAAAGTTTGTCATTTATTTCAAATGAAGGCTCATTTTAATTTATCTTGTGTGAAGAAGTCAAAAGGTCTTTTATCAAGTAGACGTCTACCATTACTGCTATCAAGTAGACGTCTACCATTACTGCATGAATATTTTTAACTATTTGTTCCATATCTGTATATCCTTTTTATGTAGGCAAACAGGTAAGATGAGCAATTCCAGATTTGTGAAGCTTTTATAATTCAGTCAAGTATAGATGTGTATTTATAGACATAAGTTTCATTATTTTATTCAGACACAACCAATATGCATGTAAGCATTTGTGATTCATATAGCATTTCATTATTTTTAAATTTATCACAGGTAGATAAACAGGTAATATAAGCAATTCCGGATTTGTGGACTATTTATAATTCAGTCAAGTATAGATATGAATTTATAATTTTCATTTAATTATTCTAGCATAAATATTTGTTATTTGGTCTTCCACAGATGTATATTTCTACACATAAGTTTATCAGTAGTTTCATTTAGAATCTTAATTTAATTATTGTAGTATATAGCATGAA
Organism: Epiperipatus broadwayi; assembly: GCA_028023455.1. Taxonomy (NCBI): domain Eukaryota; kingdom Metazoa; phylum Onychophora; class Udeonychophora; order Euonychophora; family Peripatidae; genus Epiperipatus; species Epiperipatus broadwayi. The sequence continues at coordinate 2,398,382 of JAQFVV010006223.1, read as the reverse complement.
TATTTATTTGGTCTGCCACAGACGTATATTTTTACACATAAGTTTATCAGCAGTTTCATTTATAATCTTAATTTAATTATTCTGATATATAGTTCAGATATTGTTAACTTAGACATATAAGTTTGTTATCAGCATTTCCGTGTTGGTAGAGAATTTATAATTTTGAATATAGAACACAATTAATGTTTTCATATTACTCCATTAATTTTTTATTATAAACTTTATTATAGAATTAGTAATTGAATTATTATTATTTTTAATGCTTACCTTTTGACTTGTTTTCTTTCAATAACAATGGGGGCTTGATGAACGGCCCTGTAGACTGGGACTGGAGCTTACTTCATGAACTTGGATAGAGAGAAAAAGTGGGCTAACCGCCCATGTTAAATTGTTTATTCATGGATATGCTTGATTTTTTTCTCTTGCTTTACTTAATAAAACTGATAAAAAAAACACTCTCTGATAATCCGAATTTTCCTGCCTATTTATACTTTCTCTGCCCATCAGAACAGATTCACTTTACATGACCCTTGCTTCAATTGGTGTTAGTGTGTGTTTTCATCCACGTTCGTGCCATTTCCCCCAGCTCATTGGCTATTTTTGGCGGTAGAAGACCGTTTTCAATTATCTGGCTATGTGTTTTTGAATTTCAAATTAATTTTAAATTTCTTTGCCTGGAGCATTGACTTGTCACCTAAGTTATTTTGCCTTACGAATTATTTTTCTGAAATACAAAATAAGCTTATCTTTTTTTAATGTTTAAATATATTTTTTTCTTTTTTACTTTATTGATTTTCTTTTTTGGATTCTTTCAAGCACCCTTCAACTATCCATATTATCTTATAACACATGCACATTAAAACACACATGTAGAAAAGATAAATAATCACCAATATATGTATTTCATGCTAAACTAGCACTCATCAGTTGGTCCAAATTACCATCTCCCACATATATATATATATCAGTGCTCAGTTTATATTAAGATAGCAAATTTTCATACTTTAATTGACAGGCTTCAAAATACTCCAAGTCTTCAGCCATTCATATCATTGAAAATCTGATGATGAAAAGCCCAAATCTCCTGCTAATGCCCATATTATTGCCATGCCCATGTTAACTTGAAGTCGCTCTGACCCATCATGATAGGACCTTATTCATTTAAATACATGGAAAGGGGATGGGCAGAGTGCAGGCTTGATGTGTAAGATTGGAAATACAGGCATTCTTCGTATACCTGGAGCTTAATTGTAAATATAGGGAATTTGTATTACAGACTTTCAAGCATCCTTCAACTATCCATACTATCTCATAACACATACACACGACCACACACATAAATAAATAATCCCCAATACACGTTTTTCGTGCTAAACCAGCACTCATCAGTTGGTCAAGATTATCATCTCCCATACACATATAATCAGTGCCAGTTTATATTAATATAGCAAATCTTCATACTTTAATGAACAGGTTCAATTTATTCTAACCTACAAGTCTTTAGCCATCCATACCATTGAAAATCTTGAGGTCAACATGGGCATGGCAATAATATTGGCATCAGCATGGGATTTGGACTTTCCATCAGATTTTCAATGGTATGGCTGATTGAAGAGTTGGAGTATATTGAAGCCTGTCAATTAAAATATGAAGATTTGCTATCTTAATATAAACGGAGCACTGATTATATGTATGTGTGTGTGTAGGAGATGATAATTTGGACCAACTGATGAGTGCTGGTTTAGCACAAAATACATATATTGATTATTTATCTTTTCTACATGTGTGTGGTCATATGTATGAGTGTTATGAAATAGTATGGATAGTTGAAAGGTGCTTGAAATTCTGTGTTCAAATCCCCTATATTTATAATAAAGATAAATAATATTTAAGTTTGATAATTTTGTTTGGATTATGGATTTTGTCACATATTTGTTTACTTTTTTAATTATATAAACAATTAAGTGTTTTCTCATCTAAAATGCTTGTAAATATTTTTAGTTTTTCGGGAATACCTTTTATTTGGTTTGCATTTTTCTTTATATATATATATAACATATGTTACCTTATATGTAGAGAATGTTGTTATTGTGGTTCTTGGGTTTGAAGGAGTTAGCTAAAGGGGTTTAATAGTTCTTAGTGGGATATAAAACCACATCTTACAATACATATGTGTGTGTGCGCGCGCACAAATGTTATGAATTTTGTTTTTTTTCTTTTAACTTTTTCCCAGCTTTAAATAAATCTATGGACAGTTGAATGGAATTTTTGTGTTCCTGATTGATTGAAGAAATATTAACGGCTTTATTCTGTTTGTCGAAAGTTTGTGATAAGAGCATTTTACTACTATGTTGGACTATTTCCATCATCTAATATTAAATGTTTTTGGAAAATTTTAAACTTTGTGTAAACTTTTCAAATGCATTCAACTGTTAGTAATATTACCCAGTTGTATGTACCAATGATGTTCAATTGAAGACAAACAAAAAATATTGCAGAGAGGGGGAAAAGTACGAAAAAGAAAACTCAAAGAAGCAGCTCATGGCAAATAACCCTACAATCCAAACTGCTGTTATAATTCACAATGCCTGAAGCTATTAATTAACCTTGCTCTTAAGAGAAACTGGAGGATCTTTGAGGCGGTAGGAAACGCAAGTTCAGTAATAATCTAATGAAAAGTAATAGTGTGCTTTTAAAGCACAGATATTTTAGCAGATAACTGGACATGAAATGAATAAAATTTTATTTAAATCTTTGCGTTCATAATAGACAATATGTATATATATTCCGCATATTATATATTCGCAAGACCAATAACATTTTTTTTTTTTTTTTTTCAAATAATAATGTTATTATAAACGTACTGAATATTGAAGATCGTGTTTTTTTTTACTGATTTATCGAACGATAGATGGCATTATTGCGTCAATTTTAATGTGAGATGGCGTTTGCAACGAAAAACAGTGAAGTTGCTTCTCCAAAACGTACAACTCCATGGGGAATGGAAGAATCAGATGCCTTTGCTTTAAATGAAGAACAAAAGGCCAAGCTTAATCAATTTAAGGTAACATCTTTATTCAGTATTCTTTATTATTGATTTTTAAAGTATTATACTAGTGGTTGCTATGGAAGCATTTAAGCAAGTCGGCTGTTTTATGTATTTAAATCGCTTCCAGTTTTATAAAGAATAATTTATCAAGTGGTAAAAATATTTTCAAAAAGGTATAATTACTATTGATTTTACAAGGTTTCTTTGCTTTTTTCTCTCATTCGATTTTTTTATCATTTACAGCCGTTTGTTAATGAATATGGCTTTTCTAATTTTTGAAAATAAAATGGAAAATAATGAATAAAAAGTCTGAGAGAGAATTGTGTAATTAAAGAATGGACCTACTTGACTGTATAAATAGTCGAGCAAAGACAGATTGCATGAAAGACACACCGATTGACTTTTTACTAACTTGAATGATTAGAAGCAAGGAAGTGCCAAAAGAATGTGTCGGGAACAATAATCAGCTATTAATTACCCATCATTAATATATATAGACCTAATTGAGCCATTGCGAACAATATTGGTTGATAAATGGTAACAACTATTCGTACCCTTACCATTCATAATTTGCAAACCTGGTGAGTACCATCTTCTTTACTGTTTTTCTATGAAATGCTGTCGAAAATGCTTTTGCCATGATGTGAGTAATTTATTGAAAAGGCTATTTTATCTACTTTTTAAACGACCTAGTAGGATGTTAGACCTGATAGAAAACAGACTGTCAGAAGCCAAAGAAGCTTGGTCTGAAGAATCATATCCTGGAAAGGGAAAATCACTCAAGTATGCCATGCATGGAAGAGCTTTACAAAGAAAACCATGGATAGGGAAGAAATATCAGATCAATTGAAGAAGAAAGTAGTATTACTGAGACAGAAGAAAATAGCAAGATAACTATATACATCCAAGTTAAAGTATTCAGGGGTAACTATTAAAAGAATCCCATGGAATTTCTAGGGAGTTGGAAGAAATTTTTCTCTCTCAGCAAGTTGACCAAGAGAGAGTGAAGCTAGCAGTTGCCAGTAATCATCTCCATATCTCAGCAAAATGCTAGTGATCTCTTTTCCAAAAGCCACAGAGCTATGGCAGCTTCATGTATCTTCTGCTAAAGAGATTCTGGAATGAAGACAAGAGCCTTAAACATAATATTGGTCAGGAAAGATACCATCCCAGTGAAGCGAATTTTATGTTGATATAATAATAAAAATGTATATTTATTTAAATACATCCAATATATACATAATTTTTTTAAAAATGAAAACAATAATAATAAAAGTAAAAAACATAAAATCATTATTTGACTTTTGTTGCAGCAAACAGTTTCTCTATAATTTATTGTTTAGGTACAACCTTTTTCTGTAGAAATTATTGCTAGATCAATTGATTTGTTTGTAAATAATTCTCAGTTTAGAAAAGCTGCCTTTCTTTGGATCACAATAATGATTGGAAAATGCATTCAAAATCATTTTCGCGTACAGATTTTTAGTTAATTTGGATTCAGTCATTCAATTTTCTTGGGATCTGTTACCTATATGTCCTTGAATTCAGTCAGGATGATGGAAAAAGCTTAAGCCTGCTGCTTTTATCAATTGTTGTGAAAATAAATAAAAAGTCTTGGCAATGCAGCAGTAAAAATATTTTTTGGTTTTATCTTTTAACAATTAGAAACTTCATTTCATCTGTAATGAATTTTAGCATATTCAGATTGTCTGGAAAATACTTTATTTCCTAACTAAAATAAAAAATAGATATCTCAAAAGTTTTTTGTTTACATTTATGTCAAAGTGGTATACCGCCCACTAGTGGGCATTCCAATCGATATGGTGGGCGGTAGAGGGATTTTGTCCGACACTGAAGCACTTCCTTCTTTTTTAAAAAAAATTTCATAGACATTTATATGCTTTAGCTTGCTGTAACTCTGCTTTATAAATTTTATAAAGCAAAGTTATAAATCACCACTACTGTGGAACCGGTGGGCGGTTAGAAAATTTTACTTAAATAATATCAACTACTATAAATAATATTTATCAAAAAATTCAACATACAACAAAAATTCAAAATAAAATATAAATTTCAAATAGAAGCACGAAAATTTATCAAGTTGTCAAAAATTTGCACTTCATGGTGTCAAATCTTGAATAACAGGTTATGTAATTACTAATTACTTTTTTTCACATGATTCTAAATGGTCTTCTATAAAATGGGAATAGGATGATTGATTATAATCATTGTCAAAAATGTAGACTTGCATAAGTAGATAAAGCCAAAAAACAATGCTAAATAAATGCTATTTTTTTAAAAATGTATATTATAACAGTCATATTTGTATGTTCACGTAACAAAATCCAGAGTCCAGGCGAATTACAACAAAACTGACCGAGATGAGGGGTTGAGACCTTGGATCTGATCATACTTCAACTCATTCTGCAGCACTCCATGATTTAATATCTTATGGATGACATTTATGAGATTACACTCGGTCTCAATTTCTTTGCGAGCTGGCTGAGAAAAGGGTGTGAGACTCTGGGTGAAAATTGATAACTTAATTACACTTAAAGACTAAATAGATTACTCAATGCTCCATGACTTTATAAATAATGCACAATATGTATTAATAAAGATCGGGTGATTTGGAATAAGTTGCGAGAAACACATCAAACATTAATAATTTTAATATATTTAATAAATAAGAATCAAATGGATTAATAAAAATTAAATAACATAAATATTTACATTGGTGGAGGGAGTTATGCACACAAGCATGACAACAATGGTGAGGCAGATATCAGTACAGGGGTCTCATCTTAATAATAATGCAATTTATATAATTATCTGTGATCTATGACTCGTGCCTATATGGTATGCCAAACTATTCTCAAGGTTAGCTACTGATAAGCTAAATATTAATTTATTCATTCTAATATATTATTTATGAGCAATAAAAGCATTCAAAATATAGATTCCCTAGGTAAACCAGTCTCCCTTTTCAGATGAATGTTGAAATTAATAATAGGGTGGAACGAATTGGTTACCGTAGATGGGCATCTGAGACTATGGCACTAAAATATTAAATTTGATATCATAGTGTAAATGTGCAGTTATTCATGGGATTCACTATCTAGTACTTGGTACCCTTAGACCAGAAGGCTTGCTAGCACAATAAGGAACATTTAGTTTGGTATGTCAGAGCTGCTTTGAATATGGTTCTGTATCATCATGTTTCAGTTCTAGAAATATAGCTGTCTGAACTAATAATGGAGTGGCCTGTCACCATGAGCCCATTTAAGAAAGCAAAGCATAAATACACATTCTGTGCTTAATAAAGATACTTTCATAATGCTTGAATAATACTAATATGTATTTAAGACAATTAAGAAAATGCGCATAAATATCTATAGTTTTATTGTGCTGAATTTATCTTGACCCAGTTCTCAAAATAGCATATCATAATGATGCTAAGAAAGTATTAATTGATGGCAGTTTAGTTTAGAGATATTAAATCTGTATATATTTCTTTATAATGAAACTAAGGAGGAGAAAGCATATTTCAGGCACCATGACATTTACAAATATGTCTATCATTTCTGGTTGTTATCTAACTAAGAAATATAATAATAATCTGCAAACCTTAATAAACAAACTAATACACATTAACTAATTAAATATAGATAACAATGAGTATGTAGCAATTGATTGTTTTCTTTTATAATAGATTTCAAAGGAGAGCTTTCTATCAGCTAAAAAGCGATGGAAAAATTACACTGGAGAGCTTCTAATCATCTCTCCAAAAGTTTACTACCCTACTTTGAATTATTGTATATCGTAACATATAGATTTAAGAATAAAATAAATAATCAAAATAGAAAATTGGCATGGCTTTAGATTATAAAAAGATCAAATAATAACTGATTACAGTTATTACATTTAAAGGAAGGTTATTTTAAAACTACATTCATATTTATAGGCACGACTATTACAGTTACATTTAGAGATTTTGTTTTACAGAATTTTAATTAATGAGAATTAATTTATGAATGTTCATTACAGATAGCTAGCTTAAGGAATTTATTAGAAATTATAATAGAGATTTATAGAGCTCTATGTGAAGAAACATTACCAATCTTCTTCTAGGCTGAGTTGTCCAGCATTCAAATAAGCACTGGCACTTCTCTAGATGGCTGCTCTTCTGTGCTGCCCTTCTATGGCAGCGGTTGGTAGTTGAACTTCTCTATCCTTTCCGCGATGATGATTGCTGTGGCAACATGCAGGATGGGCTGGAAATCACCATTCTTCCATAGGAAGATGGCAAATTGGTGGCTTCCTAGCTACTCATCAAAATTCTGATAGGCGTAGCTTCTTCTAGTAATTCACTTGATTTATATTAGAGAGCTCTTTTAGTGCTGAAATATGGGGTTTATATACTAAATTTTTACCCCTCAACTATATTTGCCTACAAGCCATGTTTGTAGCATCAAAACCCATTAGCTTGTTTACAAAATTTAGCTCTTCTGTTGTTAGATTTCTTAATCGGACACTTTCCTCTTAGTAAAGCAAAAGCAATCCCCAAGTGACTAGAAAATAGTGCTGCATGATTGCGTTTGCTTTCTCTAAGGTGTACATTAAAATTTGTTATTTTGAAAATTAACATTTAACCTACATTCAATTTTAAACAGGTGATGGTGTGATTTCTTTTAATGGGAACTGTTTTAAAATTTAGAAACTTATAAATTGTGGTGTAAACATTTCATTATATATGTATGCTGCTCACCCATGGAATTGTACATATATATGTAATTCTTAAGCCAAATAATTTGTTAAATTGATACACATAAATTTATAACAAATTAAAGATTTAAAAATATACATATAATTGCGCTGTAACCTTATTAAATCTGTTATACGCTACAGCTTATACTCATGTATATATAAGTGGGCCAATACATATATAACGATGTTTACATAGATGTACCTTTAATTAAATGTGAAGATATGCAGATACACATGCACTTGATGGGTAGGTGAAACAGGATATGTGACAAAATACACCATTTCAATATTAGATCTCAGAAGTGATTTTGAGTTCTGAACCGTGTGCTTTTAAAATTATGCCAATTTTCAGAATTTCATTTTCCTCCATGTATATTTTCAGTAATTTGTTTCACATTAACATTGCCAAATGGATAATTCATAAATGTAACTGTAATATCAGGGAGCGATCCCTAAGTAAAACAGACATAGGCTTATATAAAATTCACCTGGTAACAATAATAGTACTGCAGCAACTTAGGATTATGATTTAATAGATTAATAATGCAACCATTATAAGCATTTCAATATACATATTAACAATTCATATAAAGCGTACATATTTACATACCTGAAGGCTTTCTCAAATAATAATAAAAGTCGCTGAGACCTATTTAATCCCTAGACATGCTTTGCCATGTTCTGAGGCAAGCCTCTCCGCAATATTAGCTATCAAGGACAAAACACAATGAGTCAGTATCCGTGGTGTTGCAAATACATCTGCACACTTGTAGCTTCCATGAGGAAGTGTAATTTGGTTCTTTTTTTTACCAATCTTTCACTATTAATTAATTTTTAGAACTCCTGTTCTAATTGATTGGGCCACATAGATCCTGCTGACAATTGTCTAATGTTATTTATCTGTAGATGCATGCCATTACTAGCAATTTCTTCTTTTTAATTGTCACTAATCAATTAGATTATTTTCTGATGGAATTCTGTTATCTCTATTGTTCTTTGGGAATTTAATTAAGATTGTTTCCTGGATTTATAATTAATCTTTTAGTAATATTAATGGTACTTTCAACTTATGCCCCATGTGGCCACTTGAGGTGCTGTTTCCTGTGTCAACCACAGAAATATTCAGAATAGGGGGCCAAAAGCAGCAATGCAAGTTAATTCTTTTATCTATTGCTTTAATCAGTTTTAATTTTACTTTTTATTCAAATTTAATATACTTATTTTTAAACTTTAATTATGTATGTATTTCAGTGTATATACATATATATTAGTATAATAATGTGTGTTTAATAAAATTTATAATCACACAATTATTCATAACTGTTTTTTAACTATATAAGTGTATTTATTTTAACATACACATATAAACATAATAAATATTGGCTCTGGTGTGCTAAAATCTTGGTAGCATCTCTCAAATTCATAGTGAAGAGTTATTATCTTCCAAATGTGTATTTTTATGGAATGTACTTCCATTTTTTTGTCATTTCAATAAAAATATTTTTGAAATTTTTGAATTCATTCTTCAACAACTGGACAGATAGCAGCTTTAACTTATTTTTAAAAGTATTAACATATCCAACCACTGAAGCTATTATTTTTTTCCTTCCTTGCAATTATAAATTCAGTTCATTAAGATGGTTAGTTATATTGACAACAAAAACTAAATCCAACAAACTAACATCATTACTAAGTTCAATGTATGTTTCAACTCTTGACTTTAAAAAACCTTTTAACTCTTGTAATAGTTCTTTGAATCTTTATAAAAATATTACCAATCAACATCTGCATGATGTAACAATTCACTATACTTAGAATCATTTTTTTCTAGTTGAACCTGAAATATTATTTTTGGAAATTTTTTACTCTGACTGGATTTCATAATTTTTGTGTAGATTCCCATATGATACGTATTTAAAATTTTAGGTACCTATCTAGTCGGTTGTCTACATTTTCATTTTTCTTTTTAATTTACTCTTTAAACATTGCTTTGTTATCATGAAAGAATACTGGATGACAAATCGATCAATTGAAGATTTTTTTGGAAAAAATGAGCATTTATGGTGATTTATAAATTCAATGTGGAATCTAAAATCTCATCTTTTCATTGGCAGGTCTTTTTTTTTTTTCATTTTTGCAAATTTTTATTTATCTTCTCAATTTCTTCCTTGTTTTAGAGAAAATGAGAGAAGGAACCAAAACTTGGTCAATTAGAAGTTTTCAAGTTGTCTTTGGATTTCTGTACTATCTAATATTGACTTGCAAAATTGATGTACAGTTTCAAATAATCTCTTCTGATTTCTAATTGACAGATTTGTTTTGGAAATGTTATTATTTGTCTTTAAAAAATTGTCCATCTTTTTCTTATTGGCTTTTAAAAAAAAGTGGAGACTTCGATGAAAACAATAATTGACACCTACATACAATATAAAATACAAATCAAACACTCCAAATCAAAATGAAATGACTGGCTTTAAAATAAAAATAAATTACCCCCGCCCCCTCCAAAAAAAAAAAAACTTTAAAACAAAACTTCATTCTTATGTCTTTGGATTACCACTGTCTGCCCAATATTTGTTTACTTTTTGATTTTATGCAAAGTCAAAGACATTGTTTTGAATTAATTAATTTGTTGGCAGTGTGTTCATGATTAATGCAAAATCATTCTAAAGCCCCTTTTCTTTTCTCCATCATAGAGCTGAGGTCATCTCTAAATCAAAAGATAAGGATTTTTTAAAAAAAAAAAAATTAAAAAATATTAATACAACATCACCTCCAAGTCTAATATTTTCAGTTGCTTTTTAAATAAAAACATTTTAAAGAACCTGATTAATGCAGAACATAAATGTTATTTTTAAATTAATTTCTAACAAGTTAAAAAATAAGTATTTCTTGTAACTGGCGACAGGTATTTCATCAGTGAGGAGCCTTGGACCTGAGAGTACTGCATCTAGATCTTAGCATCCACAAGCTAAAAATTAGTCTGGGGATATTGAATGATAGTAAAAGCCATTCACTTAAAGAGGTTAGTCATTTATGCAGAAAAACAAAAGTAATGATTGTTAGTCAATATATAGTAAGCAACACAAATTCTGTCTCAATAAGATGTATGTATTTAATGTAGTGATAATAATAATAAAGTTTTACCTTATTATCATGTCAAATGTCAGTCACTATGGATGGAAAAAGATTAATCTAGATTTTATTTACAAAAGATATCTAAAGTAAAATTAATCATCCCTTCCCCATTTTTGACTTTTGTTTAAGATTGACTTTCATAAAAGGTCAAATCACACAGACAAAAAATACATTTCCAAGTATGAGACAAAATGGAAAAAAAATATTTACAACAGTAATTAAAGATTTAAAACATATAATTAAAATTTCATAATTTCTTTAAATCGATTGGATTTAAAATTGACGAGTTGACAAAAGTCCTTCATATATATAGTTAAAACAAGCAAAACTCACTATAATATTGCCACACACAGCAAGCTAGAGTAATCAATGAATGCCAGAAGGCTTATGCATAAAATCCCCATCTAGTGCCTACTCATCCAATATCCCCAGACGAGTTTCTGGCTTGTGGCCTTCGTCAGTGAGGAGCCTTGTATCTGAGAGCACTGCACCTAGATCTTAGGATGAATAGACACTAGATGGGGATTTTATGCACAAGCCTTCTGGCGTCCATTCATTACTCTAGCTTGCTGTGTGTGGCAATACATATAATGAGTTTTGCTTGTTTTAACAACAGTTGTGCACAAGCATAAGAGATGGTCGTCATGTGATATATATAGTTCATGCTTTACAGAAGATTCTCTTTAAATGAAGTTCAGGCTGTTTACTGGCATCTGTTTGTTGTGAACTCATCTGGCCCTCACTCAGTCTTTCCACAGATCCATCAGTAAGCATTTCATATATGACAAAAGTTGTTTCTTCGGCATTTGAAGAATAAAGGAAATTCTCATGCTTCCATGACAAGGGAAATAATGATCCACTTATGATTTTGTCAATTTAGCAAGGAACATCGCATGGTGGACAATTATAAATGATTTTTTTTAAATCACCTATAGTTGTCATTATATAGGTTTCACGCATGATTGAAGATTATTTTAAAATTATATTTTGAATACTGGCAATCTTTAATATTTTTTGATTTGGGTTTGACTAGAATGGTTATGATTATTTGATATAAAATATGTTTAAATTGAGTTTCTGACTTATATTTATTCAGGTGAAATCCTTTATTCTTCTTTGCTTTAAATATTTTTTTTACTTTTTACAATGTTTTATGAAAATTATGTCAGAAAATAGCAATTTTCTGGAACAACACATCCGATTTCTCGTATTCTAAAAATGTTTTCTATTTTTTTTGTCTTTTCTTTTTGTAGCATGTAAGTAATTTGCATAGATCATGCAAATTAAAAAAAAAATTATATTTTTTTATCTCGCTTAATTCTCGTTATTTAGTATATTAAAATTTTCATTTCTTTTTTTATAGCCATATTTGCTTATTATTATGCGTATTATATTATCGACAATCGATTTCAAAGTGATGTAATAAATTATCATTTTGTTCTCATACTTGTTTGCATAGTGACTACTGTGACGTCTGTTCATTTCCAAAATTGATAAATATCAGTCCATGTCATTATGTTTAGACTAGTAATGCATAAGACAATAGAGACATTTATTATAGGTTGAAATATATATATTTGTATTAATTATTTTTTAAAGTATTTAATTTCGTGGGTTTTTATTAATAGGGATTCACCTAATTATTTATATATGTGACAGGAGAAAAAAGAAATATTTTTTAGCAAATTTAACCTTTTTCCATTTGTTTAAATATATATATAACATAACCACATCTAGTTATCTTTTGAGATTGAAGACTAATGCGTGTACTATCTATGTATCAATTAGAATGTATTATTTGAGTTAAGGGTAAGTTAGGAATGGGCCCATTTGATGATATGAGTAGTAATGGGTTGTTTGGATCAAGCTTGTCAGCTGCCCTCACAATATATCATTTATTTATAATTATATATTTTTTCAATTTGATTTTACCAAATATTTGTTAGTTTTTAAAAATTTAAAAAATTATTCAATTGATTATAAATCCCATTCAGAAGGTTTATTTCATTATGGAGAATAACCACTTATTTTATTTTTCACTTTTTTGTTTTTATAATATATAGGCCATTAGAGATTTCAGGCCACCAACATGAATAATTTTCACTTACCCTTCTTTAAAAATAAGACATATAAAGCAGTTTTTTTATATTAATAAATTGCATTATTGTAGTTTGTGTAATTTCTTATATTTTTATAATAAATAAGTTGACTTAATAATAACAATAATAAAGTGGAAATATAATAATTAATTTCTGCAGAAATTTTTTTTTGAAATAACAATAAAAAAAATTAAATATTATATCAGACTGCTTCTTGTCAGCCATTTTGTTTTAAATATTTATTGCCAGTTTTAGGCCCATGAAACTGTGTAATTTAAAACAAAATGGTTGACAAACTCGGTTAGATGGAAAATACATAAGTAGCAATTTTTAAAAATATTTATTGCCAGTTATAAGCCCATGAAACTGTAGAACTTAAAACAAAATGGCTGATAAGCTTGGTCAGATGAAAAATACACCAGATTTTATATAGAATTGATAGAACCGCTAAACATCACATGATCACTATCTCTTATGCTAGCACATAATTGTTATTAAACAAGGCAAAACTCTCCATACAGTAGTGCCATCCTGTGCCAACCAGAGTAATCAATAGATTACTCTGGTTGGCACAGGATGGCACTACTGTACGGAGATTTTTGCTTGTTTAATAGAATTGATAGACCTATAATTTCTAATGCCTTCTTTATTATGTTTCTTAAATGTCAATATTATTACTGCATTTTCCCAATTATCTAATATATCTTTATCATTTAAATATTTGGGATAAAGTTTTGCCGACAATTTTTCTAATTCTTTATCAGTTTTTTTTTTAATTTTAATAATAATTCCATCATTTCCTTGAGACTTTTCGTTCTTCATAGATTCAATTACAGTCATCTCTTAATTTAAAATATTTGATAATTTAGATGTAATAATTGTAGATATTTTGTTTTGTTCTTTATTACTAAGATTCTTTATCAAACTCCTCAATACATTTTATGATGTCCTCTCTTTTCGGTAATAGTTTCTTCTTATTGTTGAAACAACTTTCCTTCCAATATGAAGATATTGTTTTAAACTTTTGAAGTCTTTTAGTCTCGTCTATAAAAAAATTTTTTTTCCCTTTTATAGATTTATCTACAATCCTATACAAAATTTTAAATGAAGCAGAACTATTATTTTTATTCATACTATCAACTAGAGCAGGGATAGGGAACCTCCAGCCCTCAGTGGGCCCCAAATATTTTCAAATGTATATAAAATGGCCCTATATAAACTTCTATTTAAAGATACACCCACAGTTCAAATATTGAATTGAGGTAAGTAAAATATTTATTTTCTCAAGTACATCCAACCATTATAATAGTTCTAGTTTTTTTTTTTCATGTGTCAAATGCATTGACCAGGAAGCGAACCCGAGCCACCCGAGGCAGTTGCTTGGAAGGCAACTATGCTAACCCTAGGCCACCAACCCTTGACATAATAGTTCTAGTTTACTTTATCAGAGATATAATATTTCAACAAATTATCTATATTGTGTGATCTATCTGATTACAGATTTAATCTATGATACTGAGGGCATTTTGCTTGTTTTTATAATATATATTCACAAAAAAAGAAATTTTACTTTGTTTTGGCTACACTTAGTAAGATAAAACAAAAATTGACACAGAAAATTGCATTATTTCAATAGAAATCGATCAATGTATACTTTTTTATAGAAAGAAATAGTAAATTGATGTTCCTGATATGTGTAGAAAGTATTGCAATTAATAAAGAATACTATTTCTCCAAAACATTATGATTACAACAAAATTGTTGGGAAATATTAAAATAGAAAACTTGAAAAGGAATTTCATCAAATGACTGACATGTCTCAAAAAGTCCAATCAAGTCAAAAAATTCTGTATTGCTATGTCCTGAGGATCTTTAAAGACCAGTCAGGAAGCTAAATAAATAAACAATATACTTCAAAATGTATATGTGATAAGATTTATTTAATAGCAATAATAATGTGGTAAAACAACGTAAAATGGTAATAGTCCATTAATATTCATATGCTGTTCATTTTCCTAGGGTGAAATTAGGCTTCTTCCAAAACAAGAGTAATCCAGTTATTATAATTGTGTTTTCAAATCAAATGACTCTTGAAACACAAATAAGCATATCTAATTTCTATATAGCAGGGGTGTCCAACAAGTCGATCGTGATCCACCGGTCGATCGCAAAGCTATTTTTGGTCGATCGCGAGGCCAATCTGGCAAAAGCTATCCGGTAACAAGTGAAACAAATTAAGTCAAGAAAGATTTTTAAGTTTTTTTGTTATTCACATTTTTTTTCCAATTCTAAATAGGTGAAGTCCACTAAGCCGTATCATTATTGAAAATAATATTTTTTATCTTTATTTAATATAGCTAATTTGAATTACTAAATATTGTTAATAATTTACTTAATGTTGCTTTAATTCCCCCGGACATGAGTTTAAGTCGGCATACGCAATTAATACGTTCTATATTAACCATCTCTGCTTCCAACTGTCTCTTGCGGTTTGCTTAAGCTTCAGTTAATTACTATTCACTGGTAATATTTTTTTCAATACACAAACAAGTAACTTCTTGCTTGCAACTACGTATTCCATTTTAGACAATCACTGCTATTTGATCTATTAGTCTACCATTGATCATTCTTTATTGCTGATCTGTTATCACTTCAAATCAACACTTAACTTTTATCTGATCTAATCATTTTGGCTTCTTTCTCCCTCCCTTCATTTACCGGGGGGGGGGGTATATTCAATCTAATTTGTAAGCAACTAGCTTTATTTGCATACAAATTCTATTCTAATTTAATATATATTTAGGGACGATCTCTCAAGTAAATTTATAGAATAATTTATCCAATAAGGGGAATGTTATTAAAGTGAAGAAATCCATGCATATTTACAAAAAAAATTTATTTACAGTTTTATATGCGCTAACATTTTACTCCTCACCCTGCTCTAGAAATACTGACTTAATTTATTACTATATCTTTACGTGGAGTTTTGGGAATAATTTTATTTTCTTCTTCTTTTGAAATAGTTCTGCCTTTATTTTTCTCCCGTTCAAACACCTGTTTATCAATTGGCCTGAATCAGTAATTAAGTCCTCCAATAATTTTTTTTTCTAATTCTTCTTCTAAGGATTTATTTAGATGAATATCTGGCAAAGTCTCCTCATTACGATGGCGAAGGTGTTTAACAATTCTTTTCAATTCTTATCCATACTGTAATTTTACTATTTTTATATCTTTTGATATTATTTTCACTATTTTGCCAGGTGTCCATTTGCAATTAAGCAAATCGCGTGTATCAACAGTTTTTCTCCTACTAGAAACTTGTCCCAATTTTGCATTTTATATCATTTGTACAAGTAGGTGGTACTAGCTTTGTTAATTGACACTAAGGAAACCTAGATTTTTTCTACACTCAGTTTGCTATAGCCACACTACCAGTATTTAAAGTTCTGGAGTTTATCAAATTATTATTCACATTTATGTAAATACCCAGTAATAGGGACCAATTTTTTCCTAACAATGGACTAAAATTTTTATTTATTAGATAAAGTGTCAACCATTTCACACTAGAAACTAATTTTATAGGCACTGCCACTTTTCTTCGAATATCAATTTTATTGCCATTTATATCTGTAGTTATCACATCTATATCTTGAAGTGTTATCTTCCTTTTATTTTGTCTGTTAATTTTAATCCAATCTCTGCAAGATATCATTGACATTCTGGCTCCACTGTCCACTTCCATTTTTACTGATTGACTGCAAATAATTGCATTTAAAAATATGTCCATTTCTCTGTCATTTAGTCTCTTTATAGTAATATTCTCATAATTTTCTCTTCCTTCAGATTTATAGTCTACTTTTACGAAATCAATAGCTCTGCTCTTCCTAATGACATACCATTGCTAAATGACTTTTTTGTCACAGTTTCCACAATTTTTATTTCTGTGTTTACACTTATTTTAAAATGTCTGGGTTTGCCACAACAATAGTACTTTTGTGATTTTCTATCATTACAGGGCTCTGCAATAAGTTTTGCTACTTTTTGATTTATTAAAAATTTTCTCCAACTGTTGTGGCTCTGTAAACTCCAATGCATTATTTTGTAAAGCTTCTTGTATGACAAATTTCTCCACAGCTGTTTAATAACTTAGGTCAGGGTCGCTGGGCAATACTTTTTGGAAATTTTCAGCAACTATATTGTATAGGAGTTGTTTCAATAATACATTCTAAACCAAAATCACAGTGTTTAGCCAGCTTCCTTAGAGCTAAATCATAGTCCACATATTTTTCATGTGGTAGTTGTTTTTGGTTTCTCAATCTTGGCCACACTACCCATTTTGATACTCTTGGAGCAAAATATCCATTTAAAATTTCGACTACTTCATTATATAGAGAAGTTTTTCCATGTGTTTGGGATCAGCAAGTCTTTTTTAAACTGTATAACATCTTGACCTGCAAAATAGAGAAGGGTCAACACTTTTGAGAGGCTGATTTTCCACTTTATATATAAACATATAATACTCCATATGTTCTACTAACTTTTCCATGAATCTATATTGGTTATATCAAATTCATGGATTGCACAACCTAAATGCCATCATATTTTATCTATTCATTGTAGTATTCTGTGTCAAATCTTGTAGCAATCCTATCATAACTGCACCATCTGCTGTATGTATCTCGAGGGTCTTTAAAGACCGGTCAGGGAGCTAAATAAATATACTTCAAAGTGTATATATAATGATTTATTTAATAACTATATGAATGTAGTAAAAACAACATAAAAATATAAGTCTATTAATATTCATATGCTGTTTATTTTCCTCAATTGAAAATAGACTTCTTCCATACCAGAAGTAATCCAGAAATAATATTATATTTGTGCTTTCAAATCAAATGTCTCTTGAAATACAAATAAGCATATCTAATTTAACATATAGAATAAATTAAAATTCAAGGTTAGTTCTTATACTGGCACACACACTTTATATGTTATATATTAAACATTTCTGTTTCCAACTTGATTCTGTTGCTCAGTTAAGCTTCGGTTAGTTATCCTTCATTGGTAATGACCTTTTCAATACACAGACAACTGTTTCTTGTTTGCCATTGTTCCATTTTAGACTTAATCACTGATGGTCGATCCACTGGTCTATCGTTGATCATTCTTTACTGCTTATCTGTGATCACTTTCAAATCAACACTAACTTTACTCCAGTCTAACCATTTTAGCTGCGTTCCCCCTCGTAGTCATTTATCGGGGAATAAATATATACAATCTAATTTGTATGCAACTAGCTTTATTTGCATACAAATTCCATTCTCATTAAATATATATCTTGGGATGATCTCTCAAGTAGATTTCTAGAGTAATTTTCTCTAATAAGGAGAATGTTATTAAAGTGAAGAGATCCGTGCATATTTACAAAAATAAATAAATTTTTTATTTACATTTAGTTTTATATGCGTGATCATTTCAGATGGCAAATTATATATATATATTTAAAATCTAGAAACTTTGAAACCATTCTCCGAAGGAGAGTTTATCAATGATTGCATCCTAGCTGTGGTAGAACTAATCTATCCAGAATATAAAAAGAAATTTGAGCATATAAATGTCACGAAGAATAGTTACAAGACAGATTGGAAAAATTGTCATTAAATATGCAAGTCATTAATAATAATAAAGTTACTTTATTTTTAATTCACAAAAAGTTATGGTCCTCATTTAAAAAGGGCAAGTGGAAATTAATCTGCCAGCTGAAAATTGCCCACCCCTGATGATTATGGGTAAATTAATTAAATATAGTAGCCTAATTTTTAAGTCAATAATTTTGTAATGGCCTGCAAATGATATTATAAATGTTCAAATGGCCCTTGGCAGAAAAAAGTTCTCCACACTTGTGCTAGAGAATAGTGAAATAAAACAAAGCAGATATAGGGATTTCAATATATCTGCCAATTCAATTATTTAAAAGTGAATAGTTAACTCTCCTTAAGATGCGATATGTTGGACTATTGCCATCATTTATGAGTGAATGTTGAATGTATAGAAAATTTTAAACTTTATTTAAGCTTTCCAAATACAAACAACTTGTTAGTAATAACACACAAATAGACAATACCGGTTAGTAATTACACAATGTTTCAAGTAGTATTATTCTTCACTCTTCTTCAGGTGTTGCTGGCCTATATGCACAGTGACAATATTCACTTAGAAGTTGAACTCGCACCTTTAGATTCTTGAATATCGAATTTAAGACAAATGCTCTACCAACTGAGCTATTCTGAGCGTTTGCCTTAAATTCGATATTCAAAAATCTAAAAGTGCGAGTTCAACCTCTAAGAAAATTTTGTCACTGTGCATATAGGCCAGCAACACGTGAAGAAGAGTTGAGAATAATATTACTCGAAACGTTGTGTAATTACTAACCTGTATTGTCTATTTGTATGTTATTACTAACAAGTTGTTTGTGTTTGGAAAGTTTAAATAAAGTTTAAAATTTTCTATACCTTCAACATTCACTCATAAATGATGGCAATAGTTCAACATACCACATCTTATAATATACCATCATTACAAACCTTCAGACAAATGTTAACTCTCCTTAGTTATATATTTTTTCTTGAGAAGTCTACATAGATGAAATTTACATAACAAAATGTATATATATTAAAAAGTTTTGACTTTCCATATTTAAGCATAATCTTTCAAAAATGCATTCTTAAAATTTTTATTTTAAGAGGCTTTAAAATAATTGCTTTATAATTTTTATGGGGAGGGAGAAATAAAATTCTTAAGGATTAAGTAATTTTATCAAACTTTCAGAATTATTCATTATTGTATTTAAACAAGGCAAAACTCTCCATACAGTAGTGCCACTCTGTGCCAACCAGAATAATCAATGGATGCTAGAAGGCTTGTGCATAAAATCCCTATCTAGATAGGGATTTTATGCACAAGCGTTCTGGCATCCATTGAATACTCTGGTTGGCACAGGGTGGCACTACTGTATGGAGAGTTTTGCCTTGTTTAATAACAATTATGTGCTAGTATAAGAGATATTGATCATGTAACATTATTATATTTTTTAAATTTTATTAGTTATATCTCTAAAAAATTAATATATGGTGTTAATTGATTTTCTGTTATTATCATTAAACAGCATTATCTGCTTTAGTTTCTGAAGGTTTTTACTTTGTCCAGCCTAGATAGTCAAAATGGAAGGGAATAAAATGGGTTTATTTAGTTTGATAAAGAGACAGTGGATATATTATACTTCTTATTAATAACTGATGCCTGTTGAGTATATGACAAATATCATAGGTATGTAATGCAACATAATGTGGTCTGTCTTCTCGTGAAGATGAAACCATAGATCATATTATACACCGGTGCCCAAGACTTAAAACATTGAAAGATATAATCGTCATCAACTCCAGCATAAGATCTGACATGATTTTCTCACTTGAAAACATCATACATAATGGAACTTTTGCAATAATAAGGCTTTCTACCTTTGTCCTCTATGCCATATGGATAGTGAGATGCAAAACTCTCATGGAATTACCCCCACCATAAATCATACCATTGTTTTATCAAACGCTCAAAAAAATCAAGAAACGTGATCAGCTCCTTGCCTCCAGTAAAGTCTTTGACAGTACCTGGTCTTTAACTGCTCTATCTTTTTCCTGATTATCAACTCCCACCTACCCAGCATTATAGATTAGGCAAATTTAAAAGAAAATATTCATGTTTATATTAAAAATGCTAATACCTTAAACAAGTTCTTAGTTTCTCATATTCTATACAAAATTCTTCATTATACACAACCACATAAGTGTACAACAATTGCACTCTCATAACATATTCTAGCCAGATGGCAAACAGAACATTAATATAATCACGTTATTGTACAATTTATTTATTTATTTTTCTTTTATCATGATGTAATCACTATTTATCGCTAATAAAAAAAATTTGTTGAAATGAACATGCTTCAAATAAATCATTGTTAATTGATAATCCATATAGATAATTGATGTCCTCCTCTTTGTCATTATTGCAATAATTAAAAGTTGATTTATACTTTTGATTTTTGCACGTTAGTCGTCACTGACCTTATCTTCAGTTAAATATATCTATTATTCCCTTGTTAATATATATTTAATTGTTAAATCATCTGATCATTCCCCAATTTTATCTATTGTTTTATTTGGCTGCCCATCATGTGGCAGGATTAGCCTATAATTAATTTCACCAAGAAAATTTTGTATCCCTCTAATTGATTCCATCACAATATTAAACATTCTCTGCACTAAATGTATTCTTGTGGATTATTTATTCTTTGATTTCTCAGGTTTTATGGCCTGGATATCTTAGATTGCACTTTCTTTTTATTCTTCTGGTAGAATCATGTTCTCTTTTGCTTTTAAATATTTTAATTCAATCTTGCCTAATCTTCTAAATTTCTTTACTTATCTGTTTCTTTATTACAGCACATATCGATAACATCTATACATACCACCAATCATCTATTCTTAATTTTACTTTTGTTTTGATAATGCAGCTTCTATTTCCTTCCTGATCTTTCTTAAAGCCAGATGTTTTCAATTATTTCACATATGAATTTCTGTAATTTTTAACTTCTGATTATTTAGTGTTTAGTAGGATTTTTCATCTGATTTTTCTTCCTATTCCTACTGGTGTTTATTTAATGGAGACTGATGGTAAATGTGGCATATTAGTTCTGTTAATCATTTTTAATTGAACAACAGTGCCAGCCAACCCACTGGACTCAAAATAGATCTGGTATTGCACATTCTATTCTTTTAATGTCTTTTCAAACTTGCTTAAAGTGAAAGTTCAATTGTTTGAAATCAATAACCAGAGTTTCCTTGAGCTTTCTCAGAGGTAATTTTTTATTAGAAATTCCACATACCTCAAATACTTATTATATTAGAAATGTTTATCTTAAATGAACAAGCATGGTCCACATATGCTCTCTGGCATGATCTTATAGCATTTGGTCATTTATTATATTTTTGCCATTTTATTTGTTTTACTTTTTAAAGTATTCTTTCAATTTTTGAATTCAATTTGCCATCAGAAAAATGAGCTAAAGCTTTGATTCTAACTATGTGTTTTTTGCGAGTCAATTCCAAAACTTCCACTATAATGAAAGGAAATGAGTAGCTTCTTGCCTCATCAGAATGTAGCACTTTATCATGGAAAGTTGTTTGGATGTATTACAAAATGCTAGAGAAACCCTTATTGAATATTTATTTGGGACATATTTTTAATAATGGTAAACGCATATTGCAATGGTCTGAATAGACTGGTGTGCAACACAGATGCACACAAATTCATTGCGAAGGTCCAAGTACTATTCATCTGCCATGGAATTCCTAAAATATCTTATTTCTGATAATGGAAGTTTTTGCCTCAGCAAAAAATTTGAAGTTTATGTGAAAGAATATAGAATAAACCATGTATATGCACCATCTACTTTGAATCTAATAAACTCACTAAGAAAGTGATCAACCAATTAAAATAACCCTTATAAAATGGATATAATCAAAATAAATGAAGCGCCATGCCTGATAGTGTTTCAATATAGAACACCATCAGCAGCCATGGGAAAATATTCAAATCAAAGCTGAAAAAAAAAAATTTGAAAGTTGGAGATGGAGTATGGATTTAAAACAATTTGAATAAATTGGAAACGGAGACCATCACTAGATATTTAACTGCCCAGTTAGCAGAAATTGAATCAGAAGCTGATGCAATGTTTCATAGATACCTGTCAGAAAAGTGTATAGTGGGAGTTAAGAAAGAAACATGAATTAAGAAGTTCATCAAGCAAAAGAGCAAGATGAGCACGAAGCTCTTCAATGAAGTGCAGAATTCCGAGCTGATGATTAGTCAATCCAGACAGCTCAGCTGACAAGCTGAAGCCCATCAAAAGTTAGATTACATAGTCATCTTCAAGACTACATGCTATGAGATCCTACTTTCTGAAGGAGAGCAATGCTGTATCCTAACATAACAGGAAGGTAAAACATCCTAAAGTATCGGTGTGTGTATATATATATCAATATAATATTTATCCTAACATAACGGGAAGGTAAAACATCCTAATGTATTATTGTGTGTGTATATATATATATATCAATATAATATTTATCCTAACATAACAGGAAGGTAAAACATCCTAATGTATTGGTGTGTGTGTATATATATATCAATATAATATTAGACTAAAATACTATGTATTAATAAAGATAATAGTTGTTGCATTCATGGCTGCAAATAATAGAGAATCTCTATTATATGAGATTTAAGAAATGTAAAACACAAAAAAATCTATATGGTGTTAATTAGCTAATTGTAACTAAGGAATTTGGTACTAATGGAATTTGAGCAAATCAGACCATATATGGCTCCATTTGATTAAGGAATGCTAGGTACTTCACTACTTTAGAAGAAGAAGAAGAGTCAAGGGGATACAACTCCCAAGTGTGTGTATTTAAAGGGACTGGTTTCTGATTATATCAGATTTATCACATGATCACTATCTCATACTAGCACATAATTGTTATTAAACAAAGCAAAGCAAAACTCTCCATACAGTAGTGCCATTTTATGCACAAGCCTTCTGGCATCCATTGATTACTCTTGTTGGCACAAGATGGCACTACTGTAGGAGAGTTTTGCTTTGCTTTGTTTATATCAGATTGTCAGAAACTCCTGCTTCTGGATATGCCGGAGCAAGATTAGATAAAATGTACAGATCCTAGACGTTTTACTACATGTTGTGTGGTTTTATTAATTCCCACATCTCTATCTCACTAATCATTTTAGTAATTTAGTATTTTAATACTGCTCATTCTTGTGATTTACCGATCTGGCTGGTCCATGTCTGGGTATAGCCGTCTTTACCTTAAGTCATGTGAAATCAGACAAATTAATTTTATGAAAATGTACATATATATACATATGTTCTTTTGTTATAATTTATAGATGCTTTAATTATTATAGAAAAGACTAGTCAGACAACTTAAATTAATTAGTTATAATTATAAAAAATATGACAGAAATATAATTTTGCTTTATTGTACATAATTTTATATGATTACATAAAAAATATACATATATACGCAATTTAAACATACCATTATCCATAAGCTTAATTAAATAATAAAAATCAGATGTGACCTGAAGTAAATCTGGAAACTTATCTAAGGGCTAGACTTTAGAGGAAATAAACGCCTTATTCTTCTTATGACTGTCAGGTCAAGAACGTAGTTTTATGACTATACTAACTTTAAATTTTGTTGAATTTAATATTTTTGGAATAAAACTAAATTTAGCTTTTTATAATTATTTTATATAAACAGTAATGATTTGTTATGAAGTAAAAAAAATATTTTAACTAAATAATTAAATAGTATTTACTGTCTTATTGGATTCTAACACTTGATTGTTGCATTTCATTCTGTTTAAGAAACAAATAACTATCCAAAATGTATTCTTATTTTTCTCTATATTATAGCATATTTACTTACATGCATATAATCAATATCCATTTTATTTTACATAAAATGCTATTTTTTATAAATTATTTTTATTTATAGATTGAAACTCGTTTGGAAAATGAACGTTATTTACGGCAGCATCCTGAAGTGGAATGTTTGGTTGCAGTATTTATTGGGTAGATTTACTTAATCCATATTAAATAAATTAAAAACAATATTATTACCATACATTGGTGGGGGGCACTGAAAATGTTAAATACAATCTTAATACATTTTTGGTGCTGAAGAGTCTTGTCAAAGATTATATTTAATATTTTCAAGATTTCATCTTTATTACATTTCAGGGACGTTTTTTTATCATTTATGTAATCTCTAGATCAGTGGTCTTCAACGACCGGTCTGCGGATCGGCACCGGGCCACAGAAGTTTTCTGCCTGTCCACGCTAAACTGTTAAGAAAGTTTTGTAATAACAAAATAATAAGATTTTAAACTTTTAATTAATATAAACAATTTTTATTTATTTTTTCATCGCATTTTTACCCGATAAAAAAAAAAAAACAGAACAAAACAAAATCTAATCAATCATACATAAATTAATTTGTTTTTCTATTTATCACAGATTTTTATGGTGGGGTAGAAAAAAGTTTTTTATTATAAAACTCTGGTTGTGTTTTGATAGCCAATCACGGGCGCTTGTCAGCATTGTTAAAACAATAAAATGTAACATGACGTTTTTTGATCTCTAAATTTTTTCTACCCTCTCTTTTAATATTTTATTTTTAGCGTTGTTTTTTTTTGGCTATATGGCGATTTTTTTTTTGGGCTTTAATTTTTATTTTTGAAATCAATTTTTATTTCCTTTTTTAAAAAATAAAAACCAAAAAATAAGTTCTGTCTCTAACTTTTACAAAATATTTCTCAATACACCTCCACCACCCCAAAATAAAGTAAGATCAAAACTTTTGACTTTTTCAAGTTTCAGTTTTGTTTTGTTTTTTTGTTTAAAATTACAGCCACTTTTTATTTTTAGCCTGTAAGGTGATATCTTTTTTGCCTTTATTTGTATACCACTGATATACTAAAACTTTTATTTTTAAAACCAATTTTTATTACCTTTTTTAAAAAATAAAAACAAACCAAAATTAACTGTTGTCTCAGTGAAGACAAATTATTTCTCAACCCACTCCCCCCCAAAAAAAAAAATTAAAATAAGATCGTTTTTGGCTTTAACTTTTGTTTTTGAAATCAATTTTTATTACCTTTTTTTAAAAATAAAAACCAAAAAATAAGTTCTGTCTCTAACTTTTACAAAGTATTTCTCAGTACACGCCCACTACCCCAAAATAAAGTAAGATCAAAACTTTTGACTTTTTCAAGTTTCATTTTCTTTTTTCTTTTTTTTTGTTTAAAAATACGCCCACTTTTTTTTGGCTTTATTTGTATAATGCTAAAATACTAAAACTTTTATTTTTAAAACCAATTTTTGTTACCTTTTTTAAAAATAAAAACAAACAAAAGCTAACTTTGGTGTCTATCTTTTGTCTCAGTGATGACAAAGCATTTCTCAACTCACCCCCCCTCCCAAATAAAATAAGATCAAAACTTTTGACTGTTTCAACATTCAGGTGAATAACATTTTATTCTTGCATGTTTTAACAATGAAATAAATATAAAATGCAAGCACATTAATGAGAACGATTGTTATTGTACTTGTTTTCTGTAGCAGTATGACTGCGCAACTCGAGAAAGAGTGTTCAACATGTGAAGGTAAGCAACACCATTACAATACACAATAACTAGTATGCTGTTTTGGTCAGTTATAACAATTATGCTTATCTAAGGCTAAGCAGGTTACATCTTTAAGAAAATTTATCTGTAAACTTCTGCTGGTCCGCGAAATCTTATCCTTATTTTTGCCGGTCCGCAAGTGTGAAAAGGTTGAAGACCACTGCTCTAGAAAATAAAATATAATGCAATGGTCATAAAAACAGTCTTTTCCTCCCTCTTTCTCTCCTTTTAATAATATAATGACTGAAGTTATATTTTTTCTTCAAAAAATACAATTTGTCTTATTTTAAATGAAAAATCTGATTTTTCATTACTATTTTTATTTACTATAATGTTTCTTTTCATTGAATACAATCAAATTATATATTCTCCCATTGCAGTTGTTAAAAAGTTTGTTAACAGTGGTATTAATAAGTTAAATATATATTATTATTGTCAAGCATTGGTTGTCCCGGGTTAGCAGTTCGTTTCCCGGCTGATGCTATGACCCATGAGAATATATATATTTATTTACATATAATCTTTTTTTTATATACATTGCTTAATTTTTTTTTTACTTTAAAAATTATTATATTAAATCAGGTAAAACTAAATTCTTTAACTGCTCATTTATCACCTCCAGCAGCCCTTTGCAAGATATAGTGAAATAAAATACATAAATAAATATCAAGCTAGTCTAGTGAGTTTGATTTTTATTCTAATTGAATCGTAAAAATGTGTAAGTTTCACTTTGTAGCGCGGGTTACTGAGATAGCAAGGGAATTATGCTTAGAATCTAAAAAGTTTCAACTATTAACATTTCAGGTTGCATTATTTTTTGGATTAATCATTAACTTTCACTGTTAATCAGTACTTCTATAGCAGTGGTTTTCAACTTTTTCACACCTGCAGACCGGCAAAAATAAGGATAAGATTTCGCGGACCAGCAGAAGTTTACAGATAAATTTTCTTAAAGATGTAACCTGCTTAGCCTTAGATAAGCATAATTGTTATAACTGACCAAAACAGCATACTAGTCATTGTGTATTGTAATGGTGTTGCTTACCATCACATGCTGAACACTCTTTCTCGAGTTGCGCAGTCATACTGCTACAGAAAACAAGTACAATAACAATTGTTCTCATTAATGTGCTTGCATTTTACATTTATTATTTCATTGTTAAAACATGCAAGAATAAAATGTTATTCACCTGAATGTTGAAAAAGTCAAAAGTTTTTATCTAATTTTATTTGGGGGGGGGGGGGTGAGTTGAGAAATGCTTTGTCATCACTGAGACAAAAGATAGACACCAAAGTTATTTGTTGTTTTTTTTTATTTTTAAAACAAGGTAAGAGAAATTGGTTTTAAAAATAAAAGTTTTAGTATTTTAGTGTTATACAAATAAAACCCCAAAAAAGTGGGTGTATTTTTAAACAAAAAAAAAAAGAAAATGAAATTTGAAAAAGTAAAAAGTTTTGATCTTACTTTATTTTGGGGTGGTGGGGGTGTATTGAGAAATATTTTGTAAAAGTTAGAGACAGAACTTATTTTTTGGTTTTTATTTTTAAAAAAAAGGTAATAAAAATTGATTTCAAAAATAAAAATTAAAGCCAAAAAAAAAAAAAAATCGCCGTATAGCCAAAAAAAAAAACACTAAAAATGAAATATTAAAAGAGAGAGTAGAAAAAATTTAAGAGATCAAAAAAAGTCACGTTACATTTTATTGTTTTAACAATGCTGACAAGCGGCCATGATTGGCTATCAAAAGACAACCGTAATTTGTATAATAAAAAACTTTTTTCAAACCCCCCCCACCATAAACATCTGTGATAAATAGAAAAACAAATTAATTTATGTATGATTGATTAGATTTTATTTTTGTTCTGTTTCTTTTTTTTTAATCGGTAAAAATGCAATGAAAAAATAAATAAAAATTGTTTATATTAATTAAAAGTTTAAAATCTTATTATTTTGTTATTACAAAACTTTCTTAACAGTCTAGCGCGTATCGGCAGAAAACTTCTGCGGCCCGGTGCCAGTCCGCAGACCAGTGGTTGAAGACCACTGTTCTATAGCATAGCAAACAAATAATCTAAGAACTCAGGTTACTTGTGAGGGTTCACAGGTGGCAGGTAAAGGACTGACTTTCAGGTGAGAATTAACTATAAATAAACACTGCTCATATAAGATACCTTTTATTCATCCATAGGATATAAAGTCAATTCATCAAAAAGCAAAGAGTTGTTTCGATAATCTTTTGTTTCTTTACTATCTTCAGTTACTTAAATTAGCTAGTCATCATAAATCTATCATGCCATCTCTTTCTACTAATTATGACAATAGAATTGTACGTTTATGTAATTACTTTTCCAGCCTTTTACTATGTGCATAGGAATTCTCACTTAAATTTGTACAATTTTTGATACATACACTTTTGGGAATAAAAATTCAATGACTGGTTCAGGTTTAGCAATTTGGGGGTCTTAAATTATGATTTTTGCATAAGCAGTCCAAACAATGAGTTGCTTTGGAACTGGATTTGGGACAAATTTCAGATCGGTAAATATATCTAGACAGTCCTATCTGTGGATCTCCCTGCTTACATTGGAAAAAAAGAACCTAGAAAAAATAGTCTAAAAAGTAACTTATTAAATGCAAAATAATTAGATCACCATGCCTGACAAATCGTTTTATTAAAACAGTACAATTATAAAATTGGTAATAACTGATAACAAATTAGATGGTAGTGATATTAAGAAATCTATTTTTTCTCTTAAATATAGCATAACATTTTCCATCTTGCTAGGCCTCTATATGCATTATAAATGTGTGAGTCGATCAAGTTATGTCAAAAAGAAGAAAGTTGTATTTCTATTTCTAAAAACATAACTACATTTCCTGATCAATTCAACCTAGTAATTGGTGAGAATTACGCTATCGACAAAATCAGCTTTTAATTTATTTAATATGGGTGCCAGGATTCTTTTATTCTAAAGAAGCCGCTGAAATCGTCATATAACGTCTCACAAATAAAAAAGAAAATACTTTTAAACTAATCGGTATCGCATCATATCGTAACGAGAATTATTTTTTTGAGATTATTATTCCTGGGCTTTGCCAATATGTTTGAATAAGCCCAGGAATAATAATCTCAAAAAAATCATTCTCGTTACGGTATGATGCAATACCGATTAGTTTAAAAGTATTTTCTTTTTTATTTGTGAGACGTTATATGACAATTTCAGCGGCTTCTTTAGAATAAAAGAATCCTGGCACCCATATTAAATAAATTAAAAACTGATTTCGTCGATAGCATAATTCTCAACAATTACTAGGTTGAGTTGATCAGGAAATGTAGTTATGTTTTTAGAAATAGAAATACAACTTTTTTCTTTTTGACATAACTTGTTCAACTCATGCATTTATAATGTGTATAGAGGCCTAGCAAGATGAAAAACGTTATAATGGCTACCCAACTCGGGCTTCGATTTAACAACCACAACCTGAGATAAGTTGTAATGATAAAGAACGTTACAACTTTGACCCAAAAAAACTCACAGCCGGAAAATAAATAGTAGTTTTTAAAAAAAAAAAAAAAATTATAAAAACTAACTAATTAAACCCTGATTATTAAAATATAAAAAAAAATTTTTTAATATGACTTCCAGAAAGAAAAAAATATATGTATATTTTTTTTTGATATGTCTAAAAAAAAACACGATCGTGGCTGATATAGACATAAGTCACAAGTATTTGACCAGGTAGGCGGTTAATGAAGAAGGGAAAAACATAGCCCCAAGTCCTAGTATGTAGTATATTAACATAAGAGCACCTTTATATGCCCATCAGACTATTTCTAGCAGGGATCCCAATAAAGGGGAAGGTGGATCAAGTTGGACCAAGTTGCCGCGAGCCTATAAGACTCAAAATGATGAGCAACACTCGTTTATGCTTATAACTTGGGCTTATTATTGTTACTATTACACTTAAGTGGAAAGGACACAGATGAATATGAAATATTTTCCATTCCCGCTGTGTTAGACCTAAAAGTGGGCGTTAAAGCCAAACATCGCTTGTGAGTGAATCTACGGAATATATCAGCACGCTACTACAAAAAAAAAACACGAATATGAATTTAAAAACTTAAGAATAAAATTAGTGTAAACCCTTAAGAATAAAATTAGTGTAAACCCTTATTTTATTCTCATCTCCTGGTGCTGGCTTGTAATGTTTATTTATATACGGTACAAATATATTGGCATTTGGTAAAGGCTAAAAAAATAAAAGTAAATTTAGATTTTTTTTTAGTATAATTTTTTTTTAAAAAAAAAAAAAACATACAATGAAAGTTAAATTATTCTTTCGTATTTTTTTTTGTAATTAGAAATAAAAGTAGAATTGGAGAGAACAAAAGAATTCCAAAAACAAGTAAAAAGATAAGCTAAAAGAAAAATATTTTGTCTAATTAAAGATGGCCGAAAAACTTGATAAGAAAAGAGAACTTTATAACGTAAATTTTATAAAGAATCTACAAGATTATGAACCAAAAAAACGCCATAATAATATCATGCGCAGAAGTCTGAAAACTGGGCCTCTAGTATAAAAAGGCAGAGGCCAGTTTGAAGAATGTCTTGTTTTGTTTGTTTCTCTAGTTAGTCCTGGATAACAATAATATATCCAGGATCGCTTCACTGAAATAATTCGGCATGTCGGAGTGAACCGGAGCTTCTGCGGACATCGTGCCTGAAGATATACACCAGAAAAGCCTTCGTGACTGACTAAGAGAATAGACCACAAGATCAAATAATAACCAAAAGGCTGAGCTCATTCTACCCAAAGAACTATGCATAGTTATCTACAACCATCGTGAATTCACTATACCGATAAGTTATACTTCATTATCCTGATTGTGACAAATTTAACCATTTTACAAACTACTCGTAAAAATAAGCTTATAACAGGACCCCGATATAGACTTTCATTTAATTAATCAAGAGACTCTTGTGTATTCAAGAACTTTTAATTACTTATGTTAATTGCTTTATTTTATTAATATTTCACGTCTGAATTAAGTGTGTTCTCTCCAATTTATTTGATTAATAATTTCCTTTAAACATTTTTAATCTATTAGAATAAAAATATTTCTAATACCAATTTTCATTTATACATTATTCTATAATATTTATTAGTTTTTATTATTAAATTTATTATTAGTTTAATAAGAGTTAAAAATGTAATTTACCTTTGCCAATATGTTTGAATAAGCCCAGGAATAATAATCTCAAAAAAATAATTCTCGTTACGGTATGATGCAATACCGATTAGTTTAAAAGTATTTTTTTTATTTGTGAGACATTATATGACGATTTCAGCGGCTTCTTTAGAATAAAAGAATCCTGGTGCCCATATTAAATAAATTAAAAGCTGATTTCATCGATAGCATAATTCTCAACAATTACTAGGTCGAGTTGATCAGGAAATGTAGTTATGTTTTTAGAAATAGAAATACAACTTTTTTCTTTTTGACATAACTTGTTCAACTTGCGCATTTATAATGCGTATAGAGGCCTAGCAAGATGGAAAACGTTATAATGGCTACCCGTCTCAGGCTTTGATTTAACAACCACAACCTGAGATAAGTTGTAGTGATAAAGAACGTTACAACGTTGACCCAAAAAAACTCACAGCCGGAAAATAAATAGTAGTTTTTTTAAAAAAAAAAAAAATTATGAAAACTAACTAATTAAACCCTGATTATTAAAATATAAAAAATATTTTTTTAATATGACTTCCAGAAAGAAAAAAATATATGTATATTTTTTTTTGATATGTCTAAAAAAAAACACGATTGTGGCTGATGTAGACGTAAGTCACAAGTATTTGACTGGGTAGGCGGTTACTGAAGAGGGGAAAAACATAGCCCCAAGTCCTAGTACCTAGTATATTAACATAAGACCACCTTTATATGCCCATCAGACTATTTCTAGCAGGGATCCCAATAAAGGGGAAGGTGGATCAAGTTGGACCAAGTTGCCATGAGCCTGTGAGACTCAAAATGATGAGCAACGCTTGTTTATGCTTATAACTTGGGCTTATTATCGTTACTATTACACTTAAGTGGAAAGGACACAGATGAATGTGAAATATTTTCCATTCCCGCCGTGTTAGACCTAAAAGTGGGCGTTAAAGCCGAACGTCACTTGTGAATGAATCTACGGAATATATCAGCACGCTACTACAAAAAAAAAAAAACACGAATATGAATTTAAAAACTTAAGAATAAAATTAGTGTAAACCCCTATTTTATTCTCATCTCCTGGTGCTGGTGGTATTGTAACGTTTATTTATATACGGTACAAATATATTGGCATTTGGTAAAAGCTAAAAAAAATAAAAGTAAATTTACATTTTTTTTTTAGTATAATTTTTTTTTTAAAAAAAAAAAAACATACAATGAAAGTTAAATTATTCTTTCGTATTTTTTTTTTGTAATTAGAAATAAAAGTAGAATTGGAGAGAACAAAAGAATTCCAAAAGCAAGTAAAAAGATAAGCTAAAAGAAAAATATTTTGGCTAATTAAAGATGGCCGAAAAACTTGATAAGAAAAGAGAACTTTATAATGTAAATTTTATAAAGAATCTACAAGATTATGAACCAAAAAACGCCATGATAATAGCATGCACAGAAGTCTGAAAACTGGGCCTCTAGTATAAAAAGGCAGAGGCCAGTTTGAAGAATGTCTTGTTTTGTTTGTTTCTCTAGTTAGTCCTGGATAACAATAATATATTCAGGATCGCTTCGCTGAAATAATTCGGCATGTCGGAGTGAATCGGAGCTTCTGCGGACATTGTGCCTGAAGATGTACACCAGGAAAGCCTTCGTGACTGACTAGGAGAATGGACCACAAGATCAAATAATAACCAAAAGGCTGAGCTCATTCTACCCAAAGAACTATGCATAGTTATCTACAACCATTGTGAATTCACTATACCGATAAGTTATACTTCATTATCCTGATTGTGACAAATTTAACCGTTTTACAAAGTACTCGTAAAAATAAGCTTATAACAGGACCCCGATATAGACTTTCATTTAATTAATCAAGAGACTCTTGTGTATTCAAGAACTTTTAATTACTTATGTTAATTGCTTTATTTTATTAATATTTCACGTCTGAATTAGGTGTGTTCTCTCCCAATTTATTTGATTAATAATTTCCTTTAAACATTTTTAATCTATTAGAATAAAAATATTTCTAATACCAATTTTCATTTATACATTATTCTATAATAGTTATTATTTTTTATTATTAAATTTATTATTAGTTTAATAAGATTTAAAAATGTAATTTACCTTTGCCAATATGTTTGAATAAGCCCAGGAATAATACTCTCAAAAAAATAATTCTCGTTACGGTATGATGCAATACCGATTAGTTTAAAAGTATTTTTCTTTTTTATTTGTGAGACGTTATATGACAATTTCAGCAGATTCTTTAGAATAAAAGAATCCTGGTGCCCATATTAAATAAATTCAAAGCTGATTTCATCGATAGCATAATTCTCAACAATTACTAGGTCGAATTGATCAGGAAATGTAGTTATGTTTTTAGAAATAGAAATACAACTTTCTTTTTGACATAACTTGATCAACTCGTGCATTTATAATGCGTATAGAGGCCTAGCAAGATGGAAAACGTTATAATAGATATATGACATATACCAATTTTAATGTGTGAATTTAAGTTTTGGAGTACAGCACTAATAGCCAAGATATCATGATCTAAGACTGAAGCTGCTTTTGTAAAATTAGTTTTCCAGATTAAAAAAATCAAACAAGTAGATCGCTACAAGCATTTTTGGAAGAGTAGTTAGAATGAAGATCATAAGATAATAGATTTCTAGTTTGGTATCTTCTATTTTGTGAATTCTTAAATGTATGAAAACTGATAACAAAACCTGTTCTGTGTAATGATCATCATCATCAACCATTATCAGTCCACTGCAGGAAGAAAGTCTCTCCAAGTTCAATCCATCTCCACTCTCTAGCCTCTCTTCTCCACGTCACCCATGCACACTTTTTTATTTCACCCATCTATCTCACCTGTGGTTTGTTTCTGGGTCTTTTACAATCTCATGTAATCCTGTTTAAGATTTTAATTGTCCATCTATTATCATCTCTTCTAGCAATATATCCAGCCCAACTTCAGTCTTTTAATTTTTTCTATGATATCAGTTATACCTGTTACCCATGTATTGCATTTTTGATCTCTTTTTGTTTCTCCTAACATGCATCTTTCCATAATTGAGTGGTCTGAAGTCTCTGTATTGCTCTTCTATTAAGTATCCAAGTCTCAGATCCAAAAGTAAGAGCTGGTAAAACACAATTATTAAAAAACTTCCTTTTCAAACACATAGGTATATTTCCTTTTAATATTAAGTTATTCTACCAAAAGCACTCCAACCAAGTTTAATTCTATGATTAAATGCATCCATTATCTTTCCATCCATAGTGATAATATGACCAAAGTATTTGAAGTTAACTTCTAACTCATCATAATTAATCTTTATTTTCATCTTTTGAGAAAATTCATTAAACATTACTTTAGTCTTTTTAACATTTACCTTTAGTCCTACTTTCATCTGATAAGTCTTGCAATATTTCTTGAAGATCTGAAGCATTATTTGAAAAAACTACATCATCTGCAAAATCTAAATGACTTAAATAATCCCCATTTATTTTTACTCCTTTAGCTTCCCATTTTAATTCACAAAATACTTCTTGCAGCATTTCTATAAAAAAATTTGATATGGAATCATCCTATCTTACATCCTTCTCAAGTTAACTTTCCTAATACCATTATGTAATCTAATTGTTGCTGCTGCATTTTTATAAATATTCTTCAGAATATGACAATATCCTGGATCTATACCTTGATGATCCAATACTTTAATCACTGAAGAAATGCTTATAGAATCAAATACTTTTTCATAATCTACAAATCCAAAGCATAATGGCAACTCATATTCATTGGTCCTTTTTATAACTTCTCTCAATACTTAGATATGATCTATTATACTAAAACCACTTTAAAATTCAGATTGTTCTTTTGGTTGGTTGAAATCCAATGTTCTCTGTGGACAAGTTCTAATTATCTGGGTAAAAATTTTGTATAAAACTGAAAAAGACTGATAGGTCTGTAATTTTTAATGTCTTCATCACCTTTTTAAAATATTAATATTATATTCTTCAATCTAGTACATCTTTATTATTTAGACATTTGGTATATATCTTTGCCAATTTTTTTTCTATTTCTTCACCTGCTTCTTTTAATATATCGATTATAGTTCCATCATTACCTGGAGTTTTTCCCTTCTTCATAAATTTAATTGCTTGTTTCACTTCATTTAAAATCATGGGCAATTCAGAAGATATAGGAGGTACTTGTTCTTTATTACTATATAATTCTTGATAAAGCTCTTCTACCCATTTCTTGATGTCATCTCGCTTTTTAGTCATAGTTCCATCTTTTTTTCTTATTGCAGATGTTTACTACTATCAAAATGTTATTTTACACTACTGAAACTTTTATTCTCTTCTACAGCTTTTTTTGCTAGTTCACAATTATACTTTCTTATATCATTGCACCATTTTACAAAATTAGAGATATACAATCCTCCTTAATGCATCATTTTTATATATCTTCATACTCCTTCTTTTCTTTATAAATTCTTTAGTCTCAGTAGAAATTTTATTGGTCAATTGCTGCTTTTTTTTCTACCAGCTATCTTTATTGCAGTTTTTAAACTTGTATCAGCTATTTTTCTTTTAATTTCATTCAAATCTGAATCATGTTCAAAATCTCCTAACACTTGAAA
The DNA here is from genome assembly GCA_028023455.1 of Epiperipatus broadwayi. Classification (NCBI taxonomy): domain Eukaryota; kingdom Metazoa; phylum Onychophora; class Udeonychophora; order Euonychophora; family Peripatidae; genus Epiperipatus; species Epiperipatus broadwayi. Next base: position 2,362,144 of record JAQFVV010006223.1, on the reverse strand, counting down.
CCTATTTGTAAGTTCTAATTTAAATTCATTAGAATGTTTCTGAAGATTAGGATTATCAACTGTAAATATTGTTTCTCTTAATAATTTTTGTCTCTCTAGTTTTGCATTAACACATGTCTTACTAATCGATCACTTCCTGTGTTGAATTTATTAAGGACATTACAATCTTGAAATATGTATTTTCTGTTAGTTAAAATATCCAATTCTGCTGTACCTTCATTTTGATGCTCCCATGTTCATTTTCTTTTAACTTTTTTGTCAAAAAAAGTATTCATAATATAAAGTTTTTCTTTTTCTGCAAAGTCCACAAGTCTATGTCCTCTCTCATTTCTATTAACCAAATTTACCTACAGCATTTTCATCTTTCATTTATTTACCAATTCTAGCATTAAAATCTTCCGTAACAATTTTAAAACGTTGTTTACTCTGATCAAAACCCTTTTGTATATCCATACAAAAACTTCTGCTACTTCATCACTATGAGAACTTGTTGGAATATAAACCTGAATTATCTGCATTTGGTATATGCTATTAAGTTAAATAATTTTGCCACTGTCTCCACAATGTTGTTCTTCCACTTTTTTATTTAGAATGAATTATACTCCATTTGTATTTCCAATATTTATGCCTTTGTAATAGAGTACATGTGCACGTTTTAAATCGTCTCTTCATCTTTTCTTCTAGCTTCACAAAGTCCAATAATGTCCCATTCAATATGAGACAGTTCTTCATATCCTTGTAACCTTCCTTCACTTGAAAGTGATCTCAGTTGTAAATACCTAAATAAAAAGTCATCATTAAATTAGTGTCCTCTACCTACCACCCTCTGTCTTGGCTCATGACTTTATAGCCTCCTGAGAATAAGGGCCATGATTTATTTTTGTTTGTCATGATTGTATATATCGATTAGAAAAAAAAAATTCATTCACATACACATTCATTCTGCCTTATCGGGCAACTGAAAAGAAAAACCATGGCAGTTTCTTGATTTAAGAGGTAAAAAGCCAATAAACTCTCTCAAGCGTTGTTAGCCAAAGTCAGCACAGACACCTTGCAAGTAAGCCGTTGTTTGCAGATGGTTGTTGTGGGTTCGCCTCCCGGTCGATGCTATGACATATGAAAAAAAAGGCCAATAAACTCACCACGCTGGCTAATGCATGTTGGTGAGCAGACCTTCAATTTTCATATATTATATGAATAATTACGTAGTAATAATAGCTACAATGACAACGTATGGAGTGGACATTAGGAATTTGCCTGATCTGTTCCTTCAAGACCTCCAAGAGGAATCAAAGGGCCTCCTTTCAGTTAACAGCAAACTCTGTTCTGCATATATTCTAACATCAGATTCTCTTGTTGCAGCATATTATTATTTCTTATTACAATTAGAAGATTGTATTTTTCTTCTTAAAGACTTATGATGCAATCAATGTAAGGAATATTCAACTTTGCTCTCAAATAGTTTATTATTATTGAACTTTTGTACCATATAATAAACTGTTATGGGCACTTTGTAACTACAGAAAAATTGTTAAAAAGAAACTGGTTAGGCATCCTTGCTCAAAACAGTGATATCTAATGAATTAGATTATAGTTGAAAATGCAAAAGATCATGTTATTCAAGCACTTACACGTATATATTATTGAACAGATCATAAACTATGGTCGCCAAAGCTAAAGTGATAGTTGCATTAAAAAATAAATCCAATTCCAATCATATATGAAATTTGATTTTTTTTTTAAAAATGCATCTACTATTCATTCTAAATTTCAACTGCTGTTAAACATTAATAATTTGAATATTTAAAATTATTCTGAAGCAAAGAAGTGTGTTATGCAGATGTCTGTTCTTAATTTTACTAAGAAGAATCCCGAGATGTTCTGATGATTTTATTATTGATTTAATGTTAAATGGAATTTTCTACTTAGTAGTACATATAGAAATTATCAAAAAACTTTTGAAGATATTGATGGATAAAAACTGCAGTCTATGCAGACACTCAATCATTGTAATCTCATGAAATCCATGGATAGCACTTAGTTCAGATTGTGATATATCCATTCTATTTAGATTTAATCAAAGATGTCCAGATAAGTGAAATTAAAATAGCTCTTTGCATTCTTGAAAATAGAAAGATCACAGATCCTGTTGAGATATGTGGAAGTTTTTAAAATATGGTGGCTATATTCAGCTTCAAAACTATTGCATTTTTTAAGCAGTATATTGACCCATGAAATTGTGCCATCATAAAATAAAAGATTGCTGCAATCATTATGGACTATCATGCCATCCGTGGCATCAAACATAGTAGCAAGGATTTTGTTAAAAAGATTGCTTCAGTATAAAAATAAAAAGATTATCAAGAACTAAGTAGTTGTATAGAATCAGTGTTGGGAGCAAAGATTTATTTAATATTACTTATTGATTTAAATTAGTTATTCATTGGGGTTTATTCATATTATATAACTTCTACATGATATGAAATAAAATGAGACTGCTATTACAAGGTGAATCTTTTTTTTTCTCACGTGTCATAGCATCAGCCGGGAAGCGAACCCACTAACCCAGGCCAACTGCTTGTAAAGCAGCTGTCGCTGACCTCTCGACCACCAATGCTTGAAATGAAATTTGATATTAAAAGCAAGAATATGTATTAGCTTCAACTTCGTTTTTCATTTTATAATGATGGCCTTTGGATCGGTTTATAGACAGTTTCATGAAGCAGGCATTAATATATGATTTATGTTTAATAGTGAAATTTTTCAATTAGAATGAATTAAAAGCAAAAACATAATTATTTGAATGTTTTAAATGCAATGATTAATATTTTTAAAAATCCCACTGTGTTCTTAAATAGCTAGTGATTGATACTTTACTAAGTAGTGGAGACTTTGATTTCTGTTAGAAATCTTAAAGGAATCATATAGGAAAAAGTTATAACATCCACTTCTTTTATTTGTCACTGTAGCTATAATGACTATGTGATTATTTATATGATAAACATGGACAGTTGGTCACTAAATATAAGCCAACCATTATGGTGAATTTACTGACTCAGTTTACATTTATAAAGAATGAGAAATTGTTTAGGAAATGATGGAATTGTTATTGATCTTTTAAAAGAAGCAAATGAAGAAGTAAAGAAGTGATTATATCAAATGAATGGAAGAATACAGTACTAATATCTAAGGAAAGATGAAAAATCAAATATTAGGGATTATATATATATATTCTAACCTCTCCCCCCGTTCGTTCTCACTCGTTCTCTCCTATTAAAATTATTTATTTATACTGATTAAAATTCTTACGGGTTCTAGCTCAGTTCAACGAAATAAATAAATGAAATATCCAGCATTAATTAAAATGATTACTAGCTCTAATTTTTAAAATACAAATACGGTTATATTTCTAAAAATAAATTAACAAATGTTTATTATTTTCATGAGACATGGAGTGACGACACGGGGAACGAGATAGACTACATTGAGATATTATCCACATGATACTATCTCAATGGCATAAGAATACTATTCCCCCTTTTACTATACTAAATAACTAACTTATAGTATTCTTACGACTTTCTAAGCTCTTTTCACTACGACTAAAATAATAATCATGTCTTAATATTCTTTGTAATAAGAATCTAGCTCAATTAAATAAAATTAAGTAAATAAATAGAATAAATAAAATAAAATAAAATCTCAGGTTCATAAATTGTATTTTAACTGATTTAAAATTACGGTAGTAAACTATGAAAAGGGAATTTTATGTCATAAATTCACTACTCAGTAACTAACAATAATAAATAATAATAATAACAACAATAGTATAATATAAGTATTATTACTTCCTAAATAAATAAATAATTACGTGCGTGGTAGTATTTTAATAATCTGACAACAGAATACGTGTGGCAACATTAGCATATATTTTGATGTAATATTGTGGCAACCAACTTATGACCAATAAATGATATAATTATGATCTTTTAATTTTATCATACAAATAAATTTTCAAAATTATTATAACACTTTAGGTTTACCTTTTTGTGCAAACAACTATATATGTCTGTTGCAATTATAAGTGTATTGTGATATCATGCATCCATGTGGAGAAATAACAACGAAGACACAAAGCTTTAAAATAAATTTACAACAAAGTTTATTAATAACATAAACAAATAACAATATTTTACATTATGTACATGGATATCCTTGCTCTCCTATCACAAAATTATTTTACTAGTTTCTAAAAAATGAAATCAAACTTCTACTTATTTTTTCTAGTTAACTCTTATCTTTTAAATGCTTAAGAAAATACAGTATTATTATTATTGGATTTCTTATTATAGTTTAGCTTGTTACAAAATGTATTTATCATATAATTATTATTAACACTTTGTATCCCTACTATTATTAAATTTATATTTTTACCAATTTTTACATTCATAGTAAACATTTTACAAAAACAATAAAATTCTAGTTTTATATTGGTTGTATGGAATCCTACTAATTCAAACATTCTTCTACATTCGGTATTAGGTTTGATTGTTCATTATCCGATGTTTATTAATCTAATATACTCATTCAAGCCTTACTTCGGATGGTAATTACAACTATTAACACACCATGCACAAATATATGTCTATTACACATTATTGAATTATTTCTTATCAAATATGCAATATTTATTTTCTAAAAATTATTTAAAACATTAAAATTTTATTATCAATTTTATAAAAAAAACTTTGTTTAGATTTCTCTTTTAAAAATCTTATATTCATTTCCGAATTGATTTTAAAACTGTATCATATGATTCTTTCTCTCTTTATGATATTTTGTACTTTCACTTTTAAAGTTACACAATTCTCACACACTCCAGTAAATAAACTATTCTTACTTGAACGATAACATATCCTCAGTTCTATTTTATTCATTATTTCTTTGAAAATATCTCTCTGATGATGCAGATTCACGAAACAAGGATAGCGAAAATAGATGCACAGGATCAAAAAATATAACTAGAATATTATCCGTCATAAACCTTGACAATAATGGCACAGTGAATTAAAAAACACTATAGAGGAGTGACCTTTATCTGTCTACCCACCTCTATTATAGGAGTGATGCTAAAGCTATTTCTTCAGCTTTATATAACATCAAAAAGTTTAAAAGATACGCAAAAACACTGTCCAAAATATATGTGTTCAGTGATAGGGCTTAGTTAGCTATACTGAAATCACACAAACTAACTATGATCCAAATACTTTATTTTTCTTATTTCTTAACAAAACATCATCTTGGTTTCCTCTACACTAGTACTACCAAGTCACTATCCGATCTTATTTCTCAAGATTTTTCTATACAGTACATCGACAAATTCCTATCTACATTTCTAACAATAATAAAATTCATTTATTTCAAAAACTATACCGCTGTTCTTTAAGAAAATCTTTTACTACTTTTCTCGTATATTTATCATATACAAACTATTTTACAATATTTGAATACTTTACAACATGAAAGTTCAAAAGAATCACACAATTGTTCTGTTATATTATATTATTAATTATACTTTAAATAACTTATTGCATGCATATTTAAAATTACTCCTATCTCATAATATGTTTTAATGTTGTATAAAATGCGTACATAGAATTTAAACTTTCACACATCATTCTTAATCAATAGATGATCTAAAAAAAAATTACATTATGCATTATGAATAAATATCAAAATTACCAAAACGATCTTTATCTTCTCGATCGTGTTCTGTAGGCTTCACCATCCCATTGATTCTTGTAGATATATGATTTCCATACATACACTTTATTTTTAAAACAATATTTCTATCATTCTATTAAGCTATTATATTTAAATCTCATTATTATTAAATTTATGTTTATATGTTTTCCCTAATCTCACATAGCATTTTATATTTTAAATATAATCAGTAAAAATATTTAAATTATATTTACGGTACTTCTTTATCAAACTTGCTTGAAAATCGTTCATATTAAAGCTAAAAAAAAAATATTTCATTTCTTCTTCAGTCACTTAATGTTCTATTTTAAAGTAAAACAATTACTACTCTGTTTAATAAATATTCATATACGACAATCCTTGGTTTTCACAATATTGTATACAATTATCAATTCATGATATTCTCTTCTACTATTGTCTGCTAGTATTTTCCCGCGCGACTTTTCCCGATGCATCTTCTAGGTACTTTATTTAAATCTTCAATAAATTTCCGGTTTCCATGGATCCATTTTCATTAAGTAATTTAATTTTATCTTTTCTAGATCAAGCATTTCCTCCATTGAATTCTTTATAATATTTTCTAACTAGATAAAGTTTTCGGCTCCTTTCTATAAAATACATAATAGCACTTTTATATTCTTCTTTACTTTTCTTTATTTTAAAATTCTTGTATTATATTTTTTAATAATGTTTTCCTTTAAAAGATAAACATTTTTCTTCATTATACTTTCTTTATAATAAAAACGCATATTAAATTTTTCCATAGATAAGAATAAATAACTTTAAATTAACATTATAAAATTGGTGCGTCATAATTTTTTCCTGACGGCAAGTAACTTCTCTTTTAGGTTTTCATACAGCGTCCTAATTATATTTCTTTGAGTTATAATGATAAATTTCCGGTTGAGCATAAATAAAGCTGTATTAAGACAATTTCCAAATATTTTTCCTTCAGCAATATTTTTAGGTATTTTTCCTTGTACTTCCATCTCTACTGTAGGTTTTTGGTTAAACTTGAATAAAATTCCCTGGTAAGATAACTTTTAAAATTAGCAATCCATGCCGATACAGTCAAATATATTATATGTTACAGAAGAACTTTTAAAATAAATACTAAATTTTAAATTTATATCACTTTTCCAGCTACGGTGTTATCAGCTATAAAATGTGTTACTTTCTCTTTCACTTACACATTACTTCTCCCCCCGCTTCGTATAATTCTTATATTTTGTCTGCTAATTTACCTCCGTTGATTGGTTAATGATTTTATTTTAGCGCGAACAAATTTATCCATTTTAGTTTGATAACAGAATAGACGTTTAAAATAGAGAATTGATGACGTCATGTCTCAAAATATTATTTAGACTAGTATTTTTAAATTCAATTATAGTTTTATAAAATTATTTAAACTTTTAAACTAATTATTAAAATAATATTTAATATTTTAACCTTTACTTTAATGATCGATGGCAATTATTTCTAGTTTCAAATTCACAAACTTTATTATTATTTTAACAAGCGTGTGTGTGAAGGTATATAATATACAGTCATGTGTTTACTAACTTTATCAAATGATTTTTTATTTACGTCTCGGTCTAAATTACCAAAACTGATATATTTTATAAAAATTTGGAAAATAATTACAACTTGTATAACTAAACATAATTCTCACCATCTTAAAGTCTATTTTAAAATATACTCTATTAATTTTGACTATGAAATATATTTACACATTGCATATAGCATTTATTTAATTTATTAGTTTTAAAATATTATATTCAAATTATTATTATACTTTTAACTATTTATAGCTGTGTTATTTTATATGGCCAGCTTTTACAACCATAAGCAAGGATATAATTAAGCTTTATTTAACTGTTTTCTCTTAAAATAATTTATTACATTTTTATATACCAGGTATTTTCAGCTTTAAATTGTACTATAAAATCTAATTATCCTATTATTATTTATATATCATACAAGCATAACTTAAAATTTAAAATTTTTTAGTAATTGACCTTTCTACCTTATTATGACCCACAGATAAGGGCACAATATATATATATGTTTTACTAGTTCCATATAAGATCTTTTTTTAAGATTACTATATTACTTAACTTTGGATTCAAATCAATCATGAATTGCTATGTTGCATTGGATTTGTAAATTTAAGCCAATAAACATCACATGATCACCACCTCTTATGCTTGTGTATAACTGTTGTTAAAACAGGCAAAACTCACTATACACATTGCCACACATAGCAAGCTAGAGTAATCAATGGATGCCAGAAGGCTTGTGCATAAAATCCCAATCTAGTGCCTACTCATCCAATATCCCCAGACTAGTTTCTGGCTTGTGGCCTTCGTCAGTGAGGAGCCTTGGATCATGCAACCTTCCAGCAACCACCTCTTATCTCCATTTAACTACAAAACTATGAGTCTTAAACTGAAAACACCTTAATGTTCTCAATCCAAGCCCATTAGTTTATATAGTCATATGGGTCTGAACCCAGTTCAGTACCCATACATTTTGGTGTCTTTGGTTCTTTAATATCCATAGCCACCACTATCCTATTAGGCAGGATTGGTTTTAAGCCAATAAACATCACAATGATCACCACCTCTTTTGTTTGTGTATAACTGTTATTAAAACAGGCAAAACTCACTATACGTATTGCCACACACAGCAAGCTAGAGTAATCAATGGATGCCAGAAGGCTTGTGCATAAAATCCCCATCTAGTACCTACTCATCTAATATCCCCAGACTGTTTTCTGGCTTGTGGCCTTCATCAGTGAGGAGCTTTGGATCTGAGAGCACTGCACCTAGATCTTAGGATCTAATGCAACCCTCCAGCAACCATCTTTTATCTCCATTTAACGAAAGCCACAAGCCAGAAATTAGTCTGGGGATATTGGATGAGTAGGCACTAGATGGGGATTTTATGCACAAGACTTCTGGCATCCATTGATTACTCTAGCTTGCTGTGTGTGGCAATACATATAGTGAGTTTTGCCTGATTTATAAATTATAAAGGATTATGTGACACCATAAATATTTGCATGACAATTAAATCTTTTGAATATGAATCCAAAATTAGTTTATATGGTGATACTAAAATTAACAGTAGCAATGGTGTATGATGGTGATTTCATATCTCCAATTTTTTTTTTATAACAATTCTATGGGAAGTACTTCGTGAATTGAAGTTAATAAAAATAAGGGACTATTTAAATCATATATACTTTGCATAAAGTGTGATTGTTTTTACAAATAATGCTTCAGAGTTTAAGAAAATATTACTAGAGCTATCAGAAAAAAATAGAACTAAAGATCAAGATTAAAACATTAAAGGTTCAGTTGCTTTTCAAAAAATAAAAATACTGATAATAACGAATTAGAAAAGATTAACATATGCAAATATCTTAATCAAATTTACATAGATAGAAACATAATAGATGAAATTAACAATTGAATTAAACTTTAAATGAAGTGCTTTTTGTTAGAGTTTTAATATCAGCACTCGTACATGAATGAGATCACAATAAGGTGAAATATTTGTTTGGGACACAGGATAGATCAAAGTCAAAATAGTTAGATCAGGTATGTTGCTAGAAAAGATAAATGGACAGTTGAAAATTTAGCCTTGATGACTAAAGATTATAAAGCGTAGAAAAAGATCATGTGTCACACAGATGGATAAGCAAGTTTTCTGTAGTGATTGGAGAAGCTATTGATAGAAGAAATTGAATTAAATTTGGAGATATTTTATTTGGAAGTAAATTACCAACCAGTAATTGAAAAGATAGGAAAACATTCTTAGGGAACTTTTAGTCTAGATAGCTATCACTTTAAGAATGTAAAACAATTTAAATGTCTCAATAGTTTGTTTTTTTAAGTAAAAAAAATCAGACTGATATTAATGTGGTACTACTAGTTAATTATAGGGCATTTTGTTCAATTGCTTACATGAAAGTGAATCAGACCATTGATACAGAAATTTAAAAAAAAAATAACATCGTTCTGAAAGATCTAAAAATATGATGGAAAGATCATAAGATCATGTGACATGATCATGTTGTCAGAAGTGATACTTATTGGAAAATCACAGCCTCATTGAATTGGGCATGTGAAGCAAATAAATAACCACCTTGTTAAAATAGTATTTTGTGGTGAACTTGAACAATTTTTGTGGGAGACAGCCTATCAATATAATAATTTTTTTTTAAAAAAAAAAAATGCAATATTGGTTGCAACGATGTCAGGATAGAATACAACAAAATATTTTGTTTAGTCTAATAGATGGTAAAAGATAGCATCATAAAACATCAAATAAATAGATCAAAGAGTAAGCATGTCTTTTGTAATTGGTTGCATAGTCATCACAAAACTTTGGCTGAAGGGTTGTGATGATAGCATAGGCCAACATATAAATACAATCACAAAAGTTGGGGGAGATGTTAATTACTGAAACCATTTGGCTACATAGCTGCATTAAAAATAATTAGATATTTGGAAGCTTGTTCCTCAAGTTTAATTTGGAATTATTTAATTAATGGAAAAAATATTTAATTTTCCCATGCATATTTTTTTATATAATAATAGTGGGTTTTATTTAATTAAATGTTTTACTTTTATTCCCACATGATAGCACCAACATTCTAGACAGTTTTCTTTAAATAATTGTCAAACTTGTTTTTTAATCATAAGATGCATATCTTAATATGTATTACAAATGGTAAATGGGTAAACATGCAGTTACCAGGTCACGGCAAAACTTTGTAGTTCAAATTTTTTTCACCAGAGGGTTTCTTGTCGAATTATTTAAAAATTTGTTGTGAAATATCAAATACACAAAATTATAATATAAAAAAATAATAAATAACAAATAATTATATTATAAAAAATAATTTATTAAAATAATAACAATATATCCTACCAACATTCATAATTACTGTCCATTGTAGTTTTTGCTTACAATAGTGATAAAATTTGCAAAGACTGCATCAGTCGTGTAGAGAGTCCTGAAAGCAAATTCCTGCAGATAGGATTCGAATAAAGTATTACACTGATGTTTGAGCTTGCGTTTAGCTCTCATCCACATATTTTTCACATTTTGTGTGTGGATATCAGGGTCGAGAGGATCTACAAAGTTCTCCTGGTGTATGATGACAGGGTGCATATATACACCATTATGGATTGTGCTTAAGTTGTATGCACCCCATCTGTCCACACTGCATGCCACAATGCTGGCATAGGGTACTATTCTTAAGCAGGCTACTCCTTGCTAACCACTTCATTGCTAACACCGGAGTTCGAAGTTCATCCATCAACAGCCATGATGTCCAATTTTCTACACGAATATCTGCAACATGTAACACTTCATTTTCTGGCACTTACAACTTTGGAAAACTTGTAAAATGTGTCCCAAGACAATGTAACAATTTCACACTACCAGAAATACTTTATTCCAATCCTATCTATAGGAATTTGCTTTGCAAATTTTATCTTTTCTATAAACGAAAACTACAATGCACAGTAATTCGACAAGAAACACTCTGGTGAGAAAAATTTGAAACAAAATTCTAATTTTATTGTGACCTAGTAACTGCATGTTTACCGGTAGATGTTAGTAGAAGAGAAAATTATAAAATCAGATTTCTTTTATTCTTTCTCTTCAATAAATTTATTTAATTACCAGTTGCTTTTTTTTTAAAAAAAATGTACCAAGAGAAAATTGTATTTTTTTTTTTGTAAATTATTTAATAGATATTAATTTTAAAAAAAGATAGTTTTATTTTTAATAGTATTTTTAAAAAGAAAAAAAGATTTAAATGTTTTTGGTAAATTTTATGGTAATTAGCCAATTGTTTTTCTTTTGTCATTATCTCTCTTCATTGCAAAAAAAAATCAAATCAGTGTAATTAACTGATTATCTTGTTTTTCTTTTTAAATTAGAAAAGGAATGTCAGATACTTTGATTCTATTTTAACATTTTCTAATGTCTATGATTAAGGAAGGGAACACTGAACAATTGTGTTTGTAAAAAATTTACCTAATTGATTATACAAATTGTCATGCTGGAGACAGATTGTAATTAGCTTATAGACAAGATTGTTCTAAAAAAATTGAATTGTAAATAAGGCAGAAGATTCAAGTGTCTGTAAGAAGAAATTATTCCTAGCTTAGCTGTTGAAGAGAACAGTCAAGTCTTACTCCAGTTGCTAAAGAAGAAAAAAGCAGAAGTCTTAACTAAGCTATTGCATAGTATAGCAGAAGTTTTAAACAAGCTTTTAGCATCTCAAGTTGAGCCATAAAGTTTTTACAATGAAAATCATGAGTTAAATTCAAGTAAAAAGCTGTAAATCATCTTATGTGTAGCCTGCCTTCACTGGAATAAAAGGTAGGGAAATTACCCCTAAATCTGCAACTTTATATCTTCAACCAAGAGCATGGGTATCACCTGGAAATTTGTGGAAATGGATAAAACGCTATTTTTAACCTGGAAATACTGCATACCAGGAAAAGGATGACTAATTAATCAAGTTCATTTGTAGAAACTTTAAGAAGAAAATTCAAGTGGAAATTATTATAATTGGAAAGGACTCCACAGAAGAATCAAATTATGGTTTAATTTATTTTTTGTGTGCATACTATTTTTATTGTTTCCAAATTGTCAAACTTTTTTTTATCCATTCAATTTTCTCTTAAAATGATGATGTTTTTTTTTATTTTTTGGAAAATTTAGTTTTTTAATTTTTCCCTTTTCGTTCATTTTTCACTCCTGAAACTTAACAAATGATGAATTAAGCTAAGCCAAAGATTGTGATCTTTGATTTTTTTGAAAATGTTTATCCAATTTAAGTTATTTTAAAGAAATAAATTAATGAATTAAAAGTTAATTTAATGAAATGAGCTGGTTAGTATGATTTTTATCAAACTATATATATTTTTTTGATGAAATGAATGTTTAAGATTTCATATTATCCTGTTATTTTTAATATGTTATTTTTATTGTTAATCAGTTAGTTATTAAATAATTGCTTTAAAATGTCTTTATTCCTTCCAACTCCTGTTACATGAACTGGCAGTGTGACTTTATTTCAAGACAGGTTAATGTTCTAGATTTTTTTTTTAATTATCACAATACTATTTAATTGTATTAGCATAAACCTATGAATTTTTAAAAGTGATTTAGAATAAGCTGTTTATCTTTTGCTCACAGTAAGTCTATAGTTTTTGCTTCCTGACATAGATTAGAATGTTATATGGATTAATTTAGGTTGGTGTTTGAACACCAAATAATCCTGGATGTCATACAGATATATATCCTTTAGTCCATGCACATTTTATTATTAATGTAAGTTTATAGTTGGTCAGAACATTAATGATACTATATGTCAGAGTATTGATGATGAAGTTTTAGTAGTTCAGCCTTACTTGATTTTTTTACATTTTGATGAATTAGCACCTAAGTCTGTGAACCCAAATTATTGTGTTGTATTGCTGCCCTGTTTGGCAGAGGTTAAATAATTAGCCTGGTCTATAATAGACCCATTTCAAGTCACAAAATTGACTTTTTTATGTTGGTCATTCATGATGATGAATGGTCTTCTCAGTAATGCTGGATGAACTGTTTTTTACTAATCTCTCATGCTCATTATCATTCCTTTTATATTTCATTTTATTTGGTGATGATGATGGTTTCCTATTTCATAATTCAGCCCTACGTGTACAAAGGGCTATCCAATTGTGGGACTTTATAACCCCATATTCTCCCTTATTAATCTATATTATTACACCACCTTCATTCTTTTTTTTTCTTCTGTAGTTAAGAATGGGCATATATGTTTGCAAGGTAATGACGAATGGCCTCTATTGTCTTTTCCTTTATTCGTTAATACCAATTGTTCTTTTAGATAAGGAATCTTATTTAAATAACAAGCAATTCTTATGTTGAATATTTCATATAAGATTAATTTGTTTTTGTATGTAAATATAATTTTTATTTTTACTCCAATGTATCAACATTTTCAACCATTGTCAATCCATTTCAGAATGGTCTTTCAAGTTCAGTCCATCTCTGATGTATAGCCTCACTTCTCTGCATTACCTCTACTCAGTGCCTTATTTCATTCATCCATCTCATGTATGGTCTCTTTCCAGATCTTTTACAATCCCTTGGAATCCAGATTAAGATTTGAAATGCCCAACTATTATGATCTCTTCTAGTAATATGTCCAGCTCAATTCCACTTGTCTTAATTCTTTTCAATGTCAACAACCTGTTTTTTTCTCTTACCCATATATTTTTTTGATCTCATTACTCCTAACAAGCATCTCTTCATATTTTTTTGAGTGGTCTGAAGTCTATACATTGCTCTTCTAGGCATCCATAAATAAAACATTTATTAAAAACCCTTTTCAAACACATATTCCTTTAATTATTTCTACCAAAAACACTCAAAAGTTTAATTCTGATTAATTTCATCCATTGTTTCCATCTGTGGTAATTATCTAAGGTATTTGTACTTGTTAACTTCTAACTCATCATTATCAATATATTTTCTTTTAATAAAATCCATTGAACATTACTTGAGTCTTTTTAACGTTTACTTTAGTTCTATTTTCATATGATAACTTGCAACATTTCCTGAAACTCTTAAACATTATTTGCAAAAACAACTACATCATCAGCAAATTCTAAATGACTTAGTCTTTATTTTTATTCCTTTAGCTTCCCATTTTAATCCAAATACTTCTTGCAGCACTGCTGTAAAACGTTTTGAAGATATGGAGTCACTTTTTGTAGGCCTTTCTCAATGTTAACCTTCCTAGTATCCTTACATAATCTTAATGTTGCTGTTGGCATTTTTATAAATATTCTTCAGAACATAACAATATCCTGGGTCTATATCTTGATGATCCAATGCTTTAATCACTGAAGAAATGCTTATAGAATCAAATACCTTTTCATAATCTACGAATCCAAAGCATAATGGCAACTCATATTCATTGGTCCTTTCTATAACTTCTCTCAATACTTTGATATGATCTACTATACTAAAACCACTTTTAAATCCAGCTTGCTTTTTTGGTTGGTTGAAATCCAATGTTCTCTGTAGATGAGGTGCAATTATCTTGGTAAAAATTTGATATAGAACTGATAAAAGACTAATAGGTCTCTAATTTCTAATATCTTTATCACATTTTTAAAATATTAATATTTAATTCTTCCAATCATCTATATCTTTATCATTTAGAGATTTGGTATATGACTTATTCCAATTTTTTTTCTATTTCTTCATTTGCTTCTTTTAAGATATAGATTATAATTCCACCATTATCAGGAGTTTTTCTATCATAAATTCAATTATGGTCTCACTTCATTTAAAATCCCGGGCAATTCAGAAAATATAATAGTTATAAGAGGTACCTTTACTTGTTATTTATCATTATATAATTCTTGATAGAACTCTACGTATTTTATGATGTCCTCTCTTTTTAGTAATAGTTTCATCTTTTTTTATTATTGCAGAAGTGTTTCCTATCCATACCAAAATGTTTTACACTCTTAAGACTTATTTTTTTCTTATAGCTTTCTTTGCTAGTTTACAATTATATTTTCTTCTATCAACTTTTTCACCCCATTTTATAAAATTCTAGACATTCAATCATTCTTAATGCATCATTATATTCCTTTTTTTTCATAAATTCTTTAATCTCAATAGTTTTGTTGGTCAATTGATGCTTTTTTATACCAGCTATCTTTGTTGCAGTTTTTAAGTGTATCAGTTATCTTCCTACTGATTTTGTTCAAATCTGAATCATGTTCAAAATATTTGAAAACGATTTTCAAGTTCTAATTTAAATTCATTGAAAAGTTTGTGAAGATTAGGAATATCAACTGTGAATATTGTTTTTTGTTATAATTGTTGTCTCTAGTTTTGCATTAACCTGTATCTTACTTCTCACTAATCGATGATCACTTCCCGTGTTGTATTTATTGAGAACATTACCATCTTGAAATATGTATTTTCTATTAGTCAAAATATAATTTAATTCTGCTGTACCTTCATTTATATGCTTCCTTCTACATTTTCATTTCTTACCCCCCCCCCCAAATAATTCATAATATAGTTTTTCTTTTTCTGCAAACTCTATAAGCTTATTTCCTCTCACATCTCTCACCATAACCAAATTTATCTGCAGCATTTTCATCTTTTACCAATTCTCACATTACTCTCCCATAACAATTTTATAATGTTGTGTTGTTTTTTGGAGCATAAACCTGAATTATCTGCATTTGGTAACTGCTGTTAAGCTGAATAACTAATCTTGCCAATCTGTCTGATACACTATCAATTTCCACAATGTTGTTCTTCCATTTTTTATTTATAATGAATCCTACTCCACTTGTACTTCCAATATTTGCATTTGTAGTAGAGTACATGTCCATTTTTAAAATCAATCATCTCTTAATCTTTTAACCTCACAAAGTCCAACAATGCCCCATTTAATGAGTTCTTCCAATCTTCCTTCACTTGAAAGTGATTAGCAGTTGTAAGTACCTAAATAAAAGGTAATCAAATGGCAGCTAGGGTCCACAATCTGTGGATTCTTAGCACCCTCTGCTTTCTCCCACCAACAGCTGTCTTGGCTGGTGACTTTATAGCTTCCTGGGAATAAGGACCATGATTTATTTTTGTCTGCCATGATTGTAAAAAAGTCAATAAATTTGCCACATTGACTAATGTGTATTGGTAAGCAGCTTATCCATGTTTGTATACACTACGAATAATCACATAGCAATAACAGCAACAATAGCATATGGTGTGGACGTTAATGATTTGCCCTGCTCGGTTTCTTTAAGGCCTCCAAGAGGAATGTAAGGTTCTCCTTTCAATCAATGGCAAACTCCTTTCTGCAGCCACTCTAATGTATGGTGCCATAATTATGTGAATATAGTTATCCATTTGTACATTTACTTCATCATGATTCACAACTCTATGACATACTACAATACTTTTTACTAATATATCTGCCTATCTATCTATACTTACCTACCCACCCACCCACCCAGTTCCTGCCTATCTGTTTGTCTATATACATATATTGTTAGAGGTATCTATCGCTGTGTACACATGTATAAAAATATACATGTGCTTATATATGTAAATTCTAAAGTAAATCAGGAAATATTTTTTTGCAGGTAACAATATAAAATTTATAATTTCATCAGTCACTTGATTGCGGATATTATTGCAGTTAATGTAACTGCATACTAGTATTCACAATGTGATTTTTATGTTCTGAAAGTGTTTCATTTTAAATTTATAACAAGATAAAAATAATGTTTTACTGCAGTAAAAATAGTATCAGTTATTCAAAATTAAAGAGTAATCAGAATAGCTCTCTAGATAAAATACTAATTTTATTTTGTTTCTTAAAAGGGGACACTATCAGAATATTTATTTAAATAAACTATTTTGAACACTTATTGCTGACATTTTCTATCACTTCAATTATCATCGTTTATAAGAAAAATATTATTTTTTTTCTAGAGAGATATTAAAAAAACAACCACATAATGTTCGTGAATTCGCTGCTGGTAAGAATCATTTATTTATCAATTTGTTTTGTTATGATAAAGTTAAAATTTAATTAATTTTAGGCATTAAAACATGCACATACAGTGTGCTCTTGTGAAAAGATGACCGATTGTCCAAACTGCCTGCAGTTCTTCCTGTGAATTGAAACATTAATAGGTAATGACAATTTAGCATGTCCCGATCATAAATTCTGACATGAAATGTGACAATGTATTGTATACCTTTGTCCAAAATCTCATGAAGGAATAACATTCTAACCTTAAATTTTGTTTTAAATTGGGCAAAACTGCTGCAGAAATATTTGAAAGGATTCATACAGGGCATATAGTAAGGAAGACATGAGTTGCAAGAATATTTTCCAAATAGTTTTCAAGATTTTACGATAGCTAGCAGATAAAGCACTGAAGACAATTCATAGCTAAATGCATCAAAAGCGATTAGAAACAGGTAATATGCAAGAAGTTGCATTCTTTGAACTGTTTATATGTGTCTGTCAGAACCATTGAGAAATTTATTCTCTTTCCCAAAACTCCTATACATCATATTTTAACAGATTTGAAAATATAAAAGATATGTGTTATGCTAGGTATCTCACTTGTTGACAATTAATCACAAAGATGCTAGAATGAGTACTGCAAGGCATGCAAAGAACTGCAACAACAGATGCAGAATTCTTATCAAACATCGTAAGACCCGAAGACATGTTTCCCATATGAAACATCAACCAAGCATTAGAGCGCATAATAGAGATTGCTAGAATGGAAAAAAAAATGCTAATTTTTTTATTATTATTTTAAAGACATTATTCAACATGAACACATTCTTGATAATCAGACAGTAAATGGTAACTACTATTTTGAATCATTTATGGGCCAAAATTTATCATAAGCAAGCTGAATAATTTGAGCAAGATTTTTAATCATTGCCAAAATTGTGCACAATTTTTTGATTAAAAAACATTTTGCTGGTGCATTCATTCTATTCCGATTTAGTTTTAGTTGACTTTTAATTAATTCCAAAATTAATCCAGAAACTTACAGTAAAGTTTTTGCAAAAGATTCTGGTGGAGGATTTCAAGGATTGCTTCAAACAGTTTTATAATGCTTTGTTTTATTTCATATCAGTCACCTTTTTACTGGGCCACCCTACGTCTATACTTGTAAATAGTTATGAAAATTGTGAAAGTACACCTAATTTGGTTTTATTTAATCCAGATTGAAGTGAGATATTAAACTGATTGTGATTAATTCTTATTAAATGTTAAATATTGATACAAGAAATTACACCAATTATTATTTCGTATTATAATGATACTTATGATTTATATATGTCTTTTAATATTCACATTATTTTCTAATTGAAGTACTGCTAAACAAACCAAAACTTAATATTATAAAAACAATTGCAATATCAATAATCTAATACCCTTGTTTCCATAGCCTTCCTGGTTTAATGTTATATTGGAATTTATATAAAAATAATTCACCTTATTTGAAACACTTTTTAGCAAAACATTTTTTTTATGGTATATGATGTTTCAACTGTCCTGCAGTCTTCCTCAGAGATATGTATAATGACAAATAAAATAAAGGAACATAAAATAAAATGTAATAAAACAAATAAATTAAATGTGATAAAAAGAAATTAAAATCAAATAATCCAGATAATGTAAAATAAAATATATATACATTAAATTGAAATTTAAACTAGATTGTACAAGTAAATTCCTGCCTGTATATATATCTTTGTTGTAATGCTAGCGAGAGATATGATATAAAATCTACATATATCTGCATTACATATTTTACATTATATAATTTTAAAAAAAATATGATCAAATTTATTTGCAAGAATAGTTAAAGAAATAATTAGTTAAGTAGATTTTTTTTTTAAAAAAAATGCAATTTTGTAAAATAAAAAAAATTGCGTCATATTTTTTTTAAAAAATAGAAGTTTTTTATTTAGAGCAGGTGGGGAACAATTTAAAACAGTAAAGATTTAAAATGCACTCTCTCCTTTTTAAAGAAATTAAAAAAGTAAAATGAATAAAAATAAATATAAAAAATCAGAATAAAATTTAGTTTGTAAAAGAAAAACTTTTGAAATGTAATTAGTTTAAAAGATTACTGATAGAATTAATTAAAAGAAAAACATGTAAACTATCTCATAAAAGCAATAGTAGATTAATCTAAGAAAAAGATTAGATAACATGCGATGTAAAAATCAATTAGACTAAAATGTAAAAATTTAAAAAAACATTCAAGTTCTGATCAAAATTAGAAATACTAAGAAATGAAAACAATAGAAGAGAAAAAGTATAAAGTCACAATTCTATTATTATTAGTCTGGTCTTCAATCTGTAATTGTTCTGGATTTTATTTTGTGGTTGAACTATTCCACTCTTGAATCTAAGTCATTCCAGTTTTGATTTTGTGCTGTTACATTATTCATTGTTTCAGAGATTTAGAAATCTAAGGACAGAATAGTCATTCATTATTGCTGTGGAAAATACTATTGCAGAAGCTGCAGAACTAGCAACATGCATTGCTAGGTCATCTTAGAAGTGTTCAACTGGGTTTCAGGTCCCAAAGTCCTCCACAAATCATCTCACCTGAACTTTCACTGGAAACTGATGCTAAAATGGTGAATTAGTCACAAACTCTCTCCCCCATTGTCAAGTCTCAGAATGGCAGACAAGCCCTGAAACCATCAATGGAGACCAAAAAGCCAAATGGTTAGAAAACACTGATGCAAACCAAAACTAAATGAACTGCCATCTCAATCTGTTATTTATGTAACTTTTTTCTAAGTTTCTCCATGTATGTGTGTAAAAGAAAATATAAACATACACATACATAACAGACACAACTATTTAGCTCTCATTGGAATTTAAGAGCTCATTCATTCCAATTGATTAGAAAGTCTTTCTCCAATTATTTTTGCTGTGAAATGAACAGATTCCACTTCTATTTCATTATCTTTTTCTAAATCTTCTAAGATATCTAAATTTATTGCCAAACCTTTTTCCAACAGGCATTTAAAGTATGTAAAGTTTAATGTGTGTATATAAAACAGGGAAATCCCAATTTTAAGTGAAATATGAACTTCCTTATGACATGAAAGAAAACCGCATAAAGATATTTAGAAATGAATCGCTTAACTCCAAAATCGCATTAAAAAAATTTGCACAGAGACCCAGGTATAATTATTGCATTAGTGTGATATATATATATAATGAATTTTATTGCCCGGAATTATCTGTAATCAATCTTGGTACCTGGGCTAATCCATAACTATCCTCTTCTTAATAAAAAGTTGTGTAACATGCTCTTTTTCTATTGCCTTCCTACGAAATAGTGAACTGTATGAAAGTTGAGTACAGCCTGGTATATAAAAATGTATAAATAAAGTTGGAATGGCTTTAGATATAATGTTTAAATAACATGTAATAGAGGGAGCTAGGATATAATTGTTTTTTTTTTTAAAAAAATCACATGGGGGAGAGGGATTTTTAAGAAATTGAGATAGGAGTGGGTAATTTAAAAAAGGATTAATATTTTATTTTTAGCTGTAAAATAAAAAGATAAATATAAAATAAAAAAATAGATATGATTTTAAAATATTTTTAGTAAATGAATTAATGTTGAACAGAAAAATAAAATATTTTATTAATTTGGGGATAATAAAATAAAATTTAATTTATAAGGAAGCGTAATAATTAGGACATTAATTAAAAAATATATTTAAATTAATAATTTATATTTCAATTCCATTTTATCACATTTATTTTAGTTTTATTTTATTTCATGTTATATTCTCTATTTTTTTAATTTTGTTTACACTTTTTATTTAATTTTTATAGTATTATTTATCATTATATCATAGCTCTCAGGACAATCAAAATATCAGATGTGTATATGTATAATAAAAAATGGTACTTATATATGTCCTGTGACACAGCTTTTTAAAGATCTGTTGCACCTTTTCACATCCAAGTTAAATGTGTAATATTGTGATTAGGTCAAATAATCCAAGTCAAGATTTCTTACCGTATCTCTGATCTACCCCCTCCCCCCAAGTATTTTTCAAGATTTTTTCTCGTATAGCCATTCTTTTTTTTCCCCCAGTTATTGTCAAGATTTCATTCTGACAACAGCTTGATTTTCATTGAATTTTTTCTTCACATTTTCTGTCATTGTACTTATTTTTCGGTTATTTTCATCATTGTTGAATTAAGTTGATTGTGAGTAAATAAGTGTACTTTCCTTTTGATTTGTATTGCATAATTCTTATAATTAAATGTTTTTTTGCTGTCGAACAGTCCAAAATAATGACAATTTGAAACCTTACGTCAACTGAAATGGACACTATGTCTTATTTCCAAGAAAAAGGAATCCTGCCATCTCAAAAAATGTTCTTTTTTTAATTTTGTGGGGAAATTTTTTTTTTTTACATTTTTTAAAAAAATACAAAATATCTATTAGTTTTTCGACCAAATCCTGTTCATGTGATGCTCTCTCCAATCATGCAGTCATTTTGGAGGGAACAGTGTAAAATTTTAACTTCAAATCTCCATATCTGGAAAATTTAATCAACCTATTAATAAAATTGAAGACCACTTACATTTATTTATTGCAACAATTCCTGTTATATATTGTACAGAAGTAACATATGTATATATTTTGTTTTCAGAAATATTTTAAGTTTTGGTAATTTAGTTTGTAATTTGTCGAATAAAATTGCTAGTACATTTTATACTTTTTCATCTAAATTTCATATATATTTATTGAAAATGTCGCATGTATTTCATTCTATTGTTAATTATATCAGGGAATTGCTTAAAAACTACCCCATTAACCTTTTCCTCATCAAAAATTCTGTTTAGTCGAGTGAGTTAAAATTCTAAACTTTTGATTGGTCAATTACAAAATCAACAGTAAAAATATATTTGTCTTTTAATATTAGATTCCTTTTAGTTTAGTTTCTAATAAGCAAATTAATAATTTGTTAGAATATGAAAAAGAATAAGTTTTTTCAAAAATAAATTTCCATTTATATTTATGAAAATATTTTATAGCGGAGAATCTAAAAAGAATGTTTGTAACCTATTAGAAAATGTTGCGCATGTCATTGATTTTCTTTCTCAATTTATGTTAGTGTAAAAGTAAATAATTTTTACTAAAATTTTAACTATTTTTCTAAAATAACTTTATTTTCAGCATATTTTATCAAAATATATATGTAAAAAAAATACTAAGAAAATACTCTAAAACATTCATTTTCGTTTTCAAAATCAAAACAAAGAAGTTGGAGTGGTAAAAATTGACAGATGCTCTCTTTTGTATAAAATGAGAACCAACCAATCAGCATGTAGGAAATACTGCCTTCTCCCATTGTTGTAGCTTGAAATTTAAATATTGATTTTTTACTTGTAAAATAATTCTAGAGGGCATCTTACGGTACTTTTTAAGCTTTAAAATAAGCATAAATTTGCTACAATAATGTAAAAATTGTCGGTTTTAGAGCAAGTTAAAGCCCTGTTAGAGTTTACTCGAAGCTAACAGTAAAAGAGTTAATATATATTAAATGTATATTTCTCCTGTGAAAGTTGTATGTTTCTGGTAAAATACACTCCAAAATTGTTGAAATTTACAGATTTTATGGCTTTTTGTTTAATGGTGTCTTGTATTACTTGCTTAAAAAATATTTATGGTAATTTGCAGATTAAAATTGATAGTACAATTTATACTTTTTCATCTAAATTTTGTATATATTTATTGAAAATGCCACATGTATTTCATTATTTTTTTATATATCAGGGAATTATTTAAAAATCACTCCATTAATATATATTAAATGTATATTTCTCCTGTGAAAGTTGTATATATTTCTGGTAAAATACGCTCCAAAATTGTTGAAATTTACTGATTTTATGGCTTTTTGTTTAATGACATCTCATATTACTTGCTTAAAAATTTAGTTTGTAATTTGCTGATTAAAATTGGTAGTAACATTTTATATTTTTTCATCTAAATTTCATATATATTTATTGAAAACACATGTATTTCATTCTTTTTTTAATTATATATCAGGGTATTGCTTAAAAACTACCCCATTAATGTATATTAACTGTATATTTTTCCTGTGAAAGTCATGTTTCTGGTAAAATATGGTCCCAAATTGTTGAAGTTTATGGATTTTATGGCTTTGTTTAATGGTGTCTCGTATCACTTGCTTACAAATTATTGCGATTTTGCCGATTAAAATTGGTAGTACATTTTATATATTTTCATCTAAATTTTGTATTTCATTCTTTTTTTAATTATATATCAGGGAATTACTTAAAATTTACTCCATTAATATATATTTCTCCTGTGAAAGTCATATGTTTCTGGTCAAATACACTCTAAAATTGTTGAAATTTAAGATTTTATGGTTTTTTGTTTAATGGCATCTCGTATTAATTGCTTAAAAATTATTAGTCCTGTGACACAGAGCACACATTAGACATTGTAGGTAACTAACAAGACTGGAAGGCCAAGCAGAGGCCCACAAACAACAGGTGCATGGTTACCCCTGTCCTGGGTTTAAACTCCTACCCAAGCATCCAACCAATGTCCTTGATGATACACAAACATCCTTCCCAGTATAGCACAGTTTAGCTCAGGGATTGAACATGGGTTTCTATCTCAAGGTTTTGCATAGCTCCCACTTACAACACAAGGCAGTTCCCAGTCTTACATTAACTATTGATTGGTGTAAGTATAAATATTGGCTTATATTATACAAATGACTATTCAAAAATATGAGATGAAATGTGTATAAAAATGGAAACGAGGTAATGAGCATTTACATTTAAGACTATAATTTACATTAAATAAATCTTTGATTAACAATTAATATGAAGTGATAGTGGTTTTGCTGATCTTTACATTAGTATGGGTGGTGGCAATTAAATGGGTATATATTGCCTTATTATCAGTGCAGATGCTATGTTTGCTGGCCTATTCTACCTAGATTTTATTTATACATATATTAGTAAGACTTGTAAGGTAGGTTCGAACGTAGGTGGTTGGAGATCATAAATTTGAAGCCAGGATGGCTTATAATAATGAATATATTGAAATATAGTGGCACTATCTGTATTCTTGGAGGCCTGTGGGTTGTTAATGGATGACAGATCTGCTTTTGCAATCTGAAGTAGTGGTTCGGATTTTTCCTTTCATGGATATCCTAGGCCGCATGTGTGTCGTCTGCTTCTAACCATAGTTGCATCTAATTCTGGAGAGAATGGAAAGCCAAGAGTGCTACAATCCAGGATTTGGGGTTGGAGGAACTCTGTGCCTGCAGGACCCGTCCCAGGGTACATCCTGAGATCAATTTCCCAGGTACCTGGCTAGCAGTCTGCCCTTACACAGTTTGACTGGGATACAAAGAAAGACCATGTTTATGGATGACTTAATCTAACATAGTCTCACAATTAACAGCTAGTAACACATATATGTATTCAAATATATGGACTTAGTCAGGATCCATGGGGTTATTAACAAGGAACTTAACCAACTAATATTATGCCCTCCAAATGCTATGACATGATATATATATATATCAACCCACACATAAGTATTCAATATATTTATAATAGTAATAAACCAGATAAAACTTTAAATGGCCAAGAGTTTGTATATATAGGATGGGCAGACAATTTGCTTAGACTGTTGAACAATTTAATTTCACAAATTTAATCAATCATTTTTTTTTTTTTTGGTTAACACTCTTGATGAATAATCTTTTATCGGCTTTAACACAGTTTGTGGGCCATGGAGGTTTACATATATATTTAAATTAATATGTTTTTTTTTTCTTTTTTTTTTACTAACATTTTAAATGCTACGAGTTACAAATAAAAGATTTCTTTGGTATTTCTGCAGGTACTATGTGTACTGTTTATTAATAAGTAATTTATTGGTAAGCAATTTATTATTAAATAATTTATCAATTTCAGCCACCTCGTGATTATTTATATATCGGTTCATAGCACTTCCAAGTACACAATTAATGTATCGACTCACCACCCTTCTGACAGGCTGTATATTATACAAAGTAGCATAATTAATCCTTGTTATGATGGGGGTATTAAAACCTTGTTCTGAAACTTAATTAACAGTATTTTCTTTAATCTTATTTTTAAAATTCTTATATAATAACTTTGGCATCTTCTTGACTCGGCCGCACCAGGGGTTTGGAGAGTCAAAGAGAAGCATAAACAACATTTATAATTTAACTCTTAATTCCCTCCATCATTCAAGGTGATAATAATAAATACATTTTATATGGAATATAATTCTAGACCAGCAAAACTGACTTAATAATTAGAAATAGCATATACAGATTATATAGAGGTTATATATGCCAAGACCAAGTTAATCTTAATTTGTTTAGATTAATTTATAAGTATTTATGAATATTATAAAATTTTACCAGCATCTTTACGAGCTTCTTTCTTGATTGATGAGCGTCTTTATTGCTTGAGATGGGCATACAGTGGGCAATGAGGCGATTTCCTCTCTTTACATTTTTGGAACACTCTGGATACCACGTTCTCCCTGCTGATCAGAAGCGGATGCCAGTCTACTCATGCATTTCGGACAGATATCATGCACACTTCATTATATAGATTCAATGTAGTGTAATGGTAGTTTTCTTTCTTTGATCTAGTAAGCTCCAATCTGATAATACCGATAACTTTAAGTTGCACAGTAATTTTAACGCAAATTTCAAAATTTATTACACAATTAATAAATTCTGTAATCACTCTCTCGAATATAAAAACTTTTTTTCATTAATACTCTTTTCTCTTTTATATTTTGTACTTTGCCTGAGGTAGGTTTTCCAAAATGAATGGTAGATTTTGATCTCGGTATGTTCCATTAGTGCCTACATTCCAAGGTGCTTCACTATCGCCAATCTGTTTTCCTGTACATTGTTTCTTATGTCCCTTAACAATGTATTTACTGTGCACAGGACATATATATATGTGAAACTGCAACTATTTTCATAAAGCTAGAGAGACACAGCACTTGTTTTACTTTTTTAAATACCTTATAACCACCTTTCCACTGTTTATTCCCTTTTAATATTTTTTTTATTTTATTAAATTCTTTACTATTTCCATTTCTCAAATATTTTTAGCAATGAAATATTTTTTCTTTTTATTTAAGATTATTTAACCTGATTAATGACTAAACTCATAACCCTTTCTATCCCGCAATTGCACACACACATGCGCTTATTCCTAATGTGTGTGGGTTTATTTATTAAATAAAACATTTATACACTGTGAGATGGGTTTAAATTTAACTAACATGAAGCAAGCATATTTACTGGTAGATATGCACCACTTCAACATGCTGCACCTATTCACATACGTATTCAACCTACCGATATGTTTGTAAATCTTTGGGAAAATATCATGTACAAAAGATCCATATACACATTTTGCGAAAATATCTTGTATAAGATCTGCGTACATGTTATTTGGTCAGATCACAAGATTACAGTTATCATTGGATTGATACGTATGTGAATAGATGCAGCATGTCTAATACGTTCTCCGTGTCACATGACTAATACGTAAGTACCTACAAAATTTATCCTCAAGTGTTTGAAATAAGCTGGATAAATTGTATTTATAATAATTCAGCACTATACTTCTTTTTGATAAATATTAAATAAGTGTTAATTTTAGTATTACAATAATAAATATAAATTTACAAATGTGTGTTTATTTTTGTATTAGTACAGCATTTTGTGCAATTGTCATCAAAAAATTCCCATTACTTCTTTCTTTAAAGGTTAAGTTTTTTTTTGCTAGCAATTGGTTCTTCTTATTAATATACATAATATTCTGTAAGATCTAACAATATTTTTTAAAGACCAATTACTCTTTTTTAAAAAGTTAGCATTTTGTTTATTTCCAAAAGATTTTATAAGAGCAGTTATATTTAATCTTGTTTAAACATTACTATTGAAATATCACTAACTTTAAAAAAAAAAATTATTTAGCTATATTTTCTAATAAAAAAATCAATGGTCAATTAAATACAGTTATTGCACTAAGATAGAAAAAATAAATAAATATAGCTTTCATATGAAGATATTTACTGAAATGTTTTTTAATTTTATTTTCAAATGTGTACATATTAATTCATTTTATTGTATATATTTTTTTAGGCTGTGCATATTCAAGATTAAATTTAAATTGATATAAATTATTACTCATTTTAAGATAATAGTCTGATAGTGATGAAAATTTAAAGGGTCCTATTAGAATTTTGTTTAGATATAAAAGTTGCCAAATTTTGGTGAGCCTGAATAATAGTATTGTATCTGTAGGCATAAATCTGATTTTGAGTAAAATTGCATATACTTTCAACTCAAAATTCACATAACAGTAATCTGTAGACTATAAATATATGTATTAAATAAATAAAATATACAAGATATTATCTTAAATCATGATTTTTAAGTGAATTATATAATAAATGAAAATTAATAATTTTATACTACAGATAAATTTACTATTTTCACTTCAATTTTTTTTTTTTTTTTCAGATTATTTTTCGAATCCAAACTTGGGAGCAGCTGTTGATAAAAGAATGGTAGAAAGGGAATCTAATGTCAAAAATCAAAAGACTTGAATAATTTCACTGTGATTCGGTTATTTATTTGTATAAAATAATTTGCACATGGCAGTAGAAAAACGAAGTTCAGTTATCTCATGAATAAATTACTAATGCTATCTTTATTGAATTTGCTTAACATTTACTTTTTATGTTTAAATACTCAATAAAAAGTCTTCCTTGTTTCATTCAATGTTTATCAAATAATATACTTCTTTTTGTAAATTATTAATCAGTGAAAAAAATATTCACTTAACTATTATATCTAAAAACTGGAAATAAAATGTAAAAAGAAAATAATAATAAAGGTGAATTTTTTTGTAAAAAAAAAATCTTTTTTCATTTTTTTTAAAAATTACTTTATCTTATTAAAGCTGTTCAGATAGATACAAATAATCCAATAAATTATTCATTAAATATTAACTGATATTAATGTAAATACTCTATATATATATTAATAAAAAAGATTTAATTATGTAAGACTGTTTGCAAGCACATCATTTTAAATAAGATAGTTACTATTCTTTTTAACATATATAAGAACAATTATTTTTGTAAACAAAACAAACATTTACATTAAAACAAATATATTGAATCAGAAGTTAATTTACCATTGTTCCTAATTAGTTTGTTGATTCATTGTATCATATTTTTAAACAAGGCAAAACTCTCTCCATACAGTAGTGCCACCCTGTGCCAACCAGAGTAATCAATAGATGCCAGAAGGCTTGTGAATAAAATCCCTATCTAGTACCTACTCATCCAATATCCCCAGACTAGTTTCTGGCTTGTGACCTTCGTCAGTGAGGAGCCTTGGATCTGAGAGCACTGCACCTAAGATCTAGATGCAGTGCTCTCAGATCCAAAGCTCCTCACTGACGAAGGCCACAAGCCAGAAACTAGTCTGGGAATATGGGATGAGTAGGCACTAGATAGGGATTTTATGCACAAGCCTTCTGGCATCCATTGATTACTCTGGTTGGCACAGGGTGGCACTACTGTATGGAGAGTTTTGCCTTGTTTAATAACAATTATGTGCTAGTATAAGAGATGGTGATCATGTGATGTTTAGTGGTGTATCATATTTTTATTCAATACCAATAATTGATTGAGAGAAGGGGTTTCATTTTAAAAATAGAGAAAAATAATTTTCTTGCGAATTAAAATTTTATTATATATTGTCTTAACTTAATGTTTAGTGTAGATTCATCTTTCTTTGAACTTATCTTAGCGAGTTAAAAATATTTTTCTTGTGAATTAAGATATATATTGTTCTTACCTTAGGGTTTACTATAGACTTATCCTTTCTTTTGGATTTATCTTAATCAGTTTATTACAACACTTGTATGATTATTTACTTTGAAAGTTATGTAACTACTTCACAATGATAGACTACAATTAATCGAACAAACAAACAATAAATCTCATTTGAAAAGTGATCTCGGAAGCGTTAACTTTTAAATTTGCTGCTGTGATATATTATGTAGGGTATCACCATGGCTAGCTACTTGAACAAAATATCTCATGACTCTTCCAATTTACATTTAACATTTGCATTAAGAGCAATAATATACTATGCTATTTAATAAATCAGTTTTATATATATTTTGAAATTTCCAGATTTCAAATAGTGTCTTAGAATATAAACCTACCTCCTGTTGGGTTTGCAGCATTATATCTTTAAATGATCAAGATATTTACCAGGAAAAATACAATTTACTAATGCTACATGTTTATTTTTGTTGCTTTCAATAAAAAAAAAAATTCTCTTTATAGGTGTTTCTCAATTGGCAATCCATAGACCAACACTGATCCATTTTTTTGCCTATCTTTAATTAATTTACAAACATTAATTTGGAATAGGAGCTTCAATAAAGAGCTGACTAAATTGTAAACATGTTTAATT
The DNA here is from genome assembly GCA_028023455.1 of Epiperipatus broadwayi. Taxonomy (NCBI): domain Eukaryota; kingdom Metazoa; phylum Onychophora; class Udeonychophora; order Euonychophora; family Peripatidae; genus Epiperipatus; species Epiperipatus broadwayi. The sequence continues at coordinate 2,332,180 of JAQFVV010006223.1, read as the reverse complement.
ATTATATATTTAAATTAAAGTGTAAAATTTGCTACATAAATCATAAATAAATGCAATAATATCCTCATACAAAGAATAATTAGTAATGTGAATTTTTATATTGCTGCACTATAAAAAATCATATGACTTTTCACCAGTCCACAATGGCAAAAAAAAAGTTGAAAAACACCACTCTGCATAAAGAACATATAAAAGGCAGAATAAAATCTTTACATTTCCAAATCCCCACCATCATCAAAATAAAATATTTGAAAAATTCAACTAAAAACATAACTTTACATAAATATGTTAAAATAATATTAAAAAGTGCTGTAAGAAAAAATATATGAGTTTAATAGTATTATTTAACTAATTTCATCTTTACTCCTTTAATATATGAGATATTATCGATTTCTCTCAGTTTTTGCCTTAGATGTTTGACTAAAACTGATTTTGATATATGTTATGTTCCTGAATGAAAAACCTTCAAGATGTTATTAAAATTTAGTCAAAATAAGAGTCATAGATCACATGACCCTATCTCTTAAGCTTGTTGGGGAATTGGCAAACCTCATTGTTATTAAAATTTTGTCGTATTATTCATCCATTGGATTGAAACTTCACTCTGCATCTATGTGGGGCACAGACATCTACAAATTGAAAAATAAAAATGTGGACTTACATCATCCAAAATATGGGACAAAGAATGTTTTCATTGTTTACATCTTCCAAATATAACTAATTCTTATATTTTGCAATAAATGCTTTTTCATTCTATTTAATTTTGATGCCTTAAACTTTTTTTCCCCACCTTGGGAAAAATTTGATGACTATAATTAAGTTTTCACATTTACACATCAGATTCTGAATTCTTCCATTAATTATGATTATTATAGAATTGATATTGAAAAAGCAAATCATTCAATTTACCAAACGATTCTTGATAAATCTCATTATTTAGTCCAGTTCTATTAGCAGTAATAACTGTTTCCAATCAGAATAAAAATAACGTGATTCAGATATTGTGCTCTCTTCCCTACTTTGATATTTACAGACTTGAAACATTATTTACAAGTGAAATAAGCATATAGCTTTACAAATTCCACAAAGTTGAGTATATTTTGAAATAGCACTCAACTACATAATTATTTCTATCTTCCTCAAACCCTGCTGTTCGTTCCACTTTCCAATCTGCTAGTACAATCTATTTTAATCCTGAATATTCTATCTCTAAGTCTGTCCCTTTAGACCATTCTAATTATTGTTAATTAAAACCATTTCCCCCAATATTTAAAATCTAATTTGAATGAATTAGATAGAAAATTAGATGTCCATTTGATACATTCACTAATGATTTGAGGCAGACTTGAACGATTTGATTGAAGAATGATTTGAGCCTTAAAAATCTCCAAAATGATTGCTCATTTCCAACTTTGGCTATATTTTTTCACTTAATTATACCCCATATAGAATAACGAAAATGAAATATACTTTGTTCTTTTTTGAAGTCGTTAACAGTATTCAGTCATTTTTCTATCTAGCATATTCATGTTAGAAAAATTGGTTTCTAATTAGTATTGCCAGTACTAACTTGAAAACTTCTGTCTATAAAATTAATCTACTATTCAGTTGTTTTTGAAGTTTTCTATACTTTACATTTTTTCCTTCAAGTGTTGAAAAAATTCTCATATTCTACTTTATCTATTTTTTTTTACTCAGTTATGAAACAAATTTCCAACATTTCCCATATTTTGAAAAACCAAGTCTTTTAAATAATAATGGATAGTGCAAGAAGACAGTAAGTAGTAAATATTGAATTTATCTTTTTTTTTAAAATAAAAAAATAGTTTAAATAAAAGAAAGAAGCACTGGCATAAGTCTGCAGCTACAAGTTTTTAAAACAATAGCTGCAATATCAATTGAGCCAGAAGCTTTTCTAATATAAAAACTAGGTATGTTGAATAGAAAAGTATTTTTAAGATGAAAGAGAAATGGAACTTAGAATCCAAAATAGAATAAAAAGAAAAACTATAAGTTCAGCTTTTTCTTTGAAGATGTTGCACAGAAGCAAAACTCTCCATATAGTAGCACCACTCAGTGCAAGCCAGAGTAATCAATAGATGCACGAAGACCACGTGATGTTTAGTGGTTAAAGATATTACAAATGTATTTTGCCTTGTCTAATCATTTTTTGTATATTTAAAAATATCTGAAAGAACTTAATCTAAAACTGCATCCTGATAGAAAAAAAAACTCCCAAAAATATATACATATTCAATATTTTAGATACAAAGTAATTTGATGACATCATGATATTTAAAAAAACCGATAATGCACATATAAAATAATGATACATTTATCAAACAGACTAAAATATATACAAATCATACATGTAAGAATATGGGCTGTACAATTATAGTGAATAAAAGTGCAATTAATAAAACAATAAAAGCATATTTTTGATTGATATAATAGTTTTGAATATATCTAACCATTAGACACCAGTCAAAACTTAGACAATGGCAATATAGATAACAATCAAGAATTTCAAACTGTTGTCAAGGCAACCTTTTAAGCAATAAAGGTGGAATCCCACATCCATTAATGGTCTTGTATATTTATAAAGACACTAAAGATTGCAACCTGAGTACAGAGATTGAAATTATTGATTGGAAGAAGTTTAAATAAATCTTCTTAAACAGGTAAATATAACCTGTTCCGAATACAGACTAATAAATAGTCAATTATAACATTACAAATTGCAGTTATAATTTTCAAATTGCACCCAAAGTATTACTTAAATAATAAGTGTAATAATGCTCAAGGCTAAATTTTATAAGTAACCATCAGAAATCAGTCAACACGTAGACAATCCCCCAATATAGATAGCAATCAAGAATTTCAAACTAGTGGCAACCTCCTTTTAAGCAATAGAGGTGGAATGCCACCTCCATTAATGGTCTCGTATATTTATAAAGACACTAAAGATTGCAACTCAACTACAGAGATACTGTTAGCCGAGAGGTCATCACAGCTGCCTTGCAAGCAAGTAGTTGCTTGCAGACGGTTGTGGTTTCGCCTCCCGCCGATGCTATGACATATGAAAAAAAAAACTACAAAGATTAAAATTATTGATTGGAAGAAGTTTAAATAAATCTTCTTAAACAGGTAAATGTAACCTGTTCTGAATGTAGACTAATAAATAATTAATTTTTAATTAGACTATTAATGGAGGTGGGATTCCACTTCTATTGCTTCAAAGGAGGTTGCCTTGACAACAGTTTGAAATTTTTGATTGTTATCTATATTGAGATTGTCTAAGAGTTGACTGGTTTCTAATGGTTACTTATAAACCCATTTAGTCTTGAGCATTATTACACACATATATAAAACACAAACTTTGCTGTACACCCACCAATCCTATCTTCATCTTTCTATTAAAAAATTTTCAGAAGCATTTTAAGAAATATAAAAATAAAAACTACAAAAATTGAATTAAAAATTAGCAATAAATGAAAATGCCAAGCATAAAGACAATCTATTTCTTTACTCAACTAGTCTTATTAGCATTTTGCTTAGTCTTAAAAATATTTGAAAAAAAAAAAAAAATTAACTAAATATTCTTCCAAGTATTTGCAAAGCTGGCTTTTTTGCAACCAAACATAATATCTTAAGAGTGTACTTTACTGTTTTGTTGGGGGGGGGGGGGGGGTTCTGCTAGAAAAAAAAAATCAATAATAAAAATATTTACTAAAGAAAATAAAATAGAAATATTTTTTATTAGCAGTCTTCAGTGGGGTGAAAAACAAAACATTTTCATAATAATCACCAGAAAACATCATTAACAAATCTTAATAATTATAAGAAGGTGATTTGTGGTAAGGAGGTATTGATAATTTATGTTCTTTTGGTGATTTGTGGCAAGGAGGTATTGACAATTTATGTTCTTTTGAAATTTTTTTGGGCGTAAAGATATTTTAAACAACAATTTGTTAAATTAAAAATTACATTTGGATTACATCATGTATGGTACCAGATGCTGGGAACGAACTATCCTTCTTGAAGAAAAAATGATAAGCCAAAGTTATTCATTCCCTTCACTGTTTATAACAAAGAATTTTTTTAAAGCAAATTTCTTAAATAAATATGCGTCAATACACAAATAATTTGTATCAAAGTAAAATTTCTTTAATTATTTAACTTTTATGTACAAACTATATACAACTCCCTTTCCCAAATGATAAAAACAATACAATAATCATCAAATTACATTGAAAACTTCTAATTGTCCAAGACAATTATTGAAGACACACTCCTCTCCCCATTTTAACAAACATTTAAGTGCTTTACTTCTCTTCCTGCAATCATAGTTGTTTCATTTTAACCGGGCCACCTATTAGTCGACCAAGAAAAGTAAATACTAATGAAAAATTCTGCAAAAAAAAAAAAAAAACAACTTTAACAAGAAATGTGAATGATAACTTACAATTGTTAATTTACAATTGTTAATTTACCATAAGTAAAAAAAAAAAAGTTATAGAATATACATCAAATGGAAATTTAGACTTAAAAATACATCTTGAAAAGAAGAATTAAAAAAAACTCACTACAATAAATAAGTACACTAAACCAACATAGGCCAATATTCCAATGGCAAGAAATAAGTCAAAAATAGCTGGCTTGACACTAAAAAAAAAAAAAGTAATTTTAATTAAGTTGAAGAAAATATATGTATATTAAAAAAACAACAACAATAAAAACTTACTTATAGGCTAACATGGTTGTTTGCAGTGAATCGTAAAAAATGAATTCTGGATCCCTGCAATAAATATAATTATTTAAATGAAATTAATTTGGAATTTATAAGGTTTTTTTTCTTCTTCATAATATTGCTCAGGTAAAATAGTCTAAAAAGAATACTGCAAGGCAAATGTCTTTTCAGCAGCTACCTATAGAGGAATAGTAAAGAAAAAAATATTAACAAAACCCTAATATTCTTAGCTGTCTAAAATTATTTCCAAACATCATTGCGACTTGAATCTTAGTTATAGCATGTTGATGAATGTACTAACCAGTACGCAATGAGGCCTGGTATTATTAGATTTTGGAGATCCAGAAAATCTTTTGATGCCCAGGCATTTATAATGACTAAGGTTACTTATTTATTTTCATAAAAAAACAATTACAGGAAAGCTCCAAAACTTATAATGTTCTTACATAATTATCAAGGTTTAAACAAAAACAATATCGCATATAATTAAAAAAACAACTGTCTTGTTCTAAACTTGGAAGATTAAACTTAAATAGGCATATAAACTAAAATAAAGAGCGTGCTAATAGCTCTAACAAGCTTTATCGATAAATGCTGCAAGAGAAAGCTATTGGTTTTCCTCAATGAGGCACTAGGATATTTCAGACAACAGATCTAAAATACTAACTCAAAGCCAGATCTGATAGTTAACTTCTGAAATTTTCAGAAACCTATATATTTTCAAATCCAGCTATCTAACTTAAATAGCTAACTGAGGCTGAGAAATCTTCAGCCATATTATATATTAATAGCATTAGCAATATAACACTGCCTAAGATTTAAAAGCAAAACTATAATAATAAATAAAATAGTCATATATCATGTGATTTGATTTGATAAGCTTGTAATTATAAACTAAAATAGGTTAAATAGCTGGATTTCAAGACCTATAGATATGTGAAGATTTCAGATTTTCTACTTAAAAGTTAACTATCAGATAAGTGCTAATTTCGAGTTGGTATTATGATTTGGTGTTGAAATATCCTAGTGCCTCAATGACGAAGGTCAATAGCTAGAAAACGGTCTGGGCTGGAAATAATTTCTAGATAGAGATTTTAAATGCTTTCTCTTGCAGCATTTATTGATAAAGCTTGTCAGAGCTATTAGTATGCTCTTTATTCTAGTTTATAATTACAACTTATCAAATTAAGTCATGTGACTATTTCATTTAGTAAATAAACATATCTTTCATTAACTCTAAGGGTGAACTAGTTAAATAGTGATTAATTAATATATATATATCTTTCTTATATTTTAATGTTAGTAAAAAGGTGTAAAGTAATAATTACTTTTAAGAGTGGATATTTTCTCAGTTTCAGAAAATTTTGAAGTCATATTATTTCATGTATGTATATTTACTTAAGGTTTTTAAAGTTTAATGATCGTCTGACCGTATTTTCTCTTATATTGTGCTACTCGGTGATTCGTGGATGTCTTGGCACATATCCATAGCTGCCATTGTATTTGATTCATAGGTTAACCCCGCTCCCAGATTGCCATTGATGATAAAGTGAATTTCGACCCTTTTTCAAATATTACTACTGGACACAAGCACTTATACTCTGGTCCTGAGCTCAGAACACACTGCAGCGAACGAGCTCCATTTCTCTAATCATGTGTTGGACTCAGAGTGCTATCCAGATCTCAAGTTAGCCATGTATAAAACCTTTGTGCCCTGAGACTCGCTTCTAAACTAACAATTGAATCACCAAGGACCATGATAGTTTTTAATTTCATTATAGATAAAACCTTATCATATGCTCAAAATATTACTGAGAAAATCTGAAAAAATGTCCACTGGGTGGATTTATCTTTATTTTGTCATTTAAATGCAGGCTATATTTGAACCTGGCCTTAATCTATTTAACTAATTATCCATTTTTGTAATTTCACCCTAGAGTTATGTTTGTCCCTCTCCTTTAAAGTAAAGCACCCAGTTGTTGGCTAGGCATAGTATGGTTTTATAGTTGCCAACCAATTTGTTTAGGTACATATTAATTGGATCTTGCTAAATGTATTTCTTGATCTCTGTTTACTGCTGCAAGAAAATAACTTGCAATATTTTTTTTTTGTCAATTGATTCTTTAAATTGTCATTTCTTTTAATTAAACAATAAACGTTCATTCACTAATCTCATCAATATCTTGTCTGTGTCATTATATAGTTTTAACCTGATTTTTCTTTGTTAAAATTCCCCTTTGGGATCTCATCTCTCCCTGACCACCAGGCATACATAAAGAATAAATTCTAGTGAGGTTTGGAGAGTAAGTCGATTAGTAGCAATCTGGAGGAGGTGAGTTTCGAACCCTTCTACTTGCATCTCTTGGTTAGGTTAAAGCAGCTCTACTTTTCATACTATTACAATACTTTGAAAATATAATTAAAAAATAGCTTATTCAAGGTCCAAACATTTCTTCACTTTCATCTCTATTATGTGTGCATTTAGATATACAGTCAACTATAATGCAAGCATCACTTTCCAAAGAGTCTGTGTTAAAGTTATTTAAATTATCAATATACTGAACATTTTTAACTAATGCAATCAGGCATTTATCACTAGCTTTGTCTGTTTCCTCTATCTTAGATAAATCTATCTGTGGTGGTTTTAAAATTATTTGTTCAGCTAACATTTTCATTATTATTTTTCTCTAATTTCCCCTATCAGCTGGGTTCTGTTATCTTTTATTTCTATAAATAAATTTTTCATTTGTTCTCTCAATTCTTCATTCTGTTGTTTCATTTGGTCTCTATATTCCATGAACATGCTTACCACACTCTCTTTGTTTTCTCTTTTAAATTCTGTGAACATGCTTTCCATGTTCTCTTTATTTTCTTTTTTAAATTCTGCGAACATGTTCATGATCATATTCATAAACTTACTATTATGAGACTCACATCTATTTTCCCGAGCTTCCATTTTTGCTTTAGTTCCAGTAATCATATATATAATTTATAATAAAGTTAGCTGCTAATTTTTCTATAAAAATTTTAAAAACATATGTATAAAAACTCTAATAATTTATTTTCTCTTATTTATTTGCTAATAAATGTCTATCCCTCTTTCCAGAATATAACCTTTCTAAAACTGAAGTTATTTTAATTTTAATGCCTTATTTTATTTGTTTGCATATTACTATTATCTCTACCAATCTATTTCTATCACTATCACGATCTAAAATACTTATGAGTTTATTGATTGATTTTTATTTATAATAAAATAAATTATTATATTTCTAATCCGACCAAGTATTTAAATTCCATATTTGAATGACTATTTTTTCCAAATACTAATAAAAAAATTTTTTTAAAAACTAAACTGGGTTCAATCCCTGTTTGTTTTAATCAAGATAATCCCGGAACAAGGCCTCCAAATGTACAAGTAACCACCCTACTAACAATTGATAACAATCAAATTTAACAATAAAATGAAAAATACAATATTAGCAAATTAAATTTAGTCTAGGGCAGGGGTGGGCAAATAGCAGCCTGCGGGCCACATGCAGCCCGCTAAGAGTTTTTATGTGGTCCACCAAGACAATCAGAAAAATCCGTCTTGAACTGATATTTCCTTCCCATGCGCGACCGAAGATTCATCTCATATTTTCCACTAGGATGGTCACATCAATACACATGTGCAGTGTAGATACGATTTGCAGTGCTTTTCCAGTTGATCTGGTTAATTTCAATTTTGTCTTTGCATTAGCAAATATATATATTTCCAACTTTAGTGAAACCATGAACCCTCTGAAAAAATGTAAAATCGGTGATGAATGTGGCATGTTTAATGAAGAATGAACAAACAAATATTTCTTTGGTAATACAGGGAATAAAGCAGTGTGTTTATTGTGTCATGAAAAAAGGTGCGGCCCTTCGCTAACTTTCGCTTCTACAAAGTGACCCCCGATGTGGCCTTCCGCCAACTTCTGCGGCCCCCCGAGTCAAAAAACAATTGCCCACCCCTTGTCTAGGGGAATTTAAAGATAATTAACAGGTGACAGTGTACATGGTGGAGTAACTACATACAACTTCTTTTTAATTGACAAATCTATAATAGACACAAGTAACAATCAAATTGAACATACATAAAAATAACTTTCTATGCAGATTCAATTATATTTCCCGATTGTTATCCCTTCCCCGCTCCTCCACCAACACTATTATTGATTTACAAAAATAATTGTTTTGGACTTCAGATAAGAAATAACAAACAACAAAATTATTAACAACAACAACTTTAATTAACAGATAGAATTATATAATTAAAAATGTATCTACACATTTACACTTAAAAATTATATGAGCATGTGTATGAGGGAAAAAAATCTTTATAGCTTTATAATAACTCATTGAGAAAAGCTAATAGAAAGTTCAGTTAATTTCTTTGATATTTTTGTGAGGTCACATATATTTCTGTCTCTATAAATGTGGATATATGGCCATTAAAACCATTAATTTTAAATATCTACTAGCAATAGTAACATTTAACTTCCAGGGTATTTTCCTATGAGGATTTTATTGTAGTTCTTCTATGAGCATCAAGTGCATTTCTATTTTATAATGCATTAGAAGTAAGTTCCTTACATTGGAAGTGTTGTGGAATTTTTTAGCTTTAGCTTTAAACAGTAGTTGATAGACTGACAGGATCAAAATTAATTTTAATGTATTTCTTTGTTTACAGTTCCATATTCAGCTATAATGCTGGAAATACCAAGGAAACTATTTTGGAGGATTTCGCCCTAGAAAATGTAGGTTTTCTTAAATAATCATTACCATTTTTGCAGACTTCTATTGATTAACTGACACAATCAAGAAGTAGTAACAATGACCCCCCCCTCTTGGAAAAGCTGACGAACTTAAATATTTTAATTTTTCTCCCCCAGTCATTTGCGAGTGGTTTCTATAGCAACGTTTTTTTAAATTTAAAATAATAATATTATTTTAAAATAAAAAATTATAATACATTCTAAGGGTATACTTATTATTATTTTCAAAAAATTTTAAAATTTACTTTATATACAGGACTTTTAATATTTTGTAATATATAATAAAAATATTCACATAAAAGCAACACCTGCAAACTCAGATGTCAGGGTTACAATAGGTAAGAAATAACATTCTTATACGAGTCCTTGCATTATCTTTATATTACATAATATTTTCTATTTTTACTATTGCATACATATCATATAACTTCTTAATTGTTCAACTAAGTGATTAATTAGCAATTAAACTTACGCAATGGAAATAGTCCAATAAATAATTACAAGTAAAATGTCATCATCACAAACCTTCAGGCAAGCACTATATATTTGTATACGCATTTGATTATTAATATGCAGACATGTGTGTACAGACTTAACAGACTGTTTTTTCTAAAATAGTAATACTATAAAATCTGAAGTAATGCCATGTGTTTTGTTGTTTTACATATGGTTATTGATTTGTAGAATAAAGATTAAAGATGAAAATAAAAAAGATTTAACGAAAACTGCATAGTAATAATCTTCCACAATCCTGAAAAATTATGACCAACTAATAAAAAACCTTATTTGAAATTTCCAAAAGAATCATCTTGTTTAAAGTTTTTAAAAAGGTTCTGATCCACAGAGACAGAACTTTTATATTGAATTTTTTAGATACTACCATACTACTTAGCTGGGTTGAAAAAATACAATTTGAGATTATAACAATCTTGAAATTCTGAAAAAAAAACAACAACGCAATAGCTCAAATAAATAAGAGGAAGCTCAATGCATTTAAACCTTACCTTTATGAAGAACTATTATTATATCTTCTCTCTCATCTATTAGAAATAGTTTTACTACGATATTTTAAAAAAACCAATAAACTAACTTCAAAACAAGTCTGTGTATAGTCAAAATAAGAGTCATAGATCACATGACCATGTGATCTATGACTCTTATTTTGTCTATTTATAGTCTCTGCCTTAAGTCTTTTGTGATGTTATATTGCTAAGACTACTAATATATAGTATGGCTGAAGATCTATCAGCCCCATATAGCTGTTTGAGTTGGATAGCTGGGTTTGAAGACATGTAGGTGTTTGAAAATCTCAGATTTTCCACTCAATAGATATCTTTTAGATAAGTGCTTGGCTTTGGGTTGGTATTTTTAGATCTAGTATCTGAACCTATCCTGGCACCTCTCTGAGGAGTGCCAAAGCACGAAACCATGGTTAGGGGTTGGGGGGGGTCCTGACAAAGATATTTTAAATGCTGGCTCTGGCTAAGCATTTATCACAAAGCTTGTTGAGGAATTGGCAATCCTCATTGTTTAAGTCTGTGTATTGACTTTTTTTTTTTTTCTGGTTGAGACAGGTCAATCCCTAATAAAATAACAATTAATGGAAAAATTAATTCAAAACACTTTTACTCTAGTTTATTTTAAAAATCACGACAACCTAAATATATTTTATATTAATTTTTCTATGATTATAAATCAGAACCTTTTTAAAGATTTTAAACAATGGATTCTTTTGAAAACATTAAACAGCATTCATTTATTGTTGATCATAAGAATTTCTGGTATCATGGAGGGTTACTACATGGAGTTGTTATATTATATATAATTATGGTAGTGTAGATGATTGGTTCCTCGACTGTATTAATAATAAATATTGTTTTTTATACCTACGATTGTAAACGATTGCTACAGGGCAATTAACATAAATATATCAATAAAAAAATTAAGCATAAAAATGAAAAAAATAAAGTTTTGGGTTATCATTAATATTATTAAACATCATTGGTCATTTCTCAGTGGTTAATGATTTCTACAGCATTTCTTGAACTTTTCAGATTTTAGGATTTATTTATATTGCTAAATTAACTGTAGCTTTCAATTATGGAGGCGGTTTACTTATTTTCCTTTCTTGATCTAATCTATATGCTCATTAATTAAGCTATAAAAAAAACACTGATAAAAGTCTAATATAATTTAATGTCATTATTGTGTTTAGAGAGCTCTTCTAGAGTTATTAATAATTTTTAATAGTACTCATTAGAGTAGAGGTTCTTCATTTAATGCGTATTTCTGTAATGTAATTTTCGCTGCACTACTCTCATGCAATGGCCTGTTTTCTATCTGCTTTTAACACCTTGTGGAGTAGTGTAATCATAAATATATAACCCAAAACATGTGGCAAAAGATCTATGATCCCTCAAAGTGTACTTTTTATGCTGAAACAGCACTCATCAGTTGGCTCAGATCACATAAAGGTATGTGCAAGAGATTGTGATCTGGGCCAACTAATGAGTGCTGGTTCAGCATGAAATGTGCATCTTGGGGGTCATACATCTTTTCCACATATCTTTGGTCATACATTTGTGATTATACTACTCCACAAAGTATTAAAAGCAGATAGAAACCAATCCCTACTTTACTTGAGAGTGGTGTAGTGAAAATTACACTATAAAAATATTATTTGTTACTGCTCTAGTTACATTCTTTTAAGATCCCACCATTTCATGTTGCTTCTATTGTATTTACATTAGTTAATATATGGCTTTTTTAAAAAATAGCTAACTATTCACAAATTAAGGAGATAAATTCACTATCGGCTTTATTAAGTTCTTTGATTCTGCATAATTCAGAGACTGTTAAAATTCATTTCTGAATCATAGTACCCGTGGATGGTTAGAATTCATCGGTGTTATTCCAATAATGCAAAGAAAAATCAATTACAGCAAGTTTTATTGTTGAATCTGAAAAAAGAAATTTATTTGTACCTTGCAAAAAATCATTTTCTACACCATAAATTTTCCGTTGTTTGAAGGGTTTTTTGTTTGAGCAATGCTTCCATAATTCTACGGAATAGAACATAGAAATTATTTCAGGAAGTTAAGAAATTCCAAACAAGGTCAGATTTTTTCAAGCTAGCCAGCCCATAACCAACTGAGCAAGGCCATCTATTATTGACTGGTAAATAACAATTAGTTATTGTTAGCTGAAGAATAATCCGAGTTGAAAGATAAATATTAATGCACTGACTACAAAAATAAACACGAATGAAATATGTTGGAGTCCTCACTAAATATATCTCTTTCCCCATTGGCGAGTGAGATATGGTGTTAAGCCTATGGTTTAATTTTACTTTTAATTAGCACTAAAAATTAACATTATCATTCTTTAAAGTTGTAATTATAAATTTATTTAAACGCACATTGATTACGTAAATAATATTCATTAAGGCTGTAGCCTCAAGCACATGCGTATAAAATCTTTCTATAGAGAATTAGCTAAATGATTTAACTATGATTTATGTAATATCAAATTAATTATAAAACATAGCCATTCATAAATATGAGAAGTGAACTTTATTACTTTAATTTGTAAAAGACTGGCCATGGCAAGCTCTCTTGCTGAAAGCAAATAATCATTATATAAATTCACATTTTCATCAGGGAAATGGAGAGACACAAATAAAATTAAAATAATCAATACAAGATCAATTCAGAATATCATCAGGAAAGTGCATATTTTGAAACATTATTCCAATTTCAGATCGTATAACATTTTCTACCATTTACAATTATATTTATAAATTATATTACAAATTATAATTTTACATATTGTAATAATTAACAATTTACATTACTTTTAAACATCATTCAGCTTATCAATATGAATTCTATAGAATCAAGCACTAATCCTTAATTTTTAATCTTTGATTCATAATATATATATATTTTGTATGACAGATTTACATTACTAATGTGCAACATTTAAAGTTAATAATCTATCCATACAACCTAGTTTTTTTTAGCATTCTCTAAAAAGGACTTTGGAATAACTACGCATGCACATAGTGTTTGCTATGAAACCTGAATGAATCTTTTGTTGCACTCGAGAGCAGAATTAAAATCTCTATATTATTTATTAATAGTAACATCAGTTTCTTGAGAGATCAAATAACATTCCAAGTTAGAGTGGCGGGTAGTGTATGGTAGATATACAATTTTTCCTGAGTTGGCTGCTCAAAGTTCTCAACCATAAAACTAACAATATTTATTTAAACAATAATAAAAATTGCATTGATCTAAAAAAAAAATATCTTCGGACTTACCTTTTATCAGCTTTGACTGTTGTGACTTTAACATCTTTAAGATATCTTGTCATCACTTGCTCTAAAGAATTTAACAGTGGATGAGATTTACTCAATAACTGTGCTGCCCTTGATTGAGACGTTAAATAATCGAGCCAAGAAGAAACAAATTCTGTCTGAATACTCTGGGGAAAATATACATATGTATGTATGTAAATATTTCATGTAAAAAAAAAAGGGGGGGGGGGTAAATACATATATATCTAGCATATACAAAGTAAAAAGCAAAAATAAATCTGAATGTAAAATAAATAAGATGGCCCATAAAACGAAACGTCTTGAAATTCTATACACAATTTTTTTAATGGAAATGTTGAAAAATTAGCATATTTTACTGTACTAAATTAAGATTTTTTTATTATTATTAATAACTAAAAGAGTAGGTATTAGCAAAATTTGTAGTCAAAAATAAAAACCAAACTTAATAAATTACAGAATCACTGGTTAGCAATTGCATAATGCTCCATTCAAAAAAGATAGGAGTTCTCATTAGATCTGACATCATAATGTAACTAATGATCCATGTAAAAGTTTTTTAATTTTATGATGAAATAAACTCTTGATCCATGGTTTTTCAAAAAACTGGAAAAATAAATGATAAATGTGAAAAAACAAAAGAACAGAACTCTATTAAAAATTAGATGCAGTTTTTTTCTTTAAGCTTAGGCTTTGTAGATGTTAGAATTCCTCGTAATGTGTGTGGGTCTGGAAAGCTGTTCTGATGTTAGACTGATTGCAGATTTTCCTTAATTTGTCTGCTATTTTTGGAATGTATGAGTACACTACAGTACCAATAATTGTCTTTTCTCTTGATGGTTCTTTTTGTTGTCTAACATTTTCTTAATAACAGCTGATAGATAACCATTTTTCATAGGAGTTTGTTCTTTTCTTTTTCCAAGTCGCTGGTTTTGAACAAACTTCTTTTGCTCTGTTCCATAGTGATAGTATAACTCCATGTTTTGTGTTTCTGGTGTGATTGGATGTATAGGCTAGGTATTTTCCTGTATATGTAGTTTTTGGTAAACTAGTTTTGATTTTGCCATGAGAGAATCTTGTCACCAGAACATCTAAGAATGCCAATTTTTGATCTGATTCTATTGAGAATTTAATTGAAGGAGATATATTGTTGATCTGTTTCCAGAGAGTTTGTAGAGTGCTTCACCATGTGGCCATACAACAAATGTATCATCCACATAGTGAAACCAAACTTTAGGTGGATATGGCAAGGAATAGCTATGGCTCCCTATTGTCTTCCCTGATTAGCAATATTTACATGGGTGAATTTGAAACCTTAGCCATAAAAACTACTCAATATCCACCTAAAGTTTGGCTTCACTATGTGGATGATACACTTGTTGTATGGCCACATGGTGAAATACTGGTACAAACTTTCTGGAAACACATCAACAACATATCCCCTTCAATTAAATTCACAATATAATCAGAACAAAAACAAAAATTGGGATTCTTAGATGTTCTCATGGCAAAATCAAAACTACAGTTTACCGAAAACCTACACATACAGGAAAATACCTAGCCTATACATCCAATCACACCAGAGACACAAAACATGGAGTTATATTATCACTATGAAACAGAGTAAAAGAAGTTTGTTCAGAAACCAACGACTTGGAAAAAGAAAAAAGGTTATCCATCTGCTGTTGTTAAAAAAATGTTAAATAGACAACAAAAAGAACCATAAAGAGAAAAAACAATTGTTGGTACTGTAGTATACCCATATATTTCAAAAATAGCAGACAAATTAAGGAAAATCTGCAATCAGTATAACATCAGAACAGCTTTCCAGAACCATAAGACACTTCAAGGAATTCTAACATCTACAAAGCCTAAGCTTGAAATGCTTAAAAAAAAAAACTGCATCTATGAAATACTGTGCGAATGTGGAAAAACATATATTGGTGAGACCAGTCATCCCATTGAAAAGCGCTTGCAAGAACACAAACTGATGATTAGAAGAGAGAGAACAGATGTGTCTAAAGTAGCAGACCATATATGTGCCAAGGTACATATGTTCAATTGGGAGAATACAAAAATATTGGATAGAGAAGAAAAGGTACAAAAAGAAAATTTTAAAAAGCTGTTCACATGACAATAGCAAAAAGTCCCATAAGCCAACCTAGTGTGACTACACATAATGTAAGGAAGCTACTAATCAACTTTGCTCTTAAGGAAAAAGTGGAGAAATCAGGACGAATCTTTTAAATAAATATATGAAATTTCTACTGACTGTTGCCTTTGGTAGGATGGCTCGGTTAGAGCGTTACTTTAAAATTCAATACTCAAGAATCTAAGGATCCAGGTTTGAATCCCATGCTAATACTGTCACTGATCAGGCCAGCAAAACCTGAAGAAGAGGGAAGAATAATACCTCTCGAAACATTGTGCATATACTAACCTGTTTGCTGTGCTACTACTAACAGTTGGATATATTTGGAATATTTAAATAAAGTTCAAATTTTTCTAAAGACATTTAATATTCAAATTAGATGATGGAAATAGTCCAATATAGAAATACAACTAAAACACCATCATCACACACCTTCGGGAAAACATTTGAAGCCATACATTGCAACAAAACTTATTATAAGAATATACTAGAAGCAATAGTTGATACTATGTTTTATCAACATTTTATTCTTTGTACAGCAACAAAGACATCAGCAATCTATTGATGTGCCAACATGTTCACACTCCCCTCACTAAGTTATTGCCTACTACAAGTGAAAAACACAAGGACAGTTTTTAATATGAAATTTCAAAATTGGAGAGTATGGATATGCAACATTTTTCTTTAAAAAAAGGATGCCAAGAGTGATATTGAAAATTCTGTAAAGGCGATTATGATGGCAAAACTGGAAGAAAAAAAAAAAAAGACGTAAATCACTTACATATCCACATGAATTATCTGCTGACATTTATAATAATAATTTAGGAAGGGATGAAAAAAAATCTGAATATGGAAGAATTGGAGCAAAAAAATACGTTCTTTGCCTAACAAAAAAGCAACAGAGATCAAGTGGAAATAAATTATCACAGTATAAATCAAATAATTGAGCTAGAATAAAGAAACAAAACACAACTTCACTTGAGGAAGAAAAAAAAATTTTTCTCAAAAAGGTACTATTAAAGGCATTATTTCTAGATTAGCAGGAGGATTGGAATGTCTGTGTGTATATTATATAGATTGTAAATAAAGGTCATTTCATAATTATTGTAAATATATAATAGATTGTTTCCTGAATTAATTAATTTAACTTTATTCTAAACAAAACTACATATGTGAATAGTAATAATTTGCAATTAAAACAGACTATTATGTAAATTAGCCAGTTACCTGAAATAGATCGAACATATTAAAAAAAAAAACCCTGTATAAACTAAGAGCAATCAGCAAGAGAGCTGTAAAAAGATAGTAGCAGCGCACGATGGCCCATAGCTAAACTAGTGCCCGAAAAATGTGTACTAAGCACGCACAAACGGAGAGAGAATTAATCCATTTACAGAATAATAGTATTATCAGTTAAAGGCAAACATTAGATTGACAAAAGAATAGTTCCCGAAAGCGTGTGTATATATATACCACTATGACAAGCACGTGTTTAAAGACTTTGTAATTAAAACACATAATGTTGTTTTTATCCTGGGCGTGTGAAAAGCTAAACCTGCAACTAGAGAATAAATAACAGTGACTATATTTACTTCTTAAAAAATTCCAATTTATTTATTACTTTTAATCTTATTTATTATTGTTAAATAAATTGTTTTTGTTACAGAATTTGTATGAAATTTATTTCAAATTATTGCCCTCCTAACTGCTATCAGGTTAATATTCTCAGGACATAAGAGAGACTTGCTTCTTATTTCTTTGGATTCCACTATGCAATAGTCGTTTCGCTAGATATAACATAAGGTCATGTTATTTTTACCTATTTTTAAAAAATATAATAATAAAACAATTTAAATGAACTACTCCAAATATAAGGGATGTGAACACCCTTCAACTATCCACACTATCTCATACCACGAAAAGACATGACCACACACATGTAAAAAAAATAAATAATCACCAATATATGTATTTTGTGCTGAACCAGCACTCATCAGTTGGTCCAGATTATCATCTCCCACACACACACATATAACCAGTGCTCAGTTTATATTAAGATAGCAAATCTTCACACTTTAATGGACAGACTTCAATCTACTTCAAATCCCCTCTATTTACAATTAAGCTCCAGGTATATGAAGAGTGCCTGTATTTCAAATATGAACTACTCCAAATATAAGGTTTCCATTTCTTTTTCAAATAAAAATATTTTAACAATATCAATGCAGAACAGAAAGTGATTTTTTAAATTAATTTCCAAAAAGTAAAAATATTTCTTGCAATGCACAAGAAATGTTTCATTTTTATCTTTTAATTTTCTGTAGTATTTTTGAACTCTACATTCTAGATTTTGTATATAAAGTAAAGTGAATCTTAAATTTATTGTTGAATTATCTCAGAATTATTTCAGGATGTAGAATTAGTGTTTTAAAGAAAGAAAGAGAAAATCAAAAGTAGATACACCTGGGTCTCATTTTATGAGGATTATTTTAATGCGATTTTGAAGTTATGCGATTCATATTTCTTCTTAATATCTTTCATATTTCACTATTGAAGCTGTGCATATTTATACAAATATATATATATGCTGGCTTCACCATTCACTGTGGACTAACTAAGACCCTAAGTCCAACCGCAGTGAATGTGTTTCTTTTTCAAAAAAAAATTTAGCGTTTTCTCAAATAGTTGCCTAAATTAAAGAAGGAATTGTGTTAAAGAGAAAAGATTTAATAAAATAAAATATAGAAAGTTAAAATTATATTTGCAACTATTTTTAAAATATATTTGGTAGAATTCGATAAGATAAAAATTTTCTTAATTAAATAGAATCCATTAAGAAAAGGAATTAATTAATAAAACATTTTTCTGAGTTAGATAAAATAATAGCTAACAGAAAAAATTTGAAACAACGGGCATGATTCACTACTAATTAGCAGATTAAAGACATAATGGAAAAAGGGTATAAATAAAGAACTTTTCTTTTGTTCTTGGTCTTATGCTTGCGGGTAACCTGTGCTGAAGGTCAGAGAAAAATCTTAAGAATTTTGTTGGAAGAAATTTTGCTGAGAAATTAGACAATATAGCGAACTCTTGCTTGCTGTACTTACTTCAAGCTGTACTCTATTCTTTCGGCATGTAAATAAAAATCCAGAAATGTGTTGCTCTGCAAAAATGCGGGGGTAACCTCTTTGCCTTCGCTCTCCTGAGCCATTCCTGAGGCGGAGTTCTAATCATGTAAGCCAGCCAGAGAACTAAAGTGCTTGCCCTGTATCCGTGAATATCTGCCCTCAAAACATGGAAAAACAAATGTGAAGAACCGGGAAGACCTGCGGGAAACATCTAATGAACTTATCTTGACCCACCCCATCTAGTTACCGGTAACGTTACCATAAATTAACAAAAAAATCTCTTTGTAATTTACAAATTCACTCTAGCTAGAATTATGTTTTTATATATATGTTTTTTTTTAAATCTATGTGTTCGTATCTTATCAAATTATATTTCATTGATTACTTTTTTCTCTTTTTTTTTTATATCGTAATGGGAGGGGTTATTATATATAATGGTGGCCATCGTTCTTATTAATTTAATTGAAAAATACTTTAACTTTCCGCCATTATACTCCAGTAGTTTAAGTTATTTATTTTATATAGATATTTTGGAAAGAAAAGGAAGCAAATCATAGAAAGTGCAAAACTCTATTTTAAAATCAAGATTTAAATTGCTAAATATTCTATTATAAAACTTTCCAAACTTTAACTTAGTTTTTATATATATATAAAAGAACGATCCTTATCAAATGCCATTATATTTTAGTCAATGAAGGGTTACAAATTTAAAGTTATATTTTGAAGAGCGTGAAATAAGACGTTCGTATTTATATTTTAGTAATAAGAGAAAGTACATTTTGACAATTTGTATTAAAAATTATTAAATAGCATTGGCTCAGTGTTGGTCGGTTAAATTTGAACTAAACCAATAAAATATCCGCCCACTTGCTTTGTTTAGTAATTCAAATTTTTATAAGGTAAACATTTTTCTGCGAATTTTCAGTGATAGTTGAGCTTTCCTAATATATTTATATTTTGCAGAGGGTTTCTTTTTAAATTTAAAGGTCGTTGACTGTATTTATATGGCATCGTGCCTCGGGTGATCTACTGGGCCGCTCAGCATATATTAGAGTGCTTCTTTTGCCAAGTTTGCTTAGGTTAACATACCTACATTCGGACCTTCTGAAAAACAAATAAATTGTTCTGGATCTCATGTCGATCTCAGTCCTTTCAATGTACGTAACTGGACATAAGCAACAAAAACTCCGATCCTGAATCCACGTCACGCATTTAGCGAACGGGTTCCATTTTTCTCTCTAACCTAGTTTAGAGACGGAGAGCTATCCGGTCTTGTGTTAACTTCTTGGTAACTGTTATGTCTCGAGACTCACAGCCCACTATATGCTCTCGCCTTTGTGCATGGTCGTGTATATTTATATTTATTAGGAAATCTTTCTCAAAATCTCATAGAAATGTTTCAATTATGGCTGGAAATTCCTGCTGGGGTCACTTTATTATTATTCTTAAATCATAAGTAGGGCTGTGATTTAAACCTGTCCAAAGTGTTTAGTTGAGTTTGACCACCTATTTATTTCTATGTTCTCCAACCTCAGAGTTAATGAATCATGTCTCTCTCCTTTCATTTCTTTTACGTAATACTTCCATTGGCTGGAATATTTTAAAGAAGAAATTATAACGTAAAATTTTGTCTGTTCTTATCATTACGATCAATGGATCTTTCATATATGTCTATCCGGTTGCAGTGAAAATAGCCTGCGACACTATTAATAAAGCATTGTGTGAATTATTTTAATGTCAATAATAAAAATTTCTGTTATCTTTCATTCGCTATAAATAAAACCACTTAGTATTGTTTTTCTTTTCCTGACATACGTATGTACATCTGATCATTATATATGTAAAAATTCCTTTTCATGGTCTCTTCTCTCCCTGACCACCGGGCATACATTAAGATTAAATTCTAGTGAGGTTCGAACCCTTCTATCTGCATCTCTAGGTTAGGTTAAAGCAGCTCTACTTTTCTTACCGTTACACTATATTTATTATTTTGACTTGAAATACTTTTCTTTTTTTTTTTTCAAAAATATAACGTTATATTTGCAGCTAACATGAATATGGCCTGAAGCTGTATTTAGAACTTAGCTTCTATGTAAATAACCTATTTATAATAATAGATTTATACTTACATATAAAAATATCGCAATAAATATTCAAAAAATTTAAATTTTTAAAACGTATATTAACAGAAATAAATCTTTTTAATTTTTAAAATAAAAAACGAAGATTTTATGAACTGAAAATAATCTTTCTAATGATAATGTATAATCTTTTTGTTTTGATTGCGATCCCATTTTTTTTAATATAGAAACAGAAAACCATTAACACAGCACAAGACTGAAAATGGCGCTAGTTGTACATCACATCGTGAATAAAAATAAAGTGGCTAACAGGTTTCTCTGGGCATAATTGCTGAGAGATTCTTGACTTCATTTAAGGAAAAATCACAATACATCACATCACATCGAATCTGATTTCTTACCAGTTTACAAACAACGCTAGGGGTAATGATTAAAATATGTATGAAAAATGTAAAATTAAATACTGTAGTAATAAAAAAAGTAAAAAAAAGTTTATCTTGTATTAATTTTTTTTAAATATTTGAATTTTTTTATTAGTCATACTTTATTTGCTTATTTTTTAATGCGAATTTTAAAGTAATTTTTCCTTGTTGCTTTGCTTTTATGCGAATTCTGAAAATTACAGCACCTATACCCCATTTTTCAAGGTAAATTAAGTCTATTTTTGTGCAATTTTTTTTAATGTGGGTTTTCTGTGGAACCTATCTACTACATAAAATGAGACTCAGGTGTAATTTAATTTTTATTAGAACAAATCAATTTGGATGAAAAAAAAACCCAGTTATATGAATGTGAATGAAATACTGATTAAAAATAAAAATGGTAAATCATTAATTAAAAAATAGATGCGTAAAAAAATAGGAAAAATATAATTTTCATAATAGAAATAATAAGTTTCCATTGAAAAAAGTAATTTACAATTGTGGATAAGAATGAAACAGCTAATGCAACAATAAGTTTAAAAGAATTAGTTGAAAGGTGCAATATAATTTATGACATAGGGGACTAGCTAGTGGGGAATTAATTTCCTTTCAATAGTAATGATTACACTATTAAAAAACCCTAATACAGTAAATATAACAATTTTAGAACAATTAGCCTCACTTCCCATGAATTTTAATTAGACAGATTTCAAATAGACTATAGATGTTCCTAACTGATGAACAGGAACAAGAGAAAAAAAAATAGGCAGAAAAGATCAAAGAAAAAAAAGATTAATTTTAGTTTTATTAATATTGAAAAGATATTTCATAGAATGAGTTATTTTATTGCATATTGTGTTTATAAGTGATTATAATAAACACAAACTAATAAAAATGATTAAATATTTATTAATTAAAACAAACATATGAATACGTATTTATAATATATATAACTATTATACCTAGTTGCTGTGCAACTATTAATGTAAGGGATCAAGGACTTTTTTTTAAGTTTATCTACCACTTCCAACTGTACTGTGATAGCTTGCCTCTCAGTATAATCACATCCCTAGCTGTTCTGTGTCAGCTTGTCCCATGTCTGGTTTAGGCTCTAGCAGCTTCCAGTTCTAACATGAACTTGAGTTGCCGCTTTAACCATATAGTGGACGGTGTATATTGCCATTCAAGTCTGATAGTAAATTATTATTGTTCCCCGTTACCTCCAACTGGACTGATTATTTATAGCCAGATCCCTTCCCATAATGAAAACGATCAAACTACTATTGGATATGTTATCCATTCATATATCTATTGGTCTGTGGAAATGAATGCCAAATGTGAATTAAGAAAAGATAGAATCTGGACAAGTCTATTAGTTGAAGGTAAGTTGAGATATAACTTTCCTCCCACTGGCTAAAATTAGCCCAGGAGAATGTAGTCAGTTATATGCTTTGCTGGATGTCATCATCACTTTCTGGCTTGTGGACTTCTCATGTTGGCTGGTGACATATAGTTCAACCTTAGCTGTTTTCTGTGCATGTGGTTGGTGTTCCTGGCCATTGCAATCCTTTAAATTTGATCACAACTGTTGGAACTCATTTGATAATTCCCTTGAACATGCGGCATAGAACCCGAGCACCTATCTGCACTTGCATTTTCATGGATTGTCTTAGGATTCAAACACAGTATATTATTAATCACTTCTGGTTAGACCTTTTTTGATTTTATTTTATTTGAGATCTGGTTCACTCTCATCACTATAAACCCTAAGTAGTTGAACCAATTGTTATGCTTACCAGCAGACATAACAAAAGGCAAATAAATTGTTTTATTAGGCATAATAACTTTAATTCTTGTTTGACCCAAAAATGATATTTGATTGCCTTGATAGCCAAAAATTACTCTTCCTCTAGGAAGCAATGATTATTACTTTTTCTATTAATGATAGCCCACATATTTGTTGACATAACGGGCACTGATGTCCAATTCTACTGTTATTGGTATATCATTAATAATAATTCTGCTTGTGGAAACTGAAGGGCAATGTAAAATCAAATAAAATCAACATTGCTCTTCTGGTTTTTTGGAATGAATTCTTCCCTTCTTTTCTGAGCAACTTGCTTTTTTCTTAAAAAAAACAAGTAGCTTCTATGTGACTGACACGCTCTACACCCTATATGCCATTGTGGACATTATAACAAGTTTTCATTTGTTTTTGCCTATTTTTTCAAGCAATTTTTTACTGTCAGCTGAGAATTTGTTTGATCCAATTTTCTGATAAACAAATTTAATACTCTAGTCCGGGGGTCAGTAACCTTTTAGTAGTGTGGTGCTGAACCTATGCTACAATGTTATTACACGTGCTGACATGATTTTACCAACCTTATTATATTATTTTATCAAAATTGGTTTAGTTATAATGGGCTTCAAAATTATATATAATATTATAGTGTATAATATACACTACTATATAAAATATACTTTTGAAATACATTATAACTGGATCTTATATTGTTGGTCATTCAATATTTTAAAATACTTAGAATCATGTGAAAAGTACCTTTTTTTAAATTTTTAACACGCTTATTAAAAATTATATTATAAATTACAACTTTTTACCTATACAAAATATATAATTTAAATAAGAAAAAAATATGAATTCTAATATGATTAGCCATTTTTTATTATTAAAATAAATTAATGTGAACCTTGCCCTTGTGCCTCTTTGCTCAATGTCAGGTATGTAATTGGTCACTTTTAGCTTCACACATGCTTCTGAATGTTCAGGTGTTAGACAACTTCTTTGTGAACTCAAAATATTTTTTATATGTAAGAAAATCTGTTCACATAAGGAAGTTGAACCAAATGCCGAAAGCAGAAAACAAGCAGTTTTTTCAAAGAATTATATCTTTCTGGTAATGAGAATGACAGCAGACTTTTCTAGACAGTTCCCTTCAAGAGTTTTCTGCAATTCTACAAATTTAGTTTTCCACAATTCTGGTGACATTAATTTTATTAATTCCATTTCAACTATCAATATCCATCCACACAAAAAGATATAAATCAAATAGAGTCATCTTTAAATCTATTAAATCAGGTTTGGTGACGAAAGAAAATATGGGTGTGTATATTTGGAAGTCTTCATATCATTTGGAAGTCTTCATATCATTTGGAAAATTCTTCTCTGAGAGCTTCAATGTATTTTTGAAGTTCATCTTTGTTAATGCTAAATTGATTTGCATGGGTCTTTACATTTGGAAAGTACTTGTAGGTGTTAGTGGTAATATCACACCAAAATATATCTAATTTTGATGCAAATACTTTTCCGTATTCAAAATGTTTTAGTACTGTTTGATTCTTCCCTTGCAAATGCAAGTTTAACTCATTCAGGTGATGAGTTATATCGGTCAGAAACATCAATTTGCATAACCAGTCTTCATCATTTATTTCCAGATAATGTTGTTCTTTTTCATTAAGAAACATCTTGATTTCTTTCAGACATGATGCAAACCTGTTCAAGACATTACCTAATCCAATGAACATTGCTGTATAGAGCGAGGTCTATACATGTACTATTCATTTCTTGCAAAAGGGATTTAAATTGCCATGTGTTAATGAAGAATGAGAAACTATGAAATTAATTATTTGAATGACAGTGTCTATTACAGAATTCAAACAATATTTCATGAGATTTTTGCAACTAAATTTTCCTGGTATATAATGCAGTGGAAACTCAATATTCGATGTTTAATATGATTTTCAATAAGTTTAACAAATTCCTTTTCCTTTCTGGCCATTGCACAGCTGGCATCAGTAATAACACTAAATATTTTATTTATGTTGATTTTCTGATTTTCAAAATAATTGAAAAATGCAGTGAAAATATCATGTCTCTTTGTTGTACCAGTAAGAGGAATCAAGCAACAGAATCCTTCATAAATATGATTGTTGACTCAATATCGTGTAACTATTACTAGGCACATCATTTACATCAGTGCTTTCATCAACAACAACACTGAATAAAACAGCTTGTTGTAAACTGTTTTTCTCTTTTGTTGTTACATCTTTGGCCATGTCAGTTATTCTTCTTTGAATTGATCTTGCAGAAGCTGATATTTTTTAAATTCGAGACAGTGTCGTTTATTTGGTACATCACTGAATAATTATTTCAACATTTTTCAAAAACGTTTTTTTGATGAACTGTCCATCTGTGAAAGGTTAGCCTTCAAAGCCACACAATGAGCAATTGTATAACTACATTCGGTGACTTTATTTTGGGTTCCAATTATTTGACTAAAATAATTAGTTTGTTTCTTAAAAGCAGAAACAGCTTTTTTTATAGCTTCACTTTTCTCATCGGAGTTTTTAAACATGAACACGTTTAGTTTGATATTATCTTTGTATATTTGAGATATGACATACAATAATTTCACAGCATAATGTACACACAGCACAATCTTTTTGCTGTACAAATTCATATTCATTTGTCCAAGAGCCTTGAAAAGATCAAATATCACGTTTTTGTCTTTTGTGGGACATTTTGGGAATCTCTCAGTCGCTATGCCATGAGATGTGATGTACTGTAACTTCTCCTTAAACGGAGTCAGGAATCTCTCAGCAACTATGCCCAAAGAAACCTGTTAGCTGCTTTACCTTCCCCTTCCATTCCCCACCCTAAGCTTTTTCATAATCTGCTCCATCCCATTTCCACAACATAATCTTTGTCAACTCTATGACCATTATATCTAAATCCCCTTATCTTTTCCTAAACCCAACATAAAAACCAATAACCCACTTTCTGTATAATCATTTTGCTCATTCAAGCATTTACATTCAATCAACAGCTGCCTAATATTTTCTATGCCTTCCTTACACAATTTGCAGACTAAATCACCCATATTTTTCCATTTACATGTATATTCTCTTGTTGCTAAAGATCCCATTTGAACCTTAAATAATAAACTACTTTCCTTGCTATTATCATAAATTAACTCTCACCCAATTTTCCGTTAACTTCTATATATATTTAAACTTGTTTTACTCTCCATACTAGTTCTCCATCTCTCCAACTCCCTATTCTTTATTAATGCAACTATTCTTTTATCCCATTCGTTACCACTATAACACTCAACAATCCTCCTAACACATACATCCCATCTTTTGTACAAGTATACTGATATAAATTCTTTATCCAAATTTTTTGCATACCACATTACCTTTCTCATCCATCTTGTTGCCTGCCCTTTACTCGTAATCCAATTAAATACTATTTTGGCTATTCTTTTATTATACATAAACTTAATGATGCACTTATGGAGTTTTTCAACTTCATTTCTCTATCCCATTAGTAATATCTTTTATAAATATATTATAACTTCTACATCACCACACATTCTTTTGAAAACATGAATAAAGACATAATAAAAGCAAATGATCCCCAAAGATGAATTTCATGTTAAACCAGCAATCATCAGTTCGCCCAGGCCACATCTATCATATGTATAGTATTTATCAATAGTAAATTATTACATTTTGATTTACAAATGTCAAATTTACTTCGACCATAACTGTGACATAATCCATTCTAGATAAATACAATAATGATTGTCATGTATTAAACTAAAGATTATTTCTAGCCAAGATATAAACTTTAAACCTCTTAAACATTAATACATCTGATTAATTATCTTAACTAAAGACAGATACATATGGAGTTATTCAACTTCATTTCTCTATACCATGTGTATAATATCATTTATAAATTAAATAAATTTCCCATCTATACATATGATAAAGATATATATGAGATAGTGACCTGGGTCAAGTGATGAGTGCTGGTTCAACACAAAATGCATCTTATGGATCATTTGTCTTTAGACATATGTTTGCACGTGGAGGTTATTTTATACATTTATGAAAAATATTTATTGAGACATCTGCATATACTTCAAGAAACATATACACAATTATCTTTTTATAAAAAGTACAGCAATGATATTGTTGATTTTCTATTTTATTTCATATATACTTAGATGAGCTTTTAAACAAATGTTTTGAAAATGAAAAGAATAAAAAAAATAATCCAATAATTTAATTCTTGGAAATTGACAGAAAGTTTGAATACCAGAAGTACTAAAGATGAACACCATCCATGGATCTTGATATCTAAATTCTATCCTGCTATCACTGCTCTAAATATACAGGACAATAGAAAAAAAAATTACCACTGGAAATAGAAAGGTAAATTATATCAAATTTTCTGTTCAATAAAAAATAATATTAGTTAATTTATTTTTTTTAAAAATATTATTCCGCTTAGAACTGAGCCTAAAATTTATAATTCCGATTCCACTACTCCACCATTACTGATACGACATGTTTATAAATAGTGAGAATTAGTTTAATAAAATGTTATGTTGTATTGATAAAACTAGTAGAAAGTTTGGAAGAAAAATAAATTGCTAGTACAACTAAACCAATAAAAAGAAAAGAACAAGAATTAGATAGAAAATTATAGACTAGGTTTAGTACTTCTAAATAGGTGAGGAATTACAGATTTAAAGCTGAAATTTTAATACGGATATAAGTTATTCTCCAGTGAAGTTAAATCTAAGATGTTTTATTTTAAGTATGGTTTTATACACAACAACAAATAGAGAATTAAGAAAATCAAGAAGGAAAAAAAATAGAAACTTTAGTGATGCGAATTTTGAGGTAAATAAAAAAGTGAAAAAACAAAATTAGAAATGTAGGCAAAAAATAAGTGTAAAGAAATTATGAACGGAAATAGAATTGGATTAGATATGCACTTAAAAGAAGAAGAATTATAAAAGAAGTCTTGGAAAAAAGTAAAAAATAAAAAAATAAATAAAATAGTTGTATGTAATTGAAAAGATGATCCTGATATTTTGAGCAACTTCTGTATATGGATAAGATTCCATTTTTATATCACTAGAAAATATTCAGATATGAATTTGAAATAATTTTTTATTTTTTTCTTCTTACAAATAAAATTATAATTAAAATACACGAAGCATGTCACAGGTCACCAATATTTATTTTATTAACAAAAGTCATATTACATTACTAGAGATAGGATGATACTCGTCTTTAAGATCTTTATACTACTGCACGTGCAACTTTTAACAAGATTAATATAAATCAACCAAGAATTAAATATCTGAAAGTAAATTAATTATTAATCCTTTTATAATGTCTATTAAATAAATTAATATTACCAATATAAACTTATATTGCCAAAAATTTATGTATAATAATATTAATATGAGTAAGTCAAATAATTTTTTATTTTTGGGAAATATATACAGTATATATTCTAGTACGTGTGCGTGTGTGTAGAGAGAGACATGACCTTAAAAGAAAAATCAAAGAGGCCTTCTTCATCTCACGAGACAAGGATGCCATAAATAAGAAGGGCCCGTGCTATGCTTTATCGAAGAAATTGAATTAGCATATTTGCATATCATTAAACGTAGTAGCAAGCTATGATTATGAAGGCAAGATCCTTTGAAAGCGCTCAGCTCGATTGTTTTTAGTTATCTATTTTATATTAATATCTTTCAGGAACAGTTGCGCTGCACAAGCACACGTGCTAGAATAATATTTATAATAATAATATTAAGTAATTTTTAGTAAATATTTGATGTAATTATATATAATAATGGGCAAAATAAAGAAATAATTATTATGTGAAAAAGCAGATGTTCTAAAGCTAATTATTGTGCAATAACTTGAACATGAAATTAACTGTTATTAATAAGAGGCAGCCTATAATTGTACAAATCATTCAGGCGTGAAATATCATCAGCATGATGGTCAGTCACTTAAGTAAGTACTGACAAGCAGATGATGCATGAATGAAATTTTATAGTTAAGTTGTTAGTTTTTCTGTGACAATTTTTAAACAGGATAATAATCATCCTCCCATAACAATCCTCCAACCATGTTTATAACTCGGGACTCATTTGATTCAGCTAAATCTCTACATATCTTATCCATTAGGCATATATGAATAAATGAAGCTGATAAATAACCGCCAACATTTTACAATTGCAATGATAAAAAAAATGAGAGTGAGATACACTACTTCTCATCTGTGCTTTGTTATATATTTTTACTGCGGTGAGCATCATGTTATCACACAAGATATTAACTTTTTGTCGTAAAGCTAACTCATTAACTACTTCAAAAATTAATTTTATTTACAGATTATTCTACATGTCAGATGAAGTTCATTTCATGTGCATCATTCGTTTTGAAAACAATTTATATGTCAAAAAATATGGAGTTTTTTTATGACGTTTTGATATATGGAAAATGTGCATAAGACTTCAGTATTGATGAAGTTCATGGATAAACAATGATTCCCTTTTGCTTTTTCCATAAAAAAAAATTCATATATATTCAACATAATGAATAATAACCTCAATTTATTTTTGCTCCTTCAAGATTAAATTAATTCCTAGAACAACATGGCTACTATTTGCCTATCAGTATATTTTCCTCAAAACTTCAAAACCTTCATTAATTATCAAATTAATTTAACCCAAAAAATTGAATGATCTTAGCTAAATTTTTGAATAAAATATTTAATAAATTAAAGTTATCCAGCAGACAATTGTATACACCTGGGTCTCGTTTTATGCAGATTATTTTAATGCGATTTTGAAGTTATGCGATTCATGCTTCTTCTTAATATCTTTCATATTTCATTATATTTATTAGATATCAAGAAATTTAAATTATTAATAACTTATTTTGACTTGAAATACTTTTTTTTTTTCAAAAATATATCGTTATATTAGCAGCTAAAGTGAATACGGCTGAAGCTGTACGTAAATAATCTATTTATACTAATGAATAAATAATAATAGATTTATACTTACATATAAAAATATTGCAATAAATATTCAAAAAATTTAAACTTTTAAACCGTATTTTGTTATATATAACAGAAATAAATAATCTTTTAGATTCTTAAAATAAAAAACGAAGATTTTATAAACTGAAAATAACCTTTCTAATGATAATGTATAATCTTTTTGTTTTGATTACGATCTCATTTTTTAAATAAAGAAACAGAAACCCATTAACACAGCACAAAACTAAAAATGGCACTAGTTGTACATCACATCAAGACACATCAAAGATAAGGAGGATTTAGATATAAAGGCCATAGAGTTGACAAAGATTATGTTGTGGAACAGAATACGGGATAACTTAAACTGGAGAATGTAAAATTAAGTAGCTAACGGGTTTCTCTGTGCATAATTGCTGAGAGATTCTTGACTTCGTTTAAGAAGAAGCTATAGTACATCACATCACATCAATAAAAATAAAGTGGCTAACAGGTTTTTCTGAGCATAATTGCTGAGAGATACTTGACTTCGTTTAAGGAGAAGCCACAATACATCATATCACATACCAGTTTACAAATGAAGGCTAGCGGTAATGATTAAAATATGTATGAAAAATGTAAAATTAAATACTGTAGTTAATAAAAAAAGTTTGACTTGTATTAATTTTTTTCAAATATTTGAAACTTTATTTGCTTATTTTTTTAATGCAAATTTTAAAATAATTTTCCCTTGTTGCTTTGCTTTTATGCAAATTCTGAAAAATACAGCACCTATCCCCCATTTTTCAAGGTAAATTAAGTCTATTTTTGTGTGATTTTTTTTAATGCAGGTTTTTTTTGTGTAACCTATCTACCGCATAAAATGAGACCCAGGTGTATACTTAACTATCAATCTATTTATTTATAGATAAATATATAACTTTCATAATTTATATTTTTTATTATAAATTAAAAAACATTTGAAAATAAATTGACTTTATATAAATAAAAAAATCTTACCAGACTATTGCTAAAAACCTCCAAAGTTTCTTGGCTAGTTATATTATAAATATGCCTTGCTAAACCTTCAGCAATAATTTTAATATTCCTACTAAGTACATCAGTATCTACAGTTGCCCTAAATAAAATAAAAATGTTATGAGATTTTTTATCCACAGTACACACAGCAGGTTTTTATATTTTTTTAAAAAAGCCATTAATAAAAATTATTAAGAGAGAGAAAAGAAAATAAGTATAATCATTTTAAAAAATTATTCTATTATAAATAATTATATATCCACAACAATTAACTAATTTTTAAAAAATGCATTAAAGATATCAGTAAACTAAACTTGGAATATATGTATACATATAACTTCTGTCACTATATGTCTGTTTACTTCTTATTCTATATTTATATAAAGTGTTTTGAAAATGATACTCCTCCCCTAGAAAAAAATCTTAAACAATTTTTAACTGTTTACTCTCATTAAAATATAGTACAATGGTTATTAGCCTACGGTTGTGAGTTCCTGAAAGTTGTGATGTATTCATAGGAAGTCTGCAAAGATTTGAAGAAAGGTTCAAGAAGTAATTCTTACTAAATTTCTGACCTCATTTATATTCAGATTTTCTGAAACTAAACAAAGAGTTACAAGAGTACTAATATATTTAATAATGATGTATTTATATGAAAAAATCATTCTCTAATCTCGTTTATCATATAAAAAAAAAAAAAATAGAATCAAAACTTGGAATACGTGTTTCAGCTATTAATTACATTATAACAAGACCTCTAAATGAAATTTGGCATCAATCTTTTTTACTAATTAAAATTAACAATTACCATTTAACTAATATTATTATAATCATTATCATTATTATTTTGAGAACGCATTAAGACATTTCAATAAAATTATTATTATAAAATTGTGTATATTTACTTATCTCTTTATTCACCTAAAAATGCGAAGATAGGGACCTCTACAGGTCTTAAACACAAGTTTACGACTTTGGAAGAAAAGAGCGGAACCACTCTTTACTTCAACCTACTTTCTATATGAATAGGCGAAACTAAAGCATTTAGATCTGAGAGCATGAAGCTATTCAATATTTAACTGATTAAGTCCACAAGGCGCATACTCTTGAGGTTCACAGCCTTAATAAAACATTACGTAATGTATATGCGCTTAATAAATTTATAATTATCTCTTTATTCTAAATATGAAAATTCTTGAGAATTAAATAAACATTTAATGCATTTTAGAGCTTTAAATCTTGAATTAAGACTTGGTACTAATTCTCATTTTGAACTTCTGGGCTATAAATTCAATAGCCAATAAGTTAAGATGTCTTTGAATATATATTTAAACTATTTTAAAAGAAACCTAATTTCACATTAGTAAATACTTAAAGTGAACCTTACAAAATAAGATGATGAATAAAGTTGGGAAGCACTGACTTAACATATCATGCTAAATGTGAATGATTCAAAAATAATTTTATATGATAGTGGAATGCGAAATAGCTTTGTTTATATATAAAGAGAATTATTCCCAAGAATTATTCCCTGTTACCAAACTAAAAATATAGTCAACAAATTATCAAAGTTCAATGTAAAATTAATAATTTTATGATATAAAAATCATTAAGCACCAAATTAAATACTTAATAATTCATTTATTTTCCTAATGAAGTAGAAAAATGTATTTATCACTTTTATGTTACAATTTAAATAAGAAGGTTATCAGAAAAATATAAATCATGTTTTGGTTGAATTTGTATTAATTTTATTATGCATCTTCTTATAGATGTAAATTATCCTTTTTGTTGTAAATTGTTAGCTTGGTGAAGTTAAATATATATTTTCTATCATAAAATCTGAAGCATTATGGAATTTGTATGTGATATTAAATGAATTCTGAATAGTATGAAAAAAAAACTGGAAGAAAAGTGGCTTTGGAAGAGCTTGGTCAGTTGATATTAAGGAAATTGTTAAAAGTTTTTTTAATTCGTTTTATTTTATTGATTTAAGTGACAAAATTTATTTTGTCTCATAAACTCTTACTATTTTTCCTTCATAGAAATGAGAAAATTTACAAATTCAGGACAATTATGTATGAAAATTACATTTTCTTGAAATTTCATATTCCTAAATTTTATTAACTTGAAAAGACCATTTTAACTAATAGATCTGCTGTGATATCCTTTCTAATAGACGTTTTTTACAAGGTTTTTAAAAACTTGTAATGTGGTGAATTTAGTCAATGTATACAAAAATATATAGAAACATATATATAACGAATTATGATTAATGCAAGTATAGAGTATATGTTACAATAATATGAATAAGTGCATTTTAGTACCCTATTAGCTTATTATTCAACAAAGATATAGGATTTCATATAACAGCCAAATTCTGAACTATGACAATATAAGATTTACAGGATCAGTGTCAATGTATTTACATATATGCTTAATAACAGTGTAAAAGGGAACATTTCACAAAACAAACATTTTCTTTAAATATATATATACAATGATAAGGTTTACTTGAAATTGATTATATACTTATCTAGAATATAACTATATATGCTTTATTAACTAATCGTCTTTCATTTTTCACATTTCAATTTAAAGTAAATGAAACATGCTTAAGATGAATAAGATTCAAGTCTATTTTGACTTGGTATAACTGCTAAAAGCGATTTACCTGAAAATGGTTCTGTGAACTTTGCATTGTCATATCTGACAATTCAGAATTTGATTTATAACATTTTGTATTATAATTGAATAATGAGCTAATAGAGTGCTTACAAGCACTCATTCATAATAAATATATATATTGTAACAAAATTAAAAGAAGTCACAAACAGATAGATCACAAATCCAGTGTAACAAAATTAAAGATGGTTCAAATAACTATTACCTTATCTGAGTTGTCTACAATATATATATAAGATCATAATATTTAAAATAATGTTGGATTTCTCAATATCCAAATATCAATAATTATAAGCAAATTATTAATAACAAGTATTATAACTCAGGTATACAGACAGTAGGTTTTATCCACTTTCATTTCTTGGCTTGATGTTAAGTGCATGTTTAAACAAATACTAAGTGAATATGGTCTAGCAGGGCGCCACTAGATTATCTGAATCTAGACATCTAATAACCTTTCACATGTACCGGGTTTGAATTCCCTTTTTGGTACTTTATTTCTAATAAAAATGGAAGATTTTGCTTTTTGAGCCATATCACTATATGCACTAATATTTAGGTAAAAGGAAAACATCTTTAAACCAAAGTGGAGTATATTAGACATAAATCATTTCTCAGATCTTAACATAACAAATGTGTTTCAATATTTTTATAAGTTTACTAGCTCAGATTATATATAACTAATTTAGGATGGCAATTCACTCATCCTTGCATGAAATAGATGACGGGATGTGGTTATAATAATACTAAGAAATCACTAAATATTATAAAATCAATATTTATTTATGGCCTTTAAACAGTTAAACAGCTCATTAATTAAAACATTGATGATGATGATGATGATGATAATAATAACGATAATGACAATGGTTTCAACTACAGCTCTAGGACTAAGCCTAAACATAAAACTAATTTTTATAAAGAAATTCATAATTATTGCTTAATTTTAGCATATTTAATCATATCTTAAACAACTAATATTTAACCATTGATGATGAATAATCACACTTAACACAGACTACACTTAATGAAATATATACGCCTCGTTTAATAAAACAAACTAATATTTATTACTGCATTTCTAACATATACATAAAAATTTCTAGATAAACATGAAAATTGACATGAATAATAATAATGATAATAATTGATTATATAACAATCCTCAGATTAATTTCAAGTTCTTCCCCCTTTCCCTTCAAATGTATTTTGTATTAAGTTGGATGTCACATTGACCATGATTTTCACTCCATGAGAAAAGTATTTCAAGAAAAAAAATTATTATCTGCTCATTAGCACACATACTTTATAAATCTAACATGTAAGTAGAATGTTAAAAAAAAATGTTAATAGAATTGAAAGAGCAAGTTTTAGAAACAAGTTTTAAATTATTGTCTCCCCCCTCTCTTCTACCTCTGAAATGCTATACTTAACTTGAAACAAAATAATCTAATATTCTAATACTACTTGTTACTTCACATTCACTCGCAATTATACACATATAAAAATATTATTATGTATGTGCGTGTTTTATCCCATAATAACAAAATATTTTTTAAAACCAAAATAATAATAATATGTTAAAACTAAAATCATAATACCATAAAAAAAAATTGTTTTACACATTAATATTTTTCATAACTGTAAAATTAATAAACAAATAATTTTGATACATTCAAGATCATTTATGAAGCTCAAAGTTATTATTAGTAAGACATTCTTGTTTTTAATCGATCTGAATAGTCTTTAAAAGTTCTTTAAATAAAATATACCACTTTATTGCTAAAATGTTTATTAAGACTCTGATATCATAAAGAAAATAGATATAAAAAGTCATATTACCGATCTTTTGTTTGTGGCGAATTTCCAAGGGTTCAAACTTGTCTTGTATAATGTCTATATTTCTGCAGCTACCATTTCCGTTTTACGTGGGAACAATCTCTTTCTTGAGGTGTATAACTATTTGATGATGATGACTCTATTGAGGTTATTTGCTTTAGTGGACAATTTGGAAATCATTATATTAATTTTTCTTCTCTTCCTGTCAAGCATGATTCTTAGTGGATGAAATACAGCGGTTGTTTTCACATTTATAAATTTTCTTGAGTTTAAAATCAGTTGCTGGAACAATTAATTGGACTTGATGATTAATATTTATCAGTAGATTAATTCATCTTTCATCGAATGCAGGTGAATGCTTTCTTCCTTCTATTAAAAACATCTTATTTCTCTGGTCAGTTGAAAGGTGTGGAATATTATTTTAGACACAACAACTTTTCTTTCCTATGTGATGTGCAGCTTCCCCAGATGGTCTGGCAGAGATGGGACATACATATAATTTTTCTAGCCAGCCATTGCTTATATTTTCAACATTCAATTTAATAGTCTAATAATCTGAATCATAATCACAAATAATAATAATACTTCCAGACAGCTTTTTATATCCAATTTTTAGCTAACTTAACCAATCAGAGATAGCATCACTTGCTATTTTTGGACAAATTCGTTTTAATTAGATCTCCAATTTATTTTCAACTAAATTATTTTTCAACTGAAAAGTTTTAATCCTTTTTCCAGACACTTTTGTTTTAAAAAAAAAATAGACTTAATCCTTATTTCCTTTCTTTTTTTACATCTAGGTAACATTTCAAATTTTTGAGCTTCCTTCTTTAGATCTTAAGATAAGACAATTTCAAAATTAGAGTTCCCACCCAAATTAAGCTCCCAAAATGACAAACAATCATTTACAAAAAAAACAAAATTGCTACAAAGATAGATATCTGATTAAACAGATTTCCTCTTTTAGCATAAAATTGTACAAAAAAAATAATTTGACAGATTTAATCCTTCCTTTTCTTTCAATATTTAATAAATGTAAATTTCTGTATGTAATGTACACACATCCTTCATTATTTCAAATCATTCATAAACTAACATTAAATAATATAATTGCTAGCTAATTATAACCCTATTATTTAATTAAATTTGTAACTTTTAAATCCCAATTACAATTATAGAAAGAAAAATAGAAGCATAGAATAAGATATTAGAATTGATCAAGCATAAGTTAGTTTTAAAGAAAGTTAAAATGTTGAATATTTGAAATATAAAACAATTAAATAGTTTACACATACACTGCCTATACGTATGCGTTATAACTTTGCTTTTTAACAGAAAATTTAAATATTAAATGTGTGTGCTGTTCTTTTTGAGATTTATTAACACACAAACAAGTAAAGCGTATAATTGTTGTCCCACTCTCTCTCTGTTTAAAGCTTTTAGAACTGGACCTTGTAGGGTTTAAACTTGGATGCCCTACAACTTCCTTTATGGTTATATAAAATGTGATGATGATTTTGTTTTACACTTTCTTACATGCACATTACTATAAATTTGGCTAGTGACCAAATTGTAATGGCACAATATATATATTCTCATAGTACAAAATATATTTGATTATTAAAAAATTTTAAGGTCCTGGAATATTATAATATAAAAAACATGATTTGTTTGAGACTGTTTGTTACCTACATCTTTAATATATATTGAAATGTTTTTTGTGATGCTGATCCTAGTGTGAAGTCAGAAAATTCAGAGCTAATCCATGCACAAAAGTATAAAAATAGGTAATTATCAATGTATAAATACGTGTTTGTATTTACAGATATACATGTAATTACCATGTTTACCTAATAAATTTATCTTTAAATATAAAAATCGTAATAATTTTTTAATTATATAATAATATATCTGAAAAGAGTCAATGTTTTGCTAATATGAAAAAGAAAAATGAGGTACTTATTTAAATTCCAGATTTTATTTTACTTTCTTTTGTTATATTTTTTTTTTTACTTTCTTTTGTTATAAATGATTTAGTAAAGTTAGCACCAATCATTTTTGTTTTATTTAAATGAAGTCTTTCAGAAAAAAATAAATCTACAATAATCATATTTTTCATACATATAAAACATAAATTAGTGTAAATATTTCTGTAAATGGAAAATAATTTAGATAAGAAATTCTAAATTTAGAAAAGCCAATATATATCTTCTCTTTGAATAGCAAGTCAAACTTTTTGCCTTCTTTGCATAATTCCAATTATTATTTATGAATTATCTTCAAATTAAACCTGAAATAAATTTAAACCAATGAATAAAAAATAATAATAATATTTTGAATAAACCAGAAATTAAATCTGCAAATGATCTTCAAAACAAAAGAATTTGTTTAAATAAGGTTTTCATATTATTGCAATTTTTTTTTTTTTTCAGAGTGTTTTCATTTACATATGTTGATTTTATGAAGGCTTAGAAAATGGTTAAGCACTCTAAAACAAAATTATAATGAATATAAAAAATAGTAAAAATCAAGATGAATTTTTAATATTTAGACTCCCTACCTACAAATCACTTCTTGGTCACAAGAAGAGGATTCTCCAAGCTCAATACGCTATGTCAGCTGTGCTCAACTGCAGACGAAACTATTACTCATCTTTTGTATTTCTGTCCTTATTTAAGCCCACTTAGATTCTACATCTGCCAACAGGTGTCCTTTGACCACAGGTACTCCCTCTGTATCGAAAATGCTATCAAGGCAGGAGTTTTTTCCACCATCAGAACGTCCATATTCCTTACGTTTGCGCTCTGGCTTACCAGGTGCAAGCACATCTTCAGGTACTCAGATAATAATGTTAGAGGCACCTATATCAAAATTTTGACAAATTTTCATGACAGAGATCAACTTCTAGAACCCAATAGATTGCACACTGAATCCTGGGCCAGTGTTAACCTGTCCTAAAAAAATGAAATACCCCTCAGCTTCACTTGTATAAAGAGATAATAATGTCTAGCATCAGTTTTTAAGTCAAAACTCAAGTTTATATAGACGCTTTTATTCATGTATCTTTTTAGCTAATAAATTTTATTAAAAAAAAAAAAAAAACTTTTAATATTTAAACTGTTCTAGATATCTATACACTTGTAAAATAATTCATGTGTTTAGAGATTGTTTTATTAATTACCTTAAAGTATATTTCAATTTAATTAAAAAATTAAATACTGTCTACTGCTACACTAGTAATGATAAATAAAATAGGAAATCATATAGCATATATATATTATAACAGTCTGGGTGTGGGTGATCAAAGAGTCTTACCGTATCTGCACTACAGGGCGCCACTAGGTTTCTCGAACCTAGAAAATTTATAGAGTAGGCAGATACGTGCTGTTAAAAATCCAACTTTTATTTTATTGACCGTTTGCCCTTACCACTAGCTCATGGAGTAGCAGAGGTTTTAAACTATATTTATTAAAAAAATAAACTAGATTACTGCCAGTACTAATAACACAACAGATTTTATTAACGCACATTTAAAATTGAGGAATAAAATTTATATTTATATTTTAACATTAATTTTCAAATTTAAATTACTATTTTAAATAGACCGCACAGATGGACATTTTAATAATATTTACTTTAGCATGTTGAGGCTACATAGATTTCTCACTTAAAAAAAAACTTCTCAAAACCCTCATTCAATCTCAGACTAAAAGTTTGTAGCCAAACCAACGCCTGCTTTTAGATATATAGTCGCAACCAATGCAATATGAAGATGCTAGCATAAAATCACATCGACAGGAATGTGCATCTGACAGCGTGATATTATTTCAAGGACATAATCCTCGGCCAGTACAGGAATGTGCTTCTGTCTGGCGAAGGAATCGTGTATATAAATTAATTAAAGAGTGCTATGTATGGGGGAGAGCGGTCTTTCTGCAGACTTATAAATCCCTGTCCATAGAGCTAGAAGGGATCAATGGCGCAGAAAATACGTCTGCGACCATTGCAACGATATGACTGCCTCTTTGGGATCATGCATTCAGTTGGGCACGTTGCCCTGTATGCTAAACACGCTTCACATTACATTGATATAAACACCCATATATCCCTCCACAAACATCGTCCTAACTACAAAACAAATAACCTGAAATTAACCTTTTAAAATAAACATAAACGAATTTAAACATAGTTGTTAATTTTTATCCATGCAGCTATCTACACCCAACTTTAATTTGATACATTTTAATTAACACTTAACACACACACACAAAAAAAATAGAAATGATTGCTTAAACAGATCCATAAAAAAAAAAATTACTGATAATTGATTTTGAATTCTTTAGGCCAGATAATAGTTCTTATTTTCAGCTATTAATTGCAAATCTAGGAAAAGTTCCTATTAGATAAACACAAGAGTTCATACTTTATGGATTGAGTAGATTTAGAGGTCCATCTTCGTGATCACTTTCGTAGATTGTTTGTCCTTCTTTGAAACGAAACCACTAATTGCCATGCATTTGGTCAGGAACTGTCATCTAGAGGCTTCAGCTGGTTGTCCGGAAAATTAAATTTATTGCAGACTTCTACATCATGAAAATCTGCAATATAGCTAGTTACAACAGTATATTCATAGTCAGCTCTAAGATTCCAATTATAATAATCATTTGGCGTTTATATTTTTATTAGCCTCTTATCATCAAATCTTCAGATTCAACGAGCAAGATGTCACTAATCCTCTCATGTTTCATTTATGGTCCGTGCTGTCATTTCGTGCTTGCATTGGTCATTTAATTTCTTTTTATTCTCTTATCTGACCATTTAATTATTCGAGTGCACCAAGGATTATTAGTGTGCTTTAGAACAATCATTTAATTAATAAAACAATCATTTCCATTTTCTAAGATTGTAGAAATCAACACTATTTCTATTTTCAAAAATATCAAATCTTTACATCTTTACTTTTTTACAAAAAAAAAATACTTTCAAATACTTTTATTTTTAAAATAGTTTTTAAAATTTCCCATCTGTGCGATATATATACATTAAACAACTTTTAATTTTCAGTTTTTATATTACGTTTTTTTCTTTTTAATAAATCAATTTTTATTTACGATCTTTTTATTTTCATTTTAAAATAATGTAACGGCATTTTATATACCGTTACAATATATATATATGTTGTTTGTATCTTGTTGGATATCACTTGAAATGGTCTATTTGTTAAGAGATTAAACTACTGTCGAGGAAGAATTTTAGTAAATTTTGTGTTTTTGGTTATAATTGTAATGTTATATGATTTTCTATTTTATTTTATTTCAATTTAATTGTATAGTAAATATTAGAAAAGATTTCAGTATTTCAAGACATTTTTACATTAATAATTAAGCATTTTATTGAAATATATATCTAATTTTATGTATTCTATTATAGATAAATTATGATAAAATTGTACATTTTACATTTAATCTTAGGGGCGTTAAAAGATTAAAGTCATAATTTAAATGGTCACAATAATTCTTAATAAAATATTATACACAGTAATACATAAACTTAAAACAGACTGTAGATTGAAATAATTTTCATTCATTAATTAGTGTTATGAAATAATTTGAGAAAATAAAGACAATTTTCTTTTATTATTATTGAGCTAAAAGGAAAAATAAATTTAAAAACATTAAGTTACACATGGATAGGACAAACAAACGAATTTGAAACAGATGCATTTCTGTAGAGGTTATTCTAGTTTTCTCCATATATGCATTATTTTAATTTGAATTAGAAAATGCTTACAATACACTTCAAACAAGTCACACGATTTATTTATTTTTCTCTATATTAGAATATATTTGTTTTTATTAGATTATATAATTCACAACGTAGGGTGCGTATCTTTATAAAGTCAGCTTATGCAAAATAATACTGCTGTTTACTGTAATAAATTAAAATTTTAAATAGACAAATTATTATCTGCATATATTTGCATATAGCAACCTAGTTATGCTTACTCTTTATTGCCCATGATTATGAGAGTTAAGTTCTCTTGAAGCACTCGGGCACTAATTATTATGTATTATAATTTACATTAATCTTATAATAAATTGTGATTTAATTTGACGAAACTCTGTTGTTATGCACTGATTTGTGCATTAAAATTATATATATATAGTAGGCAGCTGAGTGTGAAATAATTTCTATTTATAAATTGTTATTGTTATCTATAAACAATTAAAATATTTTATTTCAATGTGCATAGGTGTAAGTATTTGAGGGAGCTTACTTGAATATAAGTAATAAATAATATCTTAGTCAATTTCAGCAGACTATGTACAATAATACACTTAATACTGCAGAAAGGAATTTGCCGTTAACTGAAAAGAGACCCTTTGATTCTTCTTGGAGGCTTACAGAAACTGAGCAGAGATAATACCTCTCTGTACATTCTTGTAGTTGCAGCTGTTTTTACTATGTGATTATTCATATAGTATACAAAGATGAATGTGCTGCTGACCAACACACAAGCTAACGTGGTGAGTTTATTGGCTTTTTATCTCAGAGATTAAAATCAAGAAACACCATAATCTTTCTTCTCAGTTGTCTGATAGCTCTTAACTGAAATATCAAGTGAGTTTCCAATATGAATGTGAATGAATTTTTGTTTTTTTTAATAGATATTTACAATCATGACAGACAAAATTAAATCATAGCCTTTATTCCCAGGAGGCTGTAGTTACCAGCTAACGCAGGGGTTGGTGGCTGAAGGCGGAGGATGCTAAGAATCCCCCTGATTGTGGACACAGACCACTATTTGATGATGACCTTTTATTTAGGTACTTACAACTGCATATCACTTTCAAGAAGTAAGATTGCAAGAACTGTCTAATATTAAATGGGACATCATTGGTCTTTGTGAAGTTAGAAGAAACAGTGAAGAGAAAATTGATTTAAAACTGAATATGTCTTGTACTACAAAAGCACAAACATTGGAAGTACAAATGGAATAGGATTCATTATAAATAAAAAAATGGAAAAACAACATTGTGGAGATTGATGGTGTATTGGACATATTGCAAGAGTAGTTATTCGCCTTAACAGGCGATACCAAATGCAGATAATTCCGGATTATGACCCAATAAGTTCTCATTGTGATGAAGAAATAGAAGATTTTTATATGGATGTACAAAAGTCTTTTGAACAGACCCAACAACATTTTAAAATTGTCATGGGAGACTTTAGTGCTAGAATTGATAAATAATTGAAAGATTAAAGTGCTGTAAGTAAATTTGGTTATAGTGATAGAAATGAGAGAGGATATAGACTTGTGGAGTTTGCAGAAAAAGAAAAACTTTATATTATGCTTTTTATTGAGAAAAATGTTAAAAGAAAATGGATATGGACACATCCAAATGAAGGTACAGCACAAATGGGTTATATTTTGACTAATAGGCTATAAGTATTTCAAGATTGTATTCCTATTAATAAATTCAACACAGGAAGGGATAATCGATTAGTGAGATGCTAATGTAAAACTAGAATGACAAAAAATGTTATATTCCTAAACTTCAGAAACATTCCAAAGAGATTAAATTAGAAGTTGCGAATAATTTTCAAATATTAAGATACACTTTTAAAAACTGCAATAAAGATAGCTGATGCAAAAAAGCATAATTGGCCAATAAAATTTCTATTGAGACAAGACAATTTATGAAAAAAGGAATGAATATGAAAGTATATAAAAATAAAACACATTAAAAAGGCTTGAATATCTCAAATTTTGTAAAATAGTGTGAAAAAGAGTTGATAATAATATAATTGTGAACTAGCAAGGAAAGCTATAGAACTGAATAAAAGCTCAAGAGTGTAAACCAACATCTTGTTATTGGTAGGAAACTTATTTCTGCAATAAAAAAAAAAAAGATGGAACAATTACTAAAAAAAGATGATATCATGAAATGAGTAGAAGAGGAGTTCTAACAAGAATTATATAGCAATAAAGAACA
This sequence comes from Epiperipatus broadwayi, assembly GCA_028023455.1. Taxonomy (NCBI): domain Eukaryota; kingdom Metazoa; phylum Onychophora; class Udeonychophora; order Euonychophora; family Peripatidae; genus Epiperipatus; species Epiperipatus broadwayi. The sequence continues at coordinate 2,288,093 of JAQFVV010006223.1, read as the reverse complement.
AGAAAAAGTACCTCCTACAACTACTATATTTTAAACCACTAAACATCACATGATCACCATCTCATGTTAGCACCCAATTGTTAGTAAACAGGTTAAAAACTCTCCATATAGTAGTGCCACCTTATGTTAACCAGAGTAATCAATGGATGCCAGAAGGCTTGTGCATAAAATCCCTATCTAGTGCCTACTCATCCAAGGTGGCTGCTGGAGGCTTGCATTAGATCCTAAGATCTAGGTGCAGTGCTCTCAGATCCAAGGCTCCTCATTGACGAAGGCCACAAGCCAGAAACTAGTCTGGGGATATTGGATGAGTAGGCACTAGATAGGGATTTTATGCACAAGCCTTCTGGCATCCATTGATTAATCTGGTTAGCACAAGGTGGCACTACTATATGGAGAGTTTTTGCCTGTTTACTAACTACTATATTTTCTGAATTAACCAGGGTTTTAAAAAAAGAAGTGATATGCAATTATGTATAAGAAGATGGGAAAGGCTCCAGAAGCAGGTTAAAAAAAAAACAGAAAATTTTTTGTCAAAGTTATATACCAAATATCTAAATGATAAAGATTTACCATGTGATTGGAAGAATGCAGGATTAATATTAATTTTAAAAAAAGTGATATATTAAAAATTACAAACCTATTAGTCTTTTATCAATTCTATACTAATTTTTTACCAAAATAATTACAACTTGTCTACAGCAAACTTTGGATTTTAATCAACTAAATGAACAAACTGGATTTAAAAATGGTTTTATAAAGTTAAGGGATTATAGAAAGGACCAATGAATATGAGTTGCTATTATGCTTTGAATTTGTAGATTATGAAAAGGTAATTGATTCTATAAGCATTTCTTCAGTGATTAAAGTATTGGATTATCATAGTATAGATCCAGGATATTATCATATTCTAAAACATATTTATAAAAATGCAACAGCGAACAATTAGATTACTTAATGATCCTAAAAAGATTAACATTGAGAAGGATGTATGTTATGACAGGGTGACTCCATATCTCCAAAACTTTTTACAGCAGTTTGACAAGAAATATATCGCAAATTAAAATGGGAAACTAAGAAAGTAAAAGTAAATGGAGATTATGTAAAGTGATTAAGTCATCTAGATTTTGAAGATGACATAGTTGTTTTTGCAAATAATGCCTTAGAGCCTCAAGAAGTACTGCACTACAAGCATTCCTACACAGAAACATGCAGCTGTGCAAATTCGAAGCAGATCGAAAGAACAACATACACCTCTATATTAAAGACCTACTACAGGCAGGCTATAAACTCCACACTATCAACAACAAAATCAAGCAGTTTCATACAAAAATCACCATTAATAAAAACAATATTAAACTTCCATATATCACTCTTCCCCACATACATAAAATCTCCCACCAACTAATCAAGATTTTGAGCAATAAATTTAAAATCAGCTTTCATACACCCCCTTGCACTAACCGTCTCATCAATAACTCCAAGGACAAATTAGAACCTTCTCAGACCCCCCATGTCGTTTACAGCATCACTTGCCCACAACCCGGTTGCCGCGCCATTTATTTTGGAGAAACCAAGGCAGGCACAACCATCCGGACAGCACAACACAGATACACATATAATAGAGCTATGAAAAACAACGATAACTCATCTACGTTTTTGGAACACTCCAAGAAAACTGGACATTTATTTGAACCTTCCCACCCTAAAATAGTTTGTATCGAGAAAAACGACATTAAGCGGAAGATCAGAGAAGCGTACTACATCAACAATAATAACAACTCAATCAATAGACGCGACACATGCTTCGACATTTCTAAACGCTGGACTATTTAGTCCATTTGCATATGCTTTGCATACAACTTCTCCCGCCCCATTTTTTATTTTCGCAGCTCACAGCTTCGCTATGAATATGAGGTAAAGGACCTCGAAAGCGCTTAGCGTATATTAATTACTGTATCGTATTATAGCTTCACATTCAAGCGTGACATACGCTTATTTTGTTTTAAAAATTAAGATAAAAGTAAGAAAAGATTAAAGATAAATGTTAAAAACACTAAAAAAATATTGAATAGATTTTCTCAAATGAAAAAATAAAGGTTGATAATGATGAGTTAGAAGACGTTAACAACTACAAATATCTTGATCAGATTATTACTGCAGATATAAACATAATGGATAAAATTAATCATAAAATTAAATTTGATTGGAGTGCTTTCAGTAAAAATAATTTAATATTAAAAGAAAACATACCTATATGTTTGAAAAAGAAAGTTTTTAATAAATGTATTTTACTAGTTCTTACTAATGAATCCAAGACTTGGACACGTAACAGAAGAGCAATACAGAGACTTCAGATCACTCAAAGAAGTTTGGAGAGTTGCATGTTATGAATAATAATAAGAGACTGAAAACAAAATACATGGGTAAAAGAACAATCAGGTGTTAGTGACATCACTAAAAGAATTAAGAGACTGAAGTGGAGTTAAGCTGGATATATTGTTAGAAGAAATGATAATAGATGGATAGTTGTAATCTTAAACTGGATCCCAGATGATTGTAATAAAAGATGTAGAAAGAGACAACATGTGAGACGAATGAAGTATGGAAATGTGCTGGGGTTATGTGGAGAAGAGATGCTAGAGATTGGAGAAGATGGATTGAACTTGGAAAGACCTTCATTCTGAAGTGGATTGATAATGGTTAAAATGATGATGATAAATATGTATAAATGTTACCAGTCAGTTTGGTATGTTCATATAACAATACCTAGAATCTAAGCATTAGTACCTCAAGTCTCGAGATACATATGACCGAAGCACTCACGAACTCTTCCTGTTTACCCATTCTCCAGATCTACCAACTTATGAACAAATATCCTGATGATACCCGATCTATTTTTTATTTTTCACAGCCAGAGAGACAACGGAGAAGCAATGAGATTCTATTTTAGAAACTGACATCACAGTGAAGCCATTAGCATATTCATAATCACACAAATCTGAATGTATTTAAAAGATCGTGATCTTTCATGTTGTTTAACATATATATATATTAGCGGGATGTTATCATCTAGACATAGTCAACATAGTTTACATATTTAAAATATAACAGTATTTGATAAATAAAGAACAATGATTCAATACGACTGCTTGAGTTATATATATATCTATTTCAATAAACAAGATTATAAACAAAATGATTCTTAATACTTATACAGTAATTCTCTGGTTATTCCTCATTAGCCTCCTTTTTACAGTTTGTTAATAGACAGGGAACTTTATTTTACACATTGGTAAATCATACATATATATTCCTTAGCATGTTACTTTGAAGCGAGCAAATTGATATGCTAATAACGGATTGATTATGTAATATTAATATAACCCAGTTAGCGTTATAATATAAGGTACAAATCAGATTCTTTAACCACCCCCTAGTGATAAATAGCAGCACTTGATCGACTTAAAAAACCAGTAAATATCGTATGGTTTTATTATAAGATTACAGAAATGCTGTTGACTTTAAATAAAATGAAAATAATTTACAGCAAATTATACTGAGCCATAGATGTATGAAGGAGAGTTCATTTTTGAGATAGATAAATTGTGTCACAGAATGGCGAACACACAAGAATACTAACAATTTAGAAAGAATTATGTTCAGTAAAGTCACAACATTATAGCTAATAAATATATATTCATAGGATTTTACTTAAAATAGTAATTAACAATAGTGCGAGCATGATGGCAACTTTATTTGTGATCTAATCTACGAATCCGAAGAAATGCTTCATCCTTTTATTTTTAGAAGTATAGATTGATTTTCTTTCCGCGTCTCTAGCCGAATCAGTTCATTTGATGAGAATGACCCAGTAGGAGATGCGATAGACCGGTTATCCCAGAATTATCCCATGCTCAGCTACCACACATGGAAATAGTCCCAAGAGTGAATCATGCCCTTGTTCAAAGACCAGGATATGAATAGAAGGGGCTCGTTTTTCCGAAGCACCCAGTGGGATAAAGCGAATTCAAAAGGAAGTAAGAAGGCCTGTGCTGGCAATGCTTGGAATGATAATATAAAAATATAAATCAAAGTTATTTGAACTAATACCTATATATTTTGGAATATCTTGCATAATGGTATGACCAAATCATCGAACAGCATTGTATAATTTAATTTACATGGTGGAGAATCTGACCTAAATCGAATTGAGATTCCTTTCCCCTATTTATTAACTATCATAGCAACTTCCCAAAGATGTTAGAAAAAATATAAATTTGCGATCATAAATGCGCATTAATAACTTAGAAGATAATAAAACTCATATACAAATAGTGGGCAGTGGTCACTGAGATTTAATTGATAGAGAAAACATAATTGTTTAACTTCATAGCAATACATTCATGATTTTAAAATTAACACTATTAATTTTTCTAATTGATAAAATAAATTTCATAAAGTTACTTAATTGGAAGACAGATTTTTGCTCTGCCATTAGTATAACATTGAAAACACAATTAACAAGGTTTCTCCCAATCTGGCAAGCATCCACAAAAAAAAATAACAAAATATATGTTTAACTTGTGATTAATTAGTCTCTCATCGAAAAAGAGGGGGTTTAAGAAAAAGCAAACATGTTTGTGAGTTTGGGCGGTTATCGGCATATTAATTCAATTTAAAATATAAAACATAATAATCAATCAATAGTAGCAGTAAAATACTGTTGCCGCACCAAATAAAAAAGATTACATTACTGAGGCTTCATGATAGGAGAAATATTATAATAAGAGTTTTATAGAGAGTTGAATACAAATTTAAAAAGAAAGAAAAAGAAAAATATTATTGAAAATTAATCACTGATCTCAAGATCAGCTAAAAAAAAAAAATAACTACATTTACGAATTCTTTACACAGGACAGTTAGACTAAGGTTTAGATTATTATAAGAAAGTTGATGGAAAGATGGATTTTTCCTCTACTCGATGCACACTGGATTAAAACTTTGACTTGTTATCATTGCTTTTCAAGTAAGACACTGAGCTCTCTTGCATTCAATTTTTGCCTTATTTATACTTTTGATTAGTTTTGATGGAATGCTTTTTAGTTGCCATAACCTGAGGCAATTTACATATCATTAACTTGTGTAATTATGGACCGGATGACTGCTTTTGTTTTGTTCGTCAGAAAAACAATACAAACCGGTCAATAATTTCTTGATGGATTGTTTCAAAATTTAATCTTAGATTTTAAAACCAACTTTAAAAGGAATAAGTTTTCCATTAGTGGTTGCTATATTGTATTTATAAAAATCATACAATTCTTTTAAATTTGGTTAATGGATTTTGGTAGTGATTATTCTAATTGCATTCGAGAATATTTGACAGGATTGCAGCAGCCCTTCTGACCGCCATTATAAAAAAATAAATAATATTCAGTAATATTTTAAATACACAGTCTAATAAATGTTAAATTGAAATAACTTAGTTTATATATCAACTCCCATTTCCTATTATATATATGCATGTCATTTACGCACACACACGACTCTTGATTATATTAATATTATTATTTATTTATGTAAGACATCCATAGATACCCCCATCAAGGTTATTTTTTAGAAATATAAAAAATTTTCAGCGAGATGAGTGTGCATATTTGCGTAGCAAATGGGTCTTGAATTTGGTTTGGTGGTGGGAGGTTAGATGGAGCTGTGAAGCGCAATCTGACTCTCAGATTGACCGCTTCAATGTAAAGAAAGTTATGATAATTAAATAGTTACACATTAACGTTCTTTTTTTTATTATACAATATAAAATTGATATGAATGAATCAATAATATAATCATAGATAGAAATTAAAAATAAAATATAAAAAGATCTAGGATGACAAATTATATTTCATTTACTTTATTTGGGTGGGGGTAAGGGGTAGGAGGATAACATTTCAATTGTACAATATATATCTGTTTGCTGTTTATTTTATTAATAAAATAATGTTTTATTATTAAAATATTTCCATTTTACTTACTGATAGATAGTTCAAAAATATAAGTGAGGAGTAAATATTAGCTACATAAATACTGTTCAAAATAAATTCCATTTTAATTGCAAAATATAATTAAAGACTAATTAATAAAACTTTATATTGTTTATTAGGCAATCCAAATAAATCTTAGCTTTTTCCTGATTGATCAGTATAGATTTGATAACAATGTGATTAGAAAATGCACAATTCAAGGAATAACAATTTCATTGGGAAAAAGAAGGTATTGTAATTTCATATTATTAAGTTTAGTACTTAGGTTTTATTTGCATATAGGAATATTACATGTTAAGCATGGTTAAAAGTATAGCATAGGAAATAAATTCTACGATTCAATATACAATATTTCAAATTGTATTGCAGCTCGATGGCAATTTTCTATAAAATATTTAATATTCCTCATATGTTTATACAAATTCAGATATTTTGAACATACCTCTATTTTATATGTAAAGAAAACCAATATGATAGTGGAACCACATTCTTAAGCCAATAAACATCACATGACCCCCACTTCTTATGCTTGTGTATAACTGTTGTTAAAACAGGCAAAACTCAATATATGTATTGCCACACACAACAAGCTAGAGTAATCAATGGATGCCAGAAGGCTTGTGCATAAAATCCCCATCTAGTGCCTACTCATCCAATATCCCCAGACTAGTTTCTGGCTTGTGGCCTTCGTCAGTGAGGAACCTTGGATCTGAGAGCTTTGCGCCTAAATTCTTGTTATTGTATTGCCGAATATTGAAGTGATAGGGTGTATCATTTATTATAAAAATATTAACTATTTAAAAACAATTGTATTTAACATTATATATATATGGTGAATTTTACAATGTTGTCAAGAATGCATTGCATACTTAAATTTTCAAAATGTTTGAGATATGAAACCTTAAAAAAGTTTTTTTTTTTTTGTATATATATAATTACAATAACCAATACAATAATTTTTTAAAAATAAAGTTCAATAAAATTTATCTAATAATCTTTCTCCAATATTATTGAAATTAGAAAATAAGTTGTATTGCTGGAACAAACAAAGTCATTACAAATGAAATAAATTAATAAAAATTAAATGCATCTGTTTTAACTACTAAAAAAATTAATGAGTTCAAAACTTTTATTGTAAAATAATAAAAATTCTTGAAAACGTATTGCACAATTAATAAGACAGCACTTATAACTAATAAATTACAGTTACATATTAGGTGCTATAACGTTAGTTCCAAAACCAATGAAGGAATAAAGGATCTCATTTTAAACAAAGTATGTATGCAAACTTAAGTTACACAAATATTAATGTCAAAAATACTCCTAAGTTTCAGTGAAGGAATATAATAAATGAACAATACCCCTAGTCTTCAATTTTATATTATGTTTATTTTTTTATTAAGATTTGACTTCAGTCTGTACATTTTTATTTTTTTATCTTTTTTTTTTTTTAAAAAAAAACAACATAATAATAATAACAGCATTCATCTGAATAAAAATATTTAAACTTAATCATTTTGAAAAAATTAATATACAGAAAAAGAGTTAATGACGATATCATTAAAACATGAGTAAAATAGTAAAGAAAGCCATCGGAGAGAACAAAAGTCTTAAAACTATAAAACATCTTGCTAATAAAAGAAAAGTTATTTCAGTAATTAAAAAAAAAAAAAATTATTACTAAAAAAAGGGCCAACACGAAAGAAGAATTCTACAATAAGTCATATAATAACAAAGATATAAAAGGTAAGAAATGCAAGTACATTTATGAAGACTGAAAGAGCTCCAGAAAGTTTTGTAATTATTATAGATATTTTAAAAGTAGCAGATGAAGAACTAGAAAAATTATTGGCAAAGCTATATATCAAATTTGTAAGATGATTTAAAAAAATGTAATAGTAATATTGTTATTAAAAAAAATTAAGAAAAAATATATTAGACATTACAGATCTATCAATTTTCTCCCAGTTAGAAATCTCATTCCTATTTTTATTTAAGATATTATATATTACATAATTCTTTTAACTAGCATATTTCTCTTACTCCATTTCTGCCATCTATAATAGATTTCTTAAACACTACTATCTAATTTCAAATAGTTGCTCAAACTTACATTAGATATAAGAATTGGATTAAGAAAAACAAATTTGCACCACTCATCAACAAAGAATTTTTGATTCGGTCTAATCAAAAACAAATTAGATCAATATACAAATAATAGAGAAGTATATAAATATGCATTTAATATACACAAATACATATCTATATGTTAAAACATATATATGCATACTATAAATAGAAATACATATTAAGTGTTATAACATTAGTTCCAAAACCAATGAACAAATAAACGAGCTGCTTCTTAATCACTATTTCTTTCGTTTAAACAAAATATGTATGCAACCATTAAGCATCACATGATCACCATCTCTTATACTATCACATAATTGTTTATAAACAAGGCAAAACTCTCCATACAGTAGTGCCACCCTGTGCAATGGATGTGCTTGTGCATAAAATCCTATCTAATGCCTACTTATCCAATATCCCCAGACTAGTTTCTGGCTTGTGGCCTTCGTCAGTGAGGAGCTTTGGATCTGAGAGCACTGCACTTAGATCGTAGGATCTAATGCAACCCTCCAGCAACCATCTTTTATCTCTACTTAACTATAAAACAATGAGAATGAAATATGTTATATGTATGCAAATTGAAGTTACACAAATATTAAATTCAAAAATGAATAAATTAATTTTTTTATGAACAACCAAATTTCTATCTCTGGTAGAAATATTTCTGCAATTGCTTTCAATTCCTAGTTAAGAATTAAATAACACTAATATTATAAAAACAAAAATATAAAACATAATAAAATAATTATTGTACCACAGGTATTAAAAAATTAAACAAACTAAATCCCTACCAACTCAAATTATTGCCAAGTAATAATATTTTGAAGTATATAGCCTAAGAAACTAAAAAAAATTGTTGCACAGTCAAAACTGTCAGATATTTGCGAAAGTATTGCAATTACAATGTATAAAGTGCATAGTAGAATGTGCTATAATTATTTATTTATATGATATAATAAGTATAAAATTATCTTCTAATATATAAGTTTAAAAGCAAAAATAAGCTTCATAAGTATCTATAAATTAATAAGCCAGGAAGTTTTCTGATTTATTTTAATTAGCTACATCAATTTCATAATCTATGCTGTAATTAATTGAAATGAAATCAGTGAAGCAAAAAAGTGTCTTATTTTTAAATTTTGTATTAGGAAATTGTTGAGTGATTTCAACAATTTGTACTAGAACTAAAGCTTTCAGAATATATTGCTGTTTAATATAATTTTAAACATTTTGCACTTATATAAAAATAAACAATATACAAAAAATAATTATATATATATAGTACAGAATTATTAATAATTTTGATAAGTATCACAGAAATGTAATATTTTAAAGGCAATATTAATACCATATATTTTGAGAAGACATTGAAAATACTAAATACAATTTTAATGTATTTTCAATGCATTAAGATCGTATTTCATATTTTTAATGTTTCTCCGAATATATAATATTAATACTATCTGATAATAAAATATTCTTATTTACATTCTTAACATAGTTTAGCACTTTAAAAAAAGACAAGAATTTTATAATGAGGAGGTAAAAGATCTTTTATTTTCTTGAATTATTCTGTGATTGAATTGTCCATCAAATGCATCGTAAATTTAAAAAAAAATAAAATTTCTTTTTTAATGCTTTGTATGTTTTTTTTTGTTTTTTTTACATGATATATATATATTTAAATTGTGGATAACTAAGATACATGAACATGAAAATTATAGATGAAGAGTAATAAGTCTAGCATATTAAAAAAATTATAGAATGAATGAATGAGTAAGAATTGCCAATTTCCCATTGAATTTGAAAAGTATGAAAACACATTTTATAATAATCAATTTTGCAATCATTAATCCACTGGAATTTAAATTTTGAAGAATATTTAGATGACAGTAAAAAAAAACCCCAGTGGTAAGAATTTACGAAAGGTAATCTCCAAGAAAGCTCAGAAATAAAAATAAATGGAGATTACAATAAGTCATCGAGATTTTGACGATAATCTGGTAGTTTTTAAAATTAATACTATAGGGCTTCAGTAAATGTTATAAGGGTTATTAGACAAAAATAAAAAAAATAGGCCTGAAAATAAATATTAAAAACTAAAGTAATATTCAGCAGTTTTTCAGAGAAAAAGGAAATAAAGATTGATAATAATAAATTAGAAGTTTGTATCTATATAAATGGAAACATAAATAAAATAGATGAGATGCTTTTCTTGTAAAAAATAATTCATTATAAAATAAAATATACCTATGTGATCGAAAGAGAGTAATAAATATATTTTACCTGTAATTACTTATAAATCAGAAGCTTGGATATTTAATATAAAAGCAACATATAATCTTCTGATTACACATATTGGAATTAACAAGGATTAAAAACAAAATACTTTAAAAAGAAAACAAATAAATATTACTGGCATCACTGAATAGATTAATAAATTCATAGAGCTGGTGTGAGTTATAGTTCTAAGAAATAAAAATAGATGAATGAAGCCTTAAATTAGATCCCAAGGGATTCTAAGATCTAGGTAGAAATCTTATGTGAAGTGGATATATAAAAAAATTTGATGGAGAGATGTTGAGAAGTTATCAAATAGAGAAAGTTAATTAAATTCAAAGAGATTTGCATCTTGAAGTGAATTGATACTGTTTAAAAATGAGAAGTATATTCATTTTATATGAATATCTAATTTTTGCTATAACAGCCATTGATTACTCTGTTTAGCACAGGGTGGCACTACTGTATGGAGAGTTTTGCCTTTGTTTACTTTTCAATAACTTTTTTTCAATGATTTTACAAAAAAAAACAATAGTTTAAGATGGCTTGTTGATGATTCATTACTTTATATTTTATTACCAATTATTATAATTATATTCTTTTATGTGCTAGTATTTTTTAATTATTATTACTATTATACATTTCTCGGTTGTTCATTTAAAAAAAATGATCCAGAGATTAAAAATGGGAGTACTAATATTTCCATTTCCCATCCCATTTTTCCCTTCAGTGGAAATCTATTCAAACACTGCTCACCAAATTCTGAATTATAAACTATAACACAAATTATAAATTGCAATTTATAAAACAACAGACTCTAGTTCAAAATCCATGCATCGTGGCTCAGCTCTGTCATTTCAACCTCATATAAACTCCAAAGTGATAAGCAGATTGATTATTTTTTATTTTTAAATAATTTGGTACATTTAATTATTTTCAATATAAACAAAAAACATTTTTTTATGAATATCTTTTGCAGCAAGTTATTCTATTCCAAAAAATGTACATTACCCATTCTTTGATAATACATTTAAATATAATCATCATTTAAAGTTGTTATATAATAAATTGAATTGACTTTACCAGCAACATTACAATAAATTAGATAATCTTTTATTTATGCCTCCGCATGGTGAAATTACTACACAGAACCAAGAAATAAATAACATTTTAAAGTAACAAATAGAAAAGTAAATCAGGAATTCCTATTTTTTTTATGCATTGTTCTTCTGCTTCTGTTTGTAAAAAACTGTTTTTGGATTTTTTTGGTAATTGTACTCATGGCAAGTAAGTGCAGAAATTGGAGAAATTTCTCTCCAAAGATTTCAAAATGGATCTAGAGAATCAAAGATCTCATTGATCTATATGCTTTCATGAAATTAAATATAAATATTTTTTTTGTTAATTATTTAATTTGTAATGTCATTGTAGTCATCTATAACATTATAGCAATTATATATATATCCCCCTTTTTTTTATTGTTTTCTTTTTTTCCTTAAACAGAGGGGGTAAATAGGAGCTCCCCATTAAACCCCGTTTTGTGAGCCCCCCTGCATATATATATATTATTAGTTGGATGAATATTTATTTAAATCAACTAAAGCATCTATTTATTCTTAATTCCATAGTCCACTTAGCTAGATAATTTAATTTGTGCAGTTAGTGTCTAGAACCTAAGTATAAGTAAATATTTGAATTTTATACTTACTACTAACAATGGCCTTAATAATGCAAGTACCGAACGGAGAGTTTGTTATCGAGAAATGTTGCTAATTGGTCATTATATATTAAACACATAGAAAAGTTTTTTAAAGAAGATCATATAAAAGTACCCACATTATCAGGATTCATTGGATTAAAAGTAACAGAAATTGCAAATCGTTTATATTAACTAGTGAAACCAGAAAGCTTTTTCTTCATGTAACTTTTTTTTTTGTTAATATTTAATTTGTAAAGTTGTCATAATCACCTACATAGACTGCACATTACAGCAATATATATATTTCATTAATTGGATGTAATTTCATAGTTCACTTGGCTAGAAAATTTAAAAGTACTAAAATCAGCCACTCAATATGTATATTTGCTGACTAAGATATAATTGTAATTAGATTGTATTGTACTGCCACCTAATAATACATATAGAAAAATGATCACAACTAATTTTGTTTGAAACCTATGCTCACTTCCCTCATATTTGCACACATATATAAAACTTGAACACAGACATTCACAATAAATATGATATGTAACAAAATTAAGAGAATTCATTTTAATTGCAAGAAAGGGAGAGGGGTAATTACTAACAAAAGTAATTTAATTAAGAATAAACATGTTTGTTACCTTGTATCTAAAATTGATGCTCTAAAAGAATCTTTGGGAGATCGAAAATGAGATAAAGTAAAAGCTGGAAGCCTTTTAACACTAAAACGTTCATGTTCCCATGATAACCAATCCTCGGCTAAATTTATTTTTTTATGAACAGTACCAAATTCCATTTCTGGAAAAAATACTTCTGCAAGTGCTTTCAATTCCTAGTTAAGAATTAAATAACAATAATATTAATATATATATATAAGACTAATAAAACATAATAAAATAATTATTGCACCACTACTATTAAAAAATTAAACAAACTATATCCCTCCCAGTAATTATATATTTAAAAACTCAAATTATTGTCAAGTAATAATATACAAAAGTAAATAGCTAAAAAAGCGCTAAAAAAATTTGTTGAAAAATGAAAACTGTCAGATATTTTTGAAAATATGAAATAATAAAGTATTGCAAATACATTGTGCAAAGTAAGAGTAGAATGTTATTATTGTTTATTTATATGATATAATAAATACAAAGTTATCATTTAATATATAAATTTAAAACCAAATTTGGCAACACCTTCTATTTATTAATAAATTACAACATGATTGACATAATATGATTTAAACAAAAAAATGAAAATAATTTATAAGTACCATGAGCTAACCAATTGCACCACTGAGGCCTTTCAGAGTGGCTCGAAGATAACACATTTTAAAATAAATGGGGGCTGGTCTTTTGCTGTTCATGTGATTTTCATGATGGATTAGAATGGTTTTCAGCAGAGACATTTTGAAGCTTGGATTTTTTTCCCTTGTTCTCCATAGTTTTTCCACAATTTTTCCAAAGTATTCGGGATTGCTCTCTTGTGAAATTATTCGAGGCCATTTGGAAGAACTGAACAGTAGATTGATTTAGTCCATATTTTATGTTATCTCCAAGTGTTTTTCTATTTCTCAACTTATCTACCTCAAATTGGATTTCCCAATATTGTACTCCTAAAACACTATTCATATTTGAATTCTAGACTTTACAAATAATTCCTAATTGTACCTTTTAATTAAAATTTTCATTACACTCAACTTGCTGATTGAATGAGAGAGTCTGGTTGTTGGAGTGGGGGACCCAGAGACCTAAATCCTGGTTCTTTTGAGGGGGAGGACTAGTATGAGGGTGTTGTGGGGATTGTTGCCAACATTGATTTTCTCATTCACAAGAAGGAAAAAAACACTATTCATAGTGGTTTTAGCGTTATTGTTTATCCAAATATTATTGCAAAGTAAACTGCAGTTTGGCCTAATGATTTTAGTTGCAAGTGATTCACCCTATTTAAATTTATTATTTCCAATGTTGTTATCTCCAAGTGTTTTCCTATTCTCAACTTATCCATCGCAAATTGGATTTCTCAATATTGTACTCCTAAAATGCTACTCATATTTAAACTCTAGACTTTACAAATAATTCCTAATTGTAACATTCACTTATCTTTAATAGTTAATACACATCCTTTCCACATCCCTTTTCATATGTATCCTTCCCCTTTTACCATGTTGATCCTGAATTTCATTTTTACCATTCTTTGTAAATCTTTTATGTATTAACTGTATTTGTACCTTTTTTTGATGAATAAATTTTCATCACTGAAAAAAAAAAAAAATGAAAATAATTTTAAAATTATAAAATTCTTATTTTATTACAATATTATATAGTTAAATAATAAAACAAATATCTTGCTCATCATTGTATATAAATATTATTATTCAAATGCATTTAACAGACATAATCCCCAGCCACAATACTGAATTTAAAAAAAAATTTACAACGGATATATTTTGTACAATATCTTCAGTTTGAATACATTAGATATAACATTATATATATTGTTAGAAAAAGCAAATATAAAAGAATGTAATAAAACTAAAAAAAATAATCAGTACCTTTAAAAAAAAATTAGAAAAAAAGACTTTTAATAATTTTAAAAATGTTTATTTTTACATAGGTTTACAAATTCTAAATTTTGAGAGTTAAATGTCAGTTACATTTTTACAGACAGTTTCAGTGCAATCTTCATAAATTATAAAAAAATGATATACAACACGACTTAACCTAACTAATTCTTCATTATCAAACTTGCAAAAATAGATTCACTGATGACTTTCATTTTTACTAATTGACTTGACCTTGTCCTTCCATACAGGATATCTGCTAAAAATATATTCCCTTCTAATGGAAAAAAATAATATTTAACAATAAGTATTGTATATCAGATATTATGCAAAGAGAACATTAGTAAATTGTTTTATCAAAAAAAAATAATAATAATTTTGAAAAAATTGCAAAAAAAATAATATATAACTGAAACACAGGCTTGTTATATACCTGTCCATTAAACTATGAGGATAGTCTATCTTAATATATATCTGAGCACTTATACTATATATGTGTGTAAAGATGATAGTCTGGACCAACTGATGATTGCTGGTTTAGCATGAAATATGTATATTGGTGATTATTTATCTTTTCAGCATATATGTGTTTAGGTGTTTTAGTGTTATTAGATAGAGTGGAGAGAGGTGGGTGGTGTGAAAGTCTGTGCTCATATACCCTATATTAAATATATAATATAAAAGAACAAAGAGAAAAAGTGACTAAGATGAAGGACTAAGAAGTTTTTTCAAAGTATAAGAAAATTAAAATCAATTGTTATAATAAATATGATTATAAGCTTCTGCAAAAAATTGTAATATTTGTATAACAAAGTAGAAAAAATACTGTAGCTTGTGGCAACAGATATGACAATGAAATAAATTTGATTTTTCATTATAATCATTACTTACAAAAAATGCATATTTTTATAAACAAGTAGAGAATAACTAGATTGAAAAAAAATAGAGATAAAATTGCTTATAAAGTAGACAGAAGACTTATTCTACATTACAAAATAGACCATTATTTTACAGCATTATAAATGATTTATATAAAAAAATATATATAAAATACTATATACTTACAGATAATATAAAATATTACGTCTGGAATTTCATATTTACAGTTGGTTAGATTCTAAAAAGTCAAGGCAGACTCATATTCCAAAATATGAAACAAACCATTATTTTACAGCATTATAAATCATTTATATATAAAAAAAATATGAAAAATATTATAACATCTAAAATACAAGAAATAAATCCTTTATGTTGCTTATTCAAATTAAAAATAAATCATAGATATAATAAAATATCTTTACTAACAACAAAATGTTATATAACAATAGCTGTAATATAGTCATATAATCATCACAAATATTACAGCTATTGTTATATATCATTTTGTTGTTAGTAAAGATATTTTATTATAGAAAAATATTATATATTTACAATTGATAGATAATATTACCATCGAAGCATCATATAATATTATGACTGTTTTAGGTTCTAAGCCCTCGGACTTACACATAATAAGCATCGGATTTATGTTTTTTATTTTAGAAAAATTAAAAATCACCGTTCATTCTTTTCTGAAATGTTTAAAAAACGAAGAAGAAAAAAAAGTAAAAACAAAACTCCCTTTTATTAAAACATATGTAAAAATACAATTGTCATCCTATAAAAAAAAAATACCATTGAAAAGCCGATTCAATAACAAAAAAGCAATGTATTACACATATATGTAGCCTTAGCCAATCACTCGCTATAATGATTTAAATTCTATGATTAGTCAAATTTTTAAAAAACGTCATGATCAGTCAAATAGACCAACTTTAAATTTTCAATGCTTTTTTTTATTAATTTATTTACATTTGACTGTACAAAAATCATACAATAATAATGTGAAAGGCTGAAACCTTTGACCGATGCACCTTAAAAATGCTTATGGGACAGCCAATCAGATGTAATAATGACTACATGTGGAACTCTCAATTCAAAAACACGAGCCTTTCGCGTTATTATTATATCATCTGCTTGCGCTTAATAAATTTAATACATTTACATTTGTTATTATCATTTCATTAGATTTGAAAATTGCTTCATAGTAAATCTAAAGATTTCACGTTGTTTATTTATATATAATATTTAGTGAATTAAATGTGAAGGTGTTTTAAGCTTCACACTCTTAGTTCAGAATGTTTGAGTCTGATTTATTTATATATAAATTTAAGTAGAGAAGAAGATGGGTTCCATCTTTTCTTGTACTTCTGGCTTGTGATTTTGAATTGAGAGTTCCATGTGCAATCATTATTACATCTGATTGGCCGTCACATAAGCATTTTTAAGGCACATTGTTCAAAAGTTTCCGCCTTTCACGTTATTATTATATCATCTGCTTGCACTTTATAAATTTTAAAAATCATACAAATATATTATAATACAATAATTATCTGCAAACATTATTTACTGTATATAACTTCTTCAGTACTGTAGTCCTTTGTAACAGCAACACACCTTGTTATGAATACTGAAATTCATAGATGATAATGAATTATACATTTTTAAGCATAAACGTGAAGATACATGGTGTGTGTGTGTATATATACAAAGTTCTGGCTGATACATTCAATTCACTCTATATTTCTATCAATATTGGCTGGAGTAAGCTTATAAATATTAAAAGCTTAAATTCATTTGACAACTTGGGTTTGAAGTAAAAGAAGACTTCCTTTTACTTCAATAAAACCCTAACAAAAGAGCTATTATAAGATAATAACGAAAGCTTGTTTAGCCTCAGGAGGATTGACAATTAAGAGTAATTGATAGATTCTTGGCAATAACAAAAGACAAAAGTTATTTCAGGTTACATAGATATAATCTCATTATTTCTATTTTTTATTACAATAACAATCCAACCCTGAAAATATTAGTTCAACATATATACTCTATACCAATGTTTCCCAACCTGTGGTACGCATAACACTGGTGGTACGCGAGTTGCTGGTTGGTGGTACATGAAAAATAATCATTAATGGCGGACATTAAAAAAATCATAAAAATATATAAACGTTTTTTCCTATAATTCATAAAAATTATTTTAATTAATAATATTATACAGTAAAGTTGTTAATATGTACAGTCGATAATGATCTTTAATGTTAATGATAAAATTGAAAGTATGATTAAGAAATTAGATTTTTGGAAACAGTAATATATATAAGTATCGAAAACAATCAACTGGAAGTAATCGAAACTCTACATATTGTTTTGTTTGAAAATAACGTTAGTCTGTCTCAAGATATACGAGAAAATATAATAGCACATTTAACAGGATTAAAATTGTCTTTCATGGAATATTTTCCAAAACCCAAAAGCACAAATGATAATTGGATTTCAAACCCCTTCTATGAAGAAAATTTAGAAAAAGCTACATCATTATCAATAAAGGATAAATAAAATTTAATAGAATTATCATGTGACAGAACTTTACAAGTAGAATTCAAACGACAAAAAACAAAACATTAAAGAATATGAACAACATTCAGAGAAAGCTCTTAAATTATTACTATCGTTTACTAGTACGGACTTAGTAGGAAGAGCTTTTTCTTCATACATATTTTTAAAAAATAAGTATCGAAACAGATTGAATGCAGCTGTAGACTTAAGGGTATACCTCGCATCTTTTGAACCAAATTTCAAAAAATTATGTTGTTCAAAACAAGCACAAAGATCTCATTAAATTTATTTTATAAAAATATTTGATTATGATAAGAAAATATACTAATTAGTTTTTTATAATTTTGTGTTTTTATTAAAACCATTTATTAGTAAACGAAATATGACAAAATAGTAGATAAATAATGAGTCGGATCAAAGCAAATCAATCTAAATTATTTAATTTGATAGAATGTATCAGAAAAGGATCATGCCCAGAAATTAGACTCTCATTAATTCTTGATCATCTATTATGGATTACTAGATGTAAGCTAGTATTTAATCATCAAAATTTTAATCCTATTAACTTCATAATGAACAATATAAAGAAAACAAGAACAAGAGATAGCCTGATAACCCCCGAGGTTATTTTTACCATAACTTGGGACATGCTGGATTTATCCTCTCCATGGCCTAACCAATATCAAGATGCTTCGAAAAAGAGAAAACAGACTCAAATTCGGGAAAACCAAATGAAGGAATGAGAAAACACTTTGAACAAAATATGTACCAAATAACCTTTAATGTAATAATGTAATCTTTAATAAATTATTTTGGAAAAAATATGAAACTTTGAACAAACACATACATATAAATATGTTACAGTGAGTTTATAATTTCAGTGAGTTTATAATCTGGCGTGATGTTTAGGCGTGTTTCAATGTAATTTGTCTCATTATGAGATGTGAATACATACATGGTCACCCTATAATATTTATAATGCAGATAAAATAACACACTCACAATAACAAATTTCATGAAATACAATCATTTTTACGAAGTGGTACAATTTAGCGTGATGTATTACCATGTGGTACGCGAGCCAAAAAAGGTTGGGAAACGGCTGCTCTATACAATTGTATATTTAAATATCCAATCAAAAAAGAAGTTCAATCAATATCTATAAAGTATTAAGCCAAATAGTGAATAGTTTTAATTTTTTCTATAATAGTACAATACTTCTACTTAATTCATAATCAATGCTATAATTAATTCAACTAAAATCACTGGAAGAGAAAAAAACATTTTTTAATTTTAAATCAGGGAATTCTTTTGATTGTAGCGGATTTTGAATTTATGATTATTTTTGGATTGCTTTCTAGAATTAGTGCCCTCAGCAGATAAAAGCCAGCAAAGATTAAATTCTGATATGAAATAATTTCTATTGATATGTCAATAAAAATAAATTATTGTATTTTACTGTTTTAATTACTGCTTTTTAGAAATTTTGTACAATAGAACTTCAATATCCACTAATTCAACTATTCACTGTCCAAAAAAAAATAGTAAACAAAAATAATAATTTATAAACAAAACAAAATTTTTATAATATGCTTAATCAATTTATTATCACTTAGATATATTTTTCACACTTTCCCATAATGTTTTCATCAATACTTTATTTGTAAAAATTGTATATGTATTTCTTTTTTTTTCTAACTTTTACTACTAAAAAATTCTCATTGACATTTGGATTGCCTTACACTCAAATTTCGAAATGATAAAGTTTAAATTAAGGGAAGAAAATTTTAGTTAAAACAAAAAAAAAATAATTGCTTCCAGCATGTTTTAAATAGCTTAGGGTTTTCCTGAAGATTTGTGTGATGACATTTTAGTTGTATTTATATATTGGACTATTTCAATCATCTAATTAAAATGTCTTTAGAGAAATTAACTTTACTTAAATATTCCAATTACATACAACTGTTAGTATATGCACAACATTTTGAGAGGTAATATCTCCTGTCTTCTTCAATTGTTGCTGGCCTGACCAGTGAAAGTATTAGCATGAGAATAGAATATAGACCTGTAGATCCTTGAATATTGAATTTTAAGGTAACGTTCTAACCACCTGAGTTTTTGAAAGGATAGCTCAATCGGTTAGAGCATTATCTTAAAATTCAATATTCAAGAATCTAAGGGTCCCGGTTTGATTCCCATGCTAATACTATTACTGGTCAGGCCAGAAACTCCTGAAAAAGATAGGAGAATAATACCTCTCGAAACGTTGTGCATATACTAACCTGTGTGCTATTACTAACAATTGAATGTAATTCAAAGTTTAAATAAAATTAATTTTTTCTAAAGACATTAATACTTAATATTAGATTATATAAATAATCCAATACATAAATACAATCAAACAGTAGCTATTTTATACAATAATATAGTGAATTTAATTTATTTTTAAAAAAGAAAAATGCTGTTAATCACACAGGAAAGAAGAACGCCTCTAAAAATATTTTAGTTTGATTTTAAATGCAAAGCATTTTCTATTTTTATTAATTATCAAGAATTATGTAAATTATAATATATAGATGTATGTACATGTACTTTATATACGTAAGTTAAAATGGCTACAGAAACAAATTTGATTTTAATTGAAAAGAGACTCTTTGATTCTTCTTTAAGGCAATAAAAAAACTAAGCAGACCAAATTCCTCATGCCCATTCCATATATTCTTATCATTATAGCTGTTATTTGTATGTGATTATTCACATGATAAATGAACATAAATGGGTTCCTCACCAATAAATATCAGCCAGAGACAAATGATATTCTACTAAAAATGGCAACAAAGATAGATAATGCTAAAAAGCAACAATTCATCAGTTAATCTTCAATTGAAACAAGACAATGTATAAATAAAAGAAGGAATATGAAAATATTTATAGTAACCCATTAAAAAGAATTGAATATATGGAGTTCTATAAAATGATATAAAAAAGAATTAATAATGATATACGGAAATAATTATGAATTGGCAAGGTAAGCTATAAAAAAAGAATAAAGATTTCAAAAGTATAAAACAATATTTTGGTACTGGAAGAAAAGTTATTTCAGCAATAAGAAAAAAAAATGGAATTATTACTTAAAAAAGAGATGGCGTCGTGAAATATGTGGAAAGAGTTCTAAAACGAATTATACAGTAATAAAGAAACATACAATTAATCCTTACAATTCTATATTTTTTGAATGGTCAAACATATGAGACATAACTCATGCAATTGAATTATGAACACGAGGAAAACTCCAGGAATTGGTAGAATTATTATTGATATAAAAAAAAAAGAGGTGAAAAAATAAAAAAAAATTATTGGCAAAGTTATACCCTAAATACCTAAATTATAAAGATACACTAGACAATTAGAAGACTACAGTAGTAATATTAATATTTAAGAGTAGTGATAAAACATATATAAATTACAGACTTATCAGTGTACTATCAATTCTATACAAAACCATTACTAGCATAATTACAATTCGTTTTCACCCCCAAAAATAATAAGCTGGATTTAAAAGTGGTTTTAAGAGAATGAATTACATTCAAATATTAAGAGAGGTTATAGAAAGGATGAATAAATATAAATTACCAGTATGCTTCGGATTTAGAGATTACATAAAGGCATTTGATTCCATGAGTATTTCTAGTGATTAAATCAAGATGTAAACCTAATATATTGTCATATTCTGAAGAATATTTATCAAAAAGCAATAGTAGTAATTAGATTCCATAATGATACTAGAAAAATTAACACTGATAAAAATGGATGAGAATAAGATCTCGGACATTTTTTACACTAATTTTACAAGTAGTATTTTCTGATTCAAAATAGGAAACTAAGAGAATAAAAATACATGGAGATTTTGCTAATGATCTGACTGCTTTTCAAATACTGCTTCAGAAAATATTGCAAGAGTTATCAGATGGAAGTAAAAAAGAAGATTAAAGAAATGCTAAAAAAACCAACGTAATGTCTAATGGTTTTTCTCAGAAGAAAATAAAGATTGATACAAATGGAAACACAACAGATAAAATTAATCATAGAATAAAACTTGGATATAGTGCTTTTAATGAAAATAATATTAAAAGGAAATATGCCTATGTGTTTGGAAAGAAAGGTTTTTAATAGATATTTTACTCGTTCTTACTTACAAATCTGAGACTTAGATTCTCAATAGAAGACTAATGCAGTAAAGTGAAAAGGTAAAAAAAATCCAACAGCAAATCCGTTATATAATCATTATTTTGTGACCATACTAGTGAAAAAAAAAAGAAAATTCAAATAATACAGTTAGAACACCCTTTTCCAGGTGAAATGCTTTTAATTTATTAATGAAATATTCTTTGCTATAAAAAATTCAATACATTATCATCTATAAAATAATCCAAATAACTAACTAAATAAAAAATTATATAATCATCAATTGCTAGAGAAAATCTGATATATACATTAAAATTGCAACAGATATAAAAAGTTATGGAAATTTTAAATGAAATCAGTAATCTCAAGATTTATTTATATTTGAACTTTTATTAAACTTAATGAGCTTTCATATAAATGAAAATATATTTAAATATCGCTTTGGAAATCATATTTGCAATGACAAAAATAGTCTCTTGGCTAGGAATATAATAGATCAAAATGATAAGAATTATATAATTATTGTTAGAACTCACTAATGTTAATACAAAAACTCATAGCATTTAATTTTTATAACTTATATTATTATAATTCATTCATATTAATCACATACAACATATAGTAAAATAACTTTAAATCAAACATCGTTGGTTCCTAAGTCTTTTTGGACTAGCTCCCCGTTTTTTCAAATAAAAAAATAATTCAAACATAGTACATTTATTACCCATCCCTTGCTATAAACTACTCATTTCTTTGCAACATCCATAGATTGACAAAACTTAAAACCAAATACTAATACAATATATATATATATTGAAACAAAGATTTTTATGAGTAAAATATGTGAACAATATATTTAGAATTCATCTATGCATACATTTGCATGCTGTTAGGGTTAGAACTATGTCTGACATTTCAAGTGAATCATACTGGTTATCATCTAGTGGTAGAAGACATTTAAGGATGTTGCAGCGATGCCCAATTAATTTTTAGAAGATCTCTGCAATATTCTTGAATGACTTCAATACATGAACAAATCCTTAAATGATCCAGTGAAAATGTTATAATATTAATATCAGACAAATGTATACAAAGGAAACCCAAAATATATGTTAATTTTAATGGTCTATTGCATATAAATACACTGAACCAAATGCTTTATCCACTTCAAAAGCACCATCAGAAAATTCAAAATTACAAAGTACGATTTTAAAGATTTTAAAAAAAAATTGTATTAAAAAATTTTTGTACTTTATTTTTATTTTATTTATTAAGAGTAAATGCCATAACACACATACTCAATTAAAGAAAGAAATTGTAAAAGCATTTTTAATATAAAATAAGATTTACTTGCAAATAGTTCCTTTTTATTTTGTTGATTGTAATTTATTCTTTTTAATTAATTGAGCCCTGACCAGATTTTTTTTTTTTTTTTAATTAAGATTAAGCGGTTGATAGAGATTAACACTGGTCAAAACTTTTTAATTAAAGATTAGGTGGGAGATAACAATTCATATAAATAGCCCTGGGTTTTATTCTTATTATTTTTATTCTGATTCTTATGTGGATCGCCAACATTGAATTTTTTGCTGCTATTAATATTTGCTGCTTGCTTTGTTCAGAAAGAATTGCTTGGCTATTTGCAAATAGAAGTAAATACATTATAACATTGAAAATAGCAACCATTTATCCGGGATGCAGAAAATACTGTAAAGAACCTTAATAATAATATGCAGTGCTTAATAAACCCAAAAACAAACTCCGGAGCTACCTAAATGTGCCTTCAAGAACATGACATAAAAGCCTAGTCCAGAACTGATCCTAAAGATTGCCTTCAGACTCCCGATCGGATAAAGGAAAATCAAAACCTTCAAGATGAACCCCAATGTAGACATGAACTTTGCATATCCCACTGGAAAAAATCAGCTGGACAGGAAGATTATGCCTCGAAGGTAAACTAGCATTTTCATATCATAACCAGGGTTTAAATCTTTTGTTTAAATCTCTATGTTAGGATCTCAGCTTAATTTACAAAAAAACCTGCACCTATATATAATAAGACGTATAATCCTTTAAACATCATTATTTTATCATCTAGTTTATTTACTATATGTATTGAGTCTTAGTTATAAGATTGCATATTTTAAATTTATTTGTTTGAGAGTGTATTGCAAGTTTATATTTTAAACTTAGTGTTTTTCTCTTTTACATTACTAACCATTGATAAATGCTAGGGCAGATATTAGTAACTTTCTTTTTAACTCACCTGTCCCTTGTTCTTTTGTTATAATTATTTTAGATAATCTTGGTTTGCCTTTCCTGCAGACCATAAATCTTTTGGCTGGTGAGATTAATCAAGTGTATTGTTCCGTTTTTCTTAATCAGTAGAGATTTTTGTTTTTCCTATGTTAGGGGTTTTAAATGTGGCCTTTTATGAATGTTTGCAGGCAAATGACAATCCTATTTTGTCCCAATGTTCTGCCGGGTTTTAGGAAAAGATCGCTCTGCGCTGTTCATTGAATTCCTTACAAGATCATTCTTTTTTTTTATTTTTTAATCTCTAACTAAAGGAAACTAAAATTTGTTATATTAATCATTAGCAGGAAGACATTATAAATCCCTTTTAATTCTTGGGTGAACGAACTGATCTGCCTAAGTGTTTGATGCCAATACTCTCATACACTCTCTGATAAACCCGCTGCAGAAATTTAGGTCAAATTTTCATAATTTGTTTGACTAATATTTATTTTAGAATTTAATAAACTTTAAAATTATTTATAATTATTTTTGGCTAACGTTTGTCTCTGTGTCCTGTTCCTCAATTGTCTGAACAACGTTAAAACTCTCTTTCTCTTGCCAAGTCTAACTGGTAGCATTGATAATCGTAGTTAACTTTTCGTCACCATAAATTAAATTTTCTATGTGATGATGTTGATGGGATGTGATGCACTGTGACTTCTCATTACACGGAATCACGAAACTCTCAACAACTATGCCCAGAGAAAGCTGTTATCCACTTTACCTTCCCTTTCCAGTCTCCACCCTATATTTTCCCATATCCTGCTCCATCTCATTTCCACAACACATCTTTGTCAACTCCATGGTCTTTATATCTAAATCGCCTTTATCTTTTCCCAAACCCAGCATAAAAATCAATAACCCACTTTCAGTATAATCACTTTGCTTATTCTGCCACAATTTTATTATTTCTACTCTTTCTGGTTTCGAGCATTTACATTCAATTAACAGATATCTAATATTTTCTATACTTTCATTACACAACTTGCAAAATGACCCATAATTTTTCCATTTATGTGTATATTCCCTTATAGCTAAAGATCCGTTCGAGTCTTAAACAGTAAACTACTTTCCTTGCTATTATCATAAATTAATTCACACCCAATATTCTGTTTACTTCTATAAATATTTAAACTCTTTTTACTCTCCATACTAGCTCTCCAATTCCCTATTCTTTATTAATGCATCTATTCTTCTATCCCATTCCTTAATACTATAACACTCAACAATTCTCCTAACACAATCATCCCACCTTTTGTATAAGTATATTGACATAAATTTTTTATCTAAATCTTCTGCATATCGCAGTACTTTTCACACCCATCTTGTTGCCTGCCCTTTATTCATAGCCCAATTAAATACTACTTTGGCTATCCTTTTATTATCCATAAACTGCAATCAACTGAACATATTCATTTTGCTTTTTGCATCTGTCATATAAAAACTTGACCATTCCATTTCTCCTTGAATTGCCTCCTTTGCCGTTTACACTTCTGCATCTAATGCATGTCTTCCTATTTCTCTTTGTACTTTTTCTAAATAATTTAACACCTCTTTACTAAAACATAATGCATAATTACCATATGCTAACCCTGCTACTGCCACTTCCTTCCATACAATTCTAGCTACATAATATTTATTATGGGAGAACACTATTAATTTCTTTATCAATCCCTTTCTTTTCTTTGCTTCATTTATCAATTTTTTCTCCCATTCGTTCAAGCAATTTCTCTGATTACTTAAGATGATTCCCAAATAGTTATATCTATTCACCACACTTAACTTTATATCCCCCAGTAAAAAATTTTTGCCTTCTCTTTCCCCAGTATTAATCATCATTACTTTTTGATTTTTCTTCACTAAATTTAATCCCCATCTCTTTATCTTCCTTGAACATGTCCTCAGCATAACCTCCTTATCTCCTTTCTGCACACAAAAAAACATTATCTGCAAATAAAAGACCTGACAATGTATATACTCCCTTGCCACCTATTAATGATATCTCTACCCCTCTTCCTAGTCTTTCTATTCCTCTCTCCATTTCTCTCAAATATAACAAAAACAAAATAGGTGACAAAGGGTATCCCTGCCTTAGTCCCACCCCATTTTTATCCTTAACTGATTCTATATTCCTTAATTGATACTCTAGTAATTATTTTTCATATAATTTCTTAATAATATCCACTAAAGCTCCATCCATTCCCAAATTTACTAAACTTACCCATAATCTGTTTCTATTTACTCTATCATACGCCTTCTCTATATCTATAAAAACCATATATAACTATCTACCAGTATTCCTACTCATATCCATAAGTTGTGTAACTACAAATAAACTATCTCCTATATGTCTATCTGAACAATAACCTCCTTGCATTTCTCTCGCTATATTATTTTCTTCCATCCATTTTGCAAACCTTCCAGCCACCATATATAACAAAACTTTATATAACACTGACGTTACCGCTATAGGTCTATAATTGTTCAACTTTCTATGATCCTTACCCTTCCCTTTAAAAAATAGCTTTACTCTCTCCCCTACAATCCTTCTTTTAATGTATTTCCAAAAATTTTTACTTCCATCTCTTCCACTTTTATTAATATCTTCCAACAGTTTACTATTCAATTTCATTCTCTCTATATAAATTATCTATTTTAGCCAACTTCTTTTTTTTTAAGTACTTTTCCCATTTAGTATTTCTTAATAGCATACTTATATTCTCTGCATGCTTTTTTCCTCTCTTTTACACATTTACTAACTCTCACTTTCCTATTACTTTTATTCTTCTGAATATTCTCACCTAAAGCCCTATTTGCCACTTTTTCTATTTCACCTCACTAGTCCTTATACTCATCCCCAACCAACTCTTCCATGGTTTCTTCAACATTTATTTTATAGTCTTTTATTCTCATCATTCACTCTCCATCCACATCTTTCACTATCCTTTCTACTTTTATTATTATTTTTCATCACATTTCTAACCATTTCTATTATAAAGAAGTTATGACCATTACATACTCTCTCCTCATTATCAAACATCTTAATTTTTCCGTATTTTATTCATTCCCTCTTTCTCTACTAATACATAGTCTATTGTATGAAATATATTATTTCTAGACCATGTGTATTATCCCTCAGATAAATTTCCAATGGTCAAATTCACCCTCTGACAAAAACTCTTCAAAATCTGACCATTCTTATTACTTACAACCATCAATTTCTTCAATATGCCCATTTATATCCCCTATAATCATTATTCTCTTCCCCTTTTCTTTGAAACTCTGTATATCCCGAACTAAGAATTCGTATATGCTATCGTTCCACTCCATAGTTGGACTATCACCAGTGGCTATATACACTATAGCCACCATCTATTCTTGTCTTCCTAACCTTATCTCAAATCACAAATGTTCTTGACATTTAACAGTATTTAAAGATTTTTTTGACATAATTCCTATACCACCATTCCTTTTTTCTTTTCTATTTATACCCTCCCATATCACATCTTCCAGAAAAAGTCCTTCTTCTCTTAGATGTGTTTCCACTACTGCTAATACCTCAAGCTCTTCATTTTTAATTGCTTTGTTTAATTCCAGCCACTTTTCTGGTCTCCTACCACCTTGCATATTCAAATACCCAATTTTAATAATTTCTTCTTTCCTAACTACTCTTTTATAAATTCTTTTGACTCTTTCTTCTCCATTACATTTATAAATAACTTGCTTATCATTAATTTTACAGACCCATTCCCTCTCCACATTTACATTTATATCTAAATCAGCTATCCTTTCATTATTACTCACATTCTGTCCATTCTTCTTTCTGATAACACTGCCATTTAAAAACCCACCCCCCTTTATAGGTTTCCTGTACTATATTCTTTATAAATCAAATTCCCTAAAACTTCACTTCCTTCTTTTTCTAAGTGCAATCCATCTTTACTATATAACTCCCCCTTCCAATAAAAAAATCCCACACATCCATAAACATGACATCATTTCTCTCGCACAATTTTTTTAATCTCTCATTTATAGAACATGTCCTATCTAATATATACCTCTTGTCAAATCTTGGTAATAATCCAACTATTCCTACTCTTCCTTTAATCTTATTCAAATTCCTAATCAATTCTATGTACCTCATCCATTACTCTCTCTGATGGTTCTGACAAATTATTAGTCCCTACCATAACATACACATCTCTACTCCCTTGTTTCTTTACTTTATCTGTAATATCCCTAATTCTAGTTCCAGGCAAACACCCTCTTACATACCTGTTTCTATTTTCCCTTGCAAATATATCTCCACATTCTCTAATTAATGAATCTCCTATCAATACTATCTCATAGTCTACTTTCTCTGCTTCATCCATAACATTCTCTATCACCTTCTGGACTTCTTTATCTATTTCTTCCTTATCATTACTACCCAATAATAACTTCATCTGCTCACACTTCATCTCTAACAATTTTGCTTTTACATCCTTTACCTCTTCCTCTATCTTACTTATTCTTTGGCTAGTCATCTCCATTTCACTAGTAATTTTTCCATCCATATCTCCTGTCCCTTCACTACAACTATATTCTATCCTATCTCCCTCAATTACATTTTGCTCCATTTCTCCTGACTTTCTCCTTAAACCAACTACACTTAGAAACCACTTTTTCACCTCTTTTATCACATTCACACACTGTCTACATAACCATAAACCTGTTATTTCCTTCCTACTCTTATTTAAACATTTCAAGTGAAAAACTTCATCATATACAGTACACTCTACAACAGCACAGCTAATTTCTTTCTAACCCTTATATATGCATTAAGTTGTTTTTCTCTTCACTAGTAAAAATTTGTAATTATAAATATGCGACTTTTTTTTGCATTAAATAATGAAGCTATAATTATACTATAATATGTAATAGGTCTGCTTAGCACTTTGTGTACAATAAATCACAACAGTCATTCACAAAGCTATGAGTATGAGATTCGAACATTAAATCTCGAGAGCACTAAGCAGACCTATTACATATTATCGTATAATTATAGCTTCACTATTTAATGCGAAAAAAAGTCGCATATTTATAATTATATATGCATTGTGGAATACAAATACAATCCATATTCTTATTTTCCAAGTCACCCACTTTATATTTGACTTTATACTTCCTATCCTTCTCTTCAAACCCCTTTTCATGGAAGGATACAAACTTTACTTTCTTTCAATAATGATCGATTGATAACCACGAGTTTTCTGACCATAGGTCTTCAAAAGTATCTTTTTCATCATATAAATCACCCCCTTTCTTAAATTAATAAATAAAAAATTTTTTTAGCAGCAAACTTATTAAAAAATCAACTAATCTTACATACAACTTAGTTATAAAATATCCTCACATTAACACACATTCAACAAAATATTTTTTTTTTTTAACTTCTATATTTAAAATGGCGAACAAATACTTTCTAAACGTTAACAATTCCCAATCTTTCCAAATTCAATTATATCTATTTCTCGTAATTACAATTTTCTTTCACTTTCATACAACAAATAAACAATCTTTATATCGACGATCTCAGATGATTTATCGCATAGAAAAATAACAATTTCAACTTATCTTTTCACACAGAGTAAAAATGGTGCCCTCAGTGATCAAAAGAAAATCGGAGTGACTGGTACAATACTTTCTGATATATTTTTTTATATAAACAAAAAAAAATAATAAAAATGTCAAATATTTACAAAAATACTTTATCTTTTCTTCACCAAAATCTAATTCAAAAAATTCTACAAACTTCAGACCAATTGCTATAAATATCTCCAACTATTAGCCCAAATTCTTTTCCTTTAAAAAAAAAATATTTTCACTTTGCTTGGAAAAACTTTTTTTTTGATAAATAAAACTTATTAAAAGATAAAATAAAACATAGTACTCATATTAATTAGACTTATTAATTTACATGTATTTACTTAAATATATTTTTTCTTTAATTATTTCAAAATGATTGCATATATAAATTTAATTGCTGCTGTATGTTTACTTCCTTTTTTTAAATATTAACTAAATCATAATTCTAGTTCAAATAATTAATACTGATAGTCCTAAAAATCAAGAATTCTTGTAATTTTATTCAAATGATAGAAGTTGTTAACCTAAAGGGAGCAAAACTAATGATATTCTATCAATAAAATATTTATCATTCATTAATTTCTTTGCTGAAGGTTAATTGAAGTCACTGGGTAATAGGATAATGTAACCAGCAGTAATAATAATTATTGTTGGCAGTAGCTTGTCTTGACTTGTAAAATCCCTAACATAATTTATAATCAATTTCTTTATTAAAAAAAATTACCTGCAATAAAATAGCTCCATGACTCCCATCACGAGGTGGCTTTGAAAAATGTACAAAAAGTTCATCTCCAACTCCAAGAGCTTCTAAACACAACGCATATGAAATATCCACTAGAAGGCTGGTATCTAAAATAAGAAAATACTTCACAATGTCATGTAATAACAAAAAAAAGAATAATATAATATGGTTCTATATCTTAATCTTAAAAGCTTAGTTACTGGCAATTGTAATAATGTTCAAATAAAATATAATTGTTACTTAAAAGGGTTATTTACACATATTCAAAAAAAAAAAAAAAATCATAATTATATAAAAGAATTTTTTTAAATTCTTCAGTGGAAAAACAGCAATATTTATTTCATAAGCTAAGTAATGTTATATATAGAGTTCATAAAAACAAACTCTTAACAAGCTTCAAATTAGGTCATATGACATCTGACTTGATTTTTATCAAGCTAAGTAATATATTAAACTTTATAAAACATCATAATATACATTATTAAATATTAGGACAAATAATTTTAAATATCTCAAATTAGCTAAAGTTAAAATAAATAAAAAAAAATAACTATTATTATTATCATCATTAGTTATCTGTCAAAGTTAAGTTCCCATGCAACAATTTAGCATAAATCCCAACTATTATTTCACACACACATACACAAAGATCAGTGTACATAGTAATAATAATATTGTTAATTGCACTAGAGATTAAGTGATGTTTAAGCAACCAAGTGGTTTGTTGAGCATTATAGTTTCAATTAATTGTCCAATTAAGTATTTAAAAAAAAAAAACTGTATTCAACCGAGAATCAAACCAGGAACTTTTAGTTTTAAAGATTGCAATTATATCATTGTGTTAAACAAAGCAGGGCTCGAAAGAACACAAAATATCCAATGACTCAAGCAACAGTGATTATGGCAGTTCTAAATGACCAAATTGACTTTTTAAAAAAAAAAATGTTATTCAAAAATCATTTTCAATAAAAATGGTTCTTATAAATATCATTATGAAACTTTTAAAGATCTTAAATAATAGAGAGAAATGATTCTCTTCTAATAATAAAAACATTATTCAAAAATGTTCCTCCTACCAATTATAAATTCTGAAGCTCAAGACTATTAGAATTCTTACATGTCCAAATCCACTAATCTCCATTAAAATTGTAATAACTTTCAAAAATCCAGACATATCAATTATTGATAAATCATCACAAACTTTTAAAGATTTTTTAAAAAAAAAAAAACAATCTTTATTTAACACCATTTACAAATGATTATTTAAATTATATAATTTTCCTTCTAATGAAGTTTCCTCTTATTTCTTCTAAATCTTTATTTTAAAAAAAGTGCATTTCTATCTTTCGCAGAGACTAATATCTGGTCATTATAATTAATTTCTGTTATAACTTTTTAATGATTCAAATCCCTAATACTTGTGCTTTGAGAATATTTTGCAATTAAAAATAACTCCAATTTTTTGCAAAGAATTCAAAGGCATTATCCTATTCCAATACATTCACTCATTAAATCAACCTTTTTATTGCCATTTCCTATTGAGAACAAGATCTTCTACACCAGAGTATTCTCGCACCTATAATAAATAGCTTGCTAGGTTTAAATTTATAAAAGAATTTGGGTTTAAAATAAAAGAGGATCCGTTTTGCTTTAACCCCCCCCCCCTTCCATTATGAGAAAAACTTGCTTTGCCTTAGGATTTGTCAATTAGTAGCAATTTATAGTTTCTTAGTAACATCAAAAGACTTAAAGTGTTCCCCTATTTAATAGATATTATCTCCTCATATCTATATAATAAAATCCCTATAAATATTTAATTTAATATATATTATACTCTACCGGGATGACCACCCCCTACTAATTCTTCCCCTAGCTCAGCCAAGTTAATACATAAAAAATTCTGGTAATGTATATCTGATATATATTACACTAATCCTAATAAAATGTCTATAGTAAAACAATTAATAATCATGAGACTTGCTACTTAAATTGTCCAGTAAGGTACCCCCTTTTTTAACATTAAGCATATACCAAAAGGTATACCCCAAAAGAAATATCACTAAATGCTACTTTACTAAAATATTAGTGACACTCCTATGACTCACAATTAAAAAAAAAAAAACAATTATATTTAATAATAAAATTTTCTAAATTGAATTTAACTATAATACTATATTAAATTCATTTATCTAATAACGTAATTATATCTCTCTTTTACTAACATTTTATAACTTAATTTATATCTCAGATAATTACTATTACTTCTTAAAATAAATAAATTAATTGACATAACTAAATGTAAAGAGGGACTTTACATACATCTAGTTATATCTAAAAAATAATAATTAAGAAATTAATAAACAAATCAATTCTACTTTTTAAAATCATTAACTACTTTGCTTATAAAAATGGACTAAAACTAAATAAAATTATAAATTAATATTGATCACTATTTATTATCATAAAAAAACCCAAAATAATTTCTTATTACCATATATTATAATCTAATCATTTTATTTTGATGTGGTATTCTAGATATGTCTTTACTATAATCATTGAGCCAAATAAATAAAAATTTACATTACTTAATTTTTAGACTCAATATCAAATATCTTCAACAATCATAATATGTTTAATATTTATTATTTCATTTAGATTACGTGTAATAATACCCAAATATATTTAATTATTATAATGCATGTGTGGTTAGAATGATGCATACTGACTTGGAAATAACAAGAAAAGAGGCTTTCAACACTTTGTTAATTATAAAACAATATTAACAGTTTATTATAACAGTAATACAAAAATTTAAGAAAAAAATCACAAATGTATTTAGTAAAAAAAATATTTAACATCTAAAAATTTAAAAATTAACATTTTAAAAAAAAATACTTATAAGAGAAGTAAATAATTTGCACTCTGCTTTAACATAACCTACGATTATAATATAGTATTTTTCACAATTAACTTTGTGAATATTAAGATACTCTTTAATAATTCCAGATTAAAACATATCAATAACGTAGACAACTTATACATTACCATATTTTACATAATTCAAAATATATTCTGTTATCATCGTTACCTTACGCTTAATCTTTTATAATATTATAACCTAATTATAAGTCTATAATTAGACTAGTCTATGTTTATTCTTAATTATAAAATAAACATATAACTATTGAAATATTCATTATGATATGGTATGCTATTATATTAGTTACAATAATATAAATCACAATCATGCTTTATTTCCATCATCACATCTCTTATAACTCCAACATGCATTCTATAATTTGATCTCTAAAATTTGATATTAAAAAAAAACATTCATAAAATAAACATCACATGACCACCACTTCTTATGCTTGTGTATAACTGTTGTTAAAACAGGCAAAACTCACTATACATATTGCCACACACAGCAAGTTAAGAGTAATCAATGGATGCCAGAATGCTTGTGCATAAAATCCCCATCTAGTGCATTAGATCCTAAGATCTAGGTGCAGTGCTCTCAGATCCAAGGCTCCTCACTGACGAAGGCCACAAGCCAGAAACTAGTCTGGGGATATTGAATGAGTAGGCATTAGATGGGGATTTTATGCACAAGCTTTCTGGCATCCATTGATTACTCTAGCTTGCTGTGTGTGGCAATACATATAGTGAGTTTTGCCTGTTTTAACATAAAATCTTTATTTATACACTCTTTAATAGTTTATTTGTTCCACATTTAACTCTTCATGCATTAAATAAATTATCTTGTCATCTTTTGTAAGTCAAGCTATTATTCTTTGCTCAACTATACAATATGATGTAGATACCAATGTGATTTTAGTGATTATAAGTGAGGGATGGACAACTTACAAAACTATAAGAACCAATGATATCATGAATTTGTAACTTAAGGTCACATTTTCTTGTGTCTACTTTAATTTCTACCTTGGCTTCTCTTTTAAGCTCTTGCGGATTTATGAAAAAATGCTACTGCCATGAATCACAAACATACTGATTTACTTTAACTGTATTATACTTAATATTAATAACACATCCCTATCACTATAGGATTTCCTAATAAATTACTTTTCTAAACCACTAATTGTCTATCAAAACACGGTATAAATCCTAAAAACATTGCAGGTAAATATCATATATCTTTCTTAAAATAATATCCAAACTTCTTAACATTTCATACTTTGGATATACCAAAAAAAATAAAATAAAAATAAACAAATACTTTATGATATACAACTTATCATAATTATACTAAGTCAATTACCTTTAACTTGTTCAGAGATCAACTAAATTCATACCTCCATAATTTACTTTTACATGAATATACGTAAAATAAATATTTTACATATTCATTTTACCTAATTCTTGGTTTAAATAATCTAATACCAATATCTTATACCAAAAACAGTAAATTAAAGTTACCTTAATCATATTTTTATGATTATTATTGAAGACCCATTGGTTGATATAACTCCATGATGTTATAAAATCATAATAGAAAAAAAAAAAAGATCAATAAAAATTTTAATTTTTCTTTTCTCTCATTTTTTTAATACCAAAAAGTTCTAACATATTTAAATCTTAAAACTAATAAAATATGAATAAATAATTATAAATAACTAATATTAACTTAAAGCTATAGTTCATATTAAAATAATAAAATAAAGGTTTTCTTCCATTCTTTGCAGTGAATAAAATATTTTCTAAGGGGAAGTACTGTTGCTATTGACGACCAGTTAACTTGAACAGAAAGAGATTTTTTTTTTCTCCTCTCCCAGGACTCTATGCCTTTTCTTCATTCTTTAGGAGTTTAGGTTGTATAAAAAAAACATGAAGAATATCCAAGAAATGTTAATTATCAATAACAATAAAAAGTTATTGGAATAAAAGTTCATTCTTCTTATATCATTGATAAACTATTCCATTACATTTAATGAATAGGTATTGAAATATTTAATCACAACATATATTAAATATTAAGTTTCCTTTCTCTCAGATTTAAAATATTTACTGTAGAAATAAAAGATTAGAGGTCTTCTTAAGATCATTCACATTTAACATGGTAATAATTCCAATAATATTTGTTAGTAACTTTATAAAGTTCTAGAGTTCTCCTGAATAATCCATATTTATCATGTTAAAACAATCACTAATTATTACTTAAACAGAATGACAGCTAGTAGATACTTTTTACTAAAAATTAGTCAGCACTACATCTTTTTTTTTCAACGGTATTATCGTTCAGCTAAAGTCACATTAATAATTTTACAGAATAAAAGCCACTATCTTTATCACTGATAATTATTAAAGTTAGTAGAAAACGTTCTTTACTATTCGGCATACATAAATTAATGAAGATTTTTAACCAAATACATTTTCATCTTCTGAAATATGCTATTCCCTTCCATTACCATAAATTTTTAGTCAGCACCTGTAGTATACAAATGAGGATAGCTTAATTTTCTATTCCATACTCAAATTAGTACATAAACTTCACACACTTCCCAAATTTTTACAAGTTATTGTTACTACTTGTTAATGTCAAAAAAAATAAAATTTATCATAAATTTAGACTTAGATTTTAAAACAAAAGAAATTCAGCTCCATTTCTTTGAAAATTTCTTAATTTTCTTCCCCCGTCACATCTGCTTATCTATATTTATAGGAAAAATTTATCAATACCTGATTGGTTAATTAATTCCAGAAACTTGCTAAAATTTACATATTAATTATTTTAGTCTAGTCTTTTAAAATAGTTTTATAACTAAGATTATTAAATAATACATATCTTTTTTATTTTATTAATATAACATTTAAATGTATCTTTTTACTAATAACATTCTTTTTGTTAACTTAAAATTTAATATATAAAATTTATCATTTAGGTTACTATAACTACTAATTTTAGCAAGTTTTTACAAAAATAATACAGTTAAATAAAATAAAACATTCGTTATTTAAACAAGCAATAAATTCAGTTTAAGAACAAAAAAGTAAAATTTAATTAATTATTAAAGGAATATGTGTACACACACTGATTAACACATATCTCATTTTCATTTATTTTATCATTATTTAAATAATTTAAGACAATAAATAAATAGCATGTTTTTTTTTAATTCGACAGTTAATAATTACAAAAATATTACCTTTAATCATTATGACTATTAATTTGATACTATATTATATGATTTTAATTATAATTCACTTTTATTTTAAAATATAAAACTTTATATCTCAATTTTATAACTTAACTAAATTATATTACTTTAAAGAATATTACCTTAAGTTTAATACTACAAAACAATTTATTTTAACCTAAGCCATAAATTAAATAAGTTGTTACTAGCTATTACACAAAATTTAAAATTTCTATGAAAATTAATCATTATTTACAACGATATAATAATTTAACAAAACAGAAAGCTACAATATATATTGTAAGATATGATTTTAAATCAAAACCAAGATCCATTAAACACACTTACCTATCTTAACATCAATACCTACCACAACAACATTCTCTACATATAATGCATCACAAGTTATATGTATAAAGAGAATACAACCCAAATAAAATGTATATCCGAAAAGCTAAAAATTTTCACAAGCATTTTAGATAAGAAAATATTTAATTGTTTATATAATGAAAGATATACCAATATGTAATAAAGTCCATAACCCAAACTAAACATGTAAAACAAATATTTATACTTACCTTTATTATAAATTCTTTTGTGAACTATTGTTTGATATACATATTATAACGGTCTGGGCGAACAGGAAGTTGAAGTTTTAGCGTATCTGCCGAACGGGGTGCCACCAGGCTATTGGAACCTGGAAAATTTATATAGCAGGCAGATACGTGAGTTAAAGATCCAATTTTATTTTATGTTATATTATTATTCCGACCGTCAGCCCATGCCACTAGCTCATGGAGACACAGAGATTTAATATAAAACTTGCTTAAAAGAAATATTTTAATAAAAAAAGATGTCCATAAAATAAATAAATAAGCTACTGCCAGAATTAATACACCCAAAAAGATTTATTGACGCATATATGTATATATTTGAGGAATAAATTTAGATATTATTAATTTTAAATTATTATTTAGAAAATCCGCACAGATGGATTTTAATAAGAGTTTGTTTTATAATGTTGAGTATAGATACACTATACGGCTTCGTTCGAAAAGGAAAATATCCTATAGCCTGTATTTAACCCTAGGCCAAAAGTTCGCAGTCAAACCAACGCCAGTCCATCTGATATATCGATGTATTCAATGCAGCATAAATACAACAGCACAATACCATACTGTCAGGAATGCACATCTGAACAGCATGGTTATAGAGAAGAAATTGTCTCTCATCCAGTACAGGAAAGTTACATCTGTCTGGCAAGAACAACAATAAAAAAAGAAAACTCCATAGGAAGGGATTGCGGTCTTTTTGGCCATCTTACTATCCCATTCCATAGGCTAAAGGGGTGATCAAAGAAGCAGAAAATATGTCTGCTTCCAATGGTCATTTGTTAAAAGAATCTATTATTTGTGCTAAATTTGAATAGCTATTAAACACTAAAATTACTAATTTGGACTTTCAATATTGTCATGTTATTGAGACTAGGCGTTCTCTTGACAAGTTTGTTATGAATACAATCATGGGTTCACTAAAAAATTAATCTTAATTGATTTTTTAACAAGGTTCTTATCTGTGATTTGCTTGGTAAAATAAAACCTAAGAGTATTTCATAATAAATATAGAAATTTAAAAATAAAAATTAAAGAACTGACCAGATGCTATAAATAAAATTGTGGATCAAAATTAGATGTCACTTTAAATCATTTTTGATGCATTGAAAGCAATCTATGAAGTTGACAAATGGTTTAACAATCCTAAATTGTTACATTTTTTATTTATAACTGTCAAACTCACTCCACTCACAACTTTGACATCATCCACCTCAGATAAATACAATAATGATTATTACTAATCATTTACTAAACTAGAGATTATCTCTAGCACAGATATAAACTTTAAACCTCAATTAATATAACAATCCTATTAATTACGGCAATGACACTCAATTATATGATTCCGAACAAGCAGGGGTATTTTGATTATCTTTTGAATAATGATATAGATGATAACTTTTAATGGTTTATCCAGTTCACCTACTCATTTATATGTGGACAAAAAAATCCAATTTAATTAAATGAAAACAGCTCTTTGTAATCTTAAAAATGGAAAGGCGGCAGCTTCTAATGAAAGATCCAGTGACACTATGTTAGCTTCTAAAATATTGTAATTTCTTAAGAATATGCGGACTCAGGAAGTTGCGCCATCTGATTTAAGGTAAGCTTCTATTGTTCCAATTTTTAAAAATAAAAGGACTGAATAGGTTTACAAAAATTGTAATGAAATCACACTATTATCTACGATAAAATATATACTTTCAAGGATTTTGTTGAATAGGTTTGCTTTGAGTCGTAAAGTGCAAGGAAGAAGAAAATGATTTACATATTGCTTTTATTAATTTGATCAAGGCATTTGATTCTACACGATTCTACACCAAAGATTATTACAGGCGATAAATATCTAAACACTTAAAATGAAAACCAGTGTCTAACAAGGATGTACACGTGCCCAATATTGGCTTTGATTTTTATGGCCATGGTCTTTTGGAACTGTTTTTAGAAAGCTTAATGAATCAAGAATCAAACATGACCTACTTTTGCTGATGGAATATTTAATTTGAATCAATTAAAAATGACAATAAAACTTCATCTTCTTGGATTTAAAGTATACTGATGATTATGTCATTTTTGTTAGTTCAAAGGTGATGCGTTGAATATAATAACTATATAAAGATTTTGGTTTAATGATAAATGTTCAAAAAAATCAAATTCTCTATCAGCTAGGAAGAAAAGGAAACCATTTTCAGCAACTTTTAGCTTGGATGTTACTTAAAAATGTAAGACAATTTAAATAACTTGGTAACTTTTTAAATAGATAGATAGATTTAGATATTGAGATGCTGCACAGACTTCATTGATGCTGCTTTTAACAAGTTAAAAAACAGTGGTTTTAGGATGGAGGAATAACTACTGCAACTATATTAGCTATATACAGAGCTGTTACTTTACATAATTTATTGTACAACATACCATAAAGAGAAAAGCTTCATTTAAAAATGCTCTGTAAAATTTTAAAAATACAACAGCGAGATCATAAAATTAATTACTATGTTCTTCAAATTGCTAGATGTGATACTATAGAATCCAATTATGTAAAGGTACATATTTATTGATTGGATAAGAGAAATCAATGAAAAACATGACTTCATAAAAATGTTTTTTACGGTGAATTTGTGCAAAACTTTCATGGAAAAGAAAAATTTTACATTATAAAGGTTATCTCAAAGACACATTCCAAAAAAATACAATGTTGATTATTTTCATTGGAAAATTATAACTAAGAACATGGTCTTTGTTACGTTTGGTCTGGATTACAGACCCAACCTACAGAAAATAATACTAAGACAAGTATTACAATTAATATATTTATTATATCTACAAATATATATAATACAATATACAGTATATATATAAGAGAATATTTACAATGTTGAATCTTGTAGCTTAACGTAACTCTGGGTTCTGCCTACCGCTTTCCAGCTACACCTGATAGGTTGCCTCATGGGTAGGGTATATGGCTCTTCCAGCTGTACAAGACAGCTTGCCTCGAGCCAACAGTAGTTTAGCAGCGTCTGGTCTTTGTGGGACTTGCCTAGTTGCATAGACTAAATAGCATAGTACTATCAATGGGAATACTTGCTGCTGTTCAGGTTAGCAGAGCTTCCCTGGAAGAACGCGAACAGTCTTTCAGGTTAGACAGACTTTCTACCCTGATTCTCACAAAAGGCTGACTATTTATAACCAGATCCCTGACCTTATTGAAAACCTTTGGATTATTGGCCTGTAATAATCATTGGCTATGTCTTATCTATGCATCCGCCTATTGGCCTGTGGCAAACAATGCTTAATCCGATCAGATAAGGAGGCATCTGGAATAGTCCACTTCTGAGAGAAGGAAGGACTATAACAGTCTTGAAAAATTAAAAAAAAAAAAAAAAGTTTTTTTTACAAAAGAAGTTAAAAAACAGCATCACAAAATATTAAATAAAAAGAATAACGTAACAGCAAGTTCTATACGTGGACATATTTGTGGTTCAGATTGGTTTGTGTAATCATTACAAAACTCATTTCTAGTGTGTATATCTTGTTTAGTTTTTTTAACTTTTTCTCTTAGAGTGGGAATGGCCATACTCTTTTGCATGTGGCTACTGCTAAGAATATTTAAGTGTGCGTATTCATCCATTTTGCTTTATTTTTAGTTTAACCACTTTATATGCACTGGAAATCAATCTAGCATTATAATTCAAACTTAGCCAATTTAGTACCAAAAGAATTCCTATAAGCAACATTTTTTTTTTAAAAAAAAAAAACAAACTAAAACATCACATTATCAAAAATGGAATGTTATTTTTAATAATAAATTTTTGCAAAATCAATCTAATATTTCCTTTATATAAGCCAATATTCATTAAATAGCAAATGTGTTTAACTAAAAATTCAAACTCTCTACTAATGACAATAACCATCATCATTAAGACTAAAACTCTTAGTATCTCCTCCAAAATCCACCGTTACTTTATAATGCAAACAAATAATTTCATACGATAATAACCTTATAACTCAACTATTAATTTTTAATCACAGAAAACAAAATAAAAATGTTAAATTCAGCTAGTATCAATTAAAGCAAAAAATTTGAGCTAATAACAATAAAAATATAACCTGAATATATATGATTATAAAAATAAATATAATAAAGATATAAGTCAGTTTAACTAAATATAACAACATAAAGACACTAAATAACTATTGACATCTATATTCTAGGATTTTCTTTTAACAGAACAACAATATTAAACTAGATAATAAAAAATGATTCAAAACTGAATAACATTATTTAGTTATCTGCCAAAAATTGATTAGTCACTTGACAAGAGATTGTTACAATTAAATTAATAACATTTGATCATCATTACTGGCAGCTTGCCATTCTTTGTCACACATCACATCAAATTTGGTCATTTTGTATTGTTATCTAGAGGGATTTGAACTCAGGATTAAACGGTCAATTATAGTTAGTTATTATTAATTGAAGACAGTGATGTTATTAGTTAAATTAATTAATTAGTCCTGGAATTAATTTTAATTATTGTATAATATAACAACTTTATAATTCATCTAATTTTTGCAACAACTGATTTACTTGTGCCAATTTATTCCTTTTGCGTTAGGAATCATCAGACGCATCTTCAGAACCACCATTCATCTTATCTATCACCATGATCATAAATTTAGCAGAATCATCATCAGCGAAGCTAGTATTTGCAATCTCTTTTTTTTTTCAAATCACAAATAAATCTTTGTCGACAAATTAAATATTTTTGCAAAGTCAGTCTAACATTACTGTACTGATGAAAATTTTTTTGTCAATACTTAATGCGTCAACACAAGGTAATGCAGATCTAACTCACATCCATATAAGGATTTCAATTCATATTAATTTTTTTGACAAACTATTAGTTATCATTAAGTTACGACTGTGATAATCGTAATATATTCTCATTTTGCTGATGTTTTATTTTAGACATTGCAATAATGTTTTTGTATCCCTCAGTATTGTTCAACAGACTTGATTCTATTTCAAGCTTCTCTTTATATTCTCCAATAATATTAATCATCAAAATTTGATTACCAATACATGCAAATAATGGCAATCATTCACTATATAACTTCCCTAACAGATTGGTTTTACTCAATAGAAGTACGATATTAGATGAAATATTAACTTTAATAGTTTAGTTTGTTTTTTTTTAAAAAAATTTCATTTCTGATAACTGATAAAACTTGGGAATAATACTAGTATTATTTAAAATAATCTTCAAAGAATATTTGTATATATATTGCTTACAACAGTTCTTTCATATACACTTTAATGCAAACAAATTTTCTTAAAAACTTCTTTATTTTCCTTACAGTTTCGACTGTCCAGCAGTCTTCATCAGAGTTCTATGCTTCACTGCTTTAATATATGAAGATATGCAAAGAACGTGAAAGAAAAGAATAAGAGAATATATTTCTCCAAGAATATTTGCTGGATGCATCAAAATACAAATTAAACTTTCCAATTTTTAGAAAGCTAAAAAAAAAAAAAGAATTGTTTAAATCTGTTTACTCAGATTGTTTTGTCATTACTGATATTCTTTTCAAAGACAAAAATTACCATCTAGGATGCCCTGTTAAAAGCTAGTCTTTGCAAATGTGACAATATTTGTTTGTTTTTTTTGTTGTTGTTGTACAATTATCTATAATTGGATTTTTATACAAAATGACTATAAGTTGCCTGCCTAACTATGGCTATATTATTACATGCAACAAATTTTAAATTTCTTTGGATCACCAATTTTTGCATTGTAAACATTCATATTCTTCATAATAAATTAAGATTTTCTAAAATGAAAACAACATATGGTTTAAAAATTCATATAAATTAGCTCCAAATAGAAAACCTGTATATCTTATATTAATATGGTTTGGCATGCTTATATTAAAATATTTGAAAAATATAAAAATTGTTAAAACCAATAAATTAAAAAAAGGGTGAACAATTAATTATTAATGTATAAGAAAATTAAAATTTTATCTTTATAATTACCTTGATTTTCCATGTTATCTTCAATCCATCTTTTAGTTCCCTGATAATTAAATTTCCCTCCACCAGAAAGTAAGAACAAAATATTATATCTAAATGAAACATTATATACAAATTATATGTACACACAACTAAAAGGAGAAAAAAAAACCTTAAAAAAGGTTTTCTATTCTAGACATTTTTCATAATTACTATTTCATTTAATTCTTTACATAATTGTAGGAATTCAAGCACTAAACTGATGAGTTTAAGACAACAGTGACATTCAAATAACCCTCCCCCCCCCACACACACACAAGCTGGAAATTGATACCAGCAACTTTAACTTTCCTAGTGTGCTCACTGAGAATTATACATAGTCTTTGCAAAATGCAATATCAAGCATTGTGCAAATTATTAAATTATATTTATTGCACAAAACATTAGGTTAATGTAATTAACATAAGATACAAATAACAAAAAGAAGTTTTTGACTTAGTATATCA
This sequence comes from Epiperipatus broadwayi, assembly GCA_028023455.1. Classification (NCBI taxonomy): domain Eukaryota; kingdom Metazoa; phylum Onychophora; class Udeonychophora; order Euonychophora; family Peripatidae; genus Epiperipatus; species Epiperipatus broadwayi. The sequence goes on along the minus strand of JAQFVV010006223.1, from coordinate 2,243,801 downwards.
TGAGCAATATTAAAAAGAAAAATCTTTGTTTTTACATTTTAGTTATTATCAGTAGCATATATATGTTTAATATATATATATCCAAAATTGAAGTGCCTAAAGAAGTTTAAATTACTATTCCCTATAACTATCACTTCATAATATAACATTAACCAAAGCAAATACAATAGCTAATGCTTGCATTCAGAATTGCTTATTTATTTATTTTTGTAATTCTCAAGATTCATTACTCTTTCTAATAAAATTGAGTTCTATATCAAAAAATTTGTTAATTTTATAGCCAAAAAAGGTACTAATTATTTAGCCGGGATAGGTCGCTTGATGGCGTTGTTGCCAGTCAAAAACAATACAATGCAATGTTCATAAATAACAACTACTTTAACATTCCTATCCTTAATGTTAATTTTCTTTTCACACAGTTAAAATCTTAGTTTTTTTATATGTGACATCATATTTTATAAAACTGTGCAAAATAATCTGAGCTTATACTTATAGATATAATAAACACCTCCACGCTTCCACAATTCTTTTCAAATTCATATAAATAAAGATATAATAAAAGACAAATGACTCCCAAGATGCATTTCATGCTGAACCAGCACTCATCAGTTGGCCCAGGTCACTATCTTTCATATATATCTCTATTATATGCAAAGTATTTATCTAGAGTAAATTGTTACATTTTCATTTACCATTGTCAAACTCTCTCCACTCACAACTTTGACATCATTCATTTCAGATAAATACACTAATGATTATTACTAATCATTTTCGAAACTAGAGATTATCTCTAGCACAGATATAAACTTTAAACCTCAGTTAAAGATTAATATATTTGATTTTCAAAATTTAGACACACAGAGTTATTCACCTTTCTCTGTCCTGTATGTAATATCTTTGTAGATAATCTCTAGTTTCGAAAATGATTACCAATAATCATTAGTGTATTATCTGAAATGGATGACGTCAAAGTGGAGAGAGTTTGATAATGGTAAATGAAAATGTAACAACAGCTTATACTTACTATCAGAAATAATTTAAAAGAATATCAAAAAAAAAAAAAAATGATAATAATGTCAAAGTAATACCAAAGTTTTCTCAACAATTGATCCAAAATAAATTTAAGTTAAATATAAGATCGATGAAACAATAAATTATTTGCTTCAAATGCTCAGGAATTAAAAAACATGGCAACTAAATGAAATACTATATTCATGTAACGCACATTTCTTAATGTCCTCATTAGGGATAATATGAACAATATATTGTAAATTCATGATGGAAGACAAAAAAATTCCAGGTATTAAAACATTTCAGTAAGTGATAAAATGTTGCTTATCAGTAGATTTTAACTATTTGCCATAGTAGTTTGGAATGCAAATTATTGTGCTGCAAATTCTATATGGTTTTAACCCATCATTAGTAATCAATGCAACATCCTTATGGGATAAGAAGGAAAACTTCTATCCTCATATCCTCAATATATCTTTCTATCTCAGTAAAAATAAAAATAAAAAAAACTAATATTATATAATTGTAATAAATATTAAAATAAATGTGATTTTTTTAAATTGTAAACAATCAGTTTAATGTCTTACTTTAAAACAAAAATTTAAACAGCTACAATTTCTTTCTTTAAATTCTCACATATTTGTAATTGTTATTAAACAAGGCAAAAATCACCATACAGTAGTGCCACCCTGTGCCAACCAGAGTAATCAATGGATGCCAGAAGGCTTGTGCATAAAATCGCTATCTAGTTCCTACTCATCCAATATCCCCAGACCCATATGACTATATATGCTATTGAGCTTACATTGAAAATATTATTGTGTTTTCAATTTTATTCTCATAGTTTTATAGTTAAGTAGAGATAAAAGGTGGCTGGTGGAGGGTTGCATTAGATCCTAAGATCTAGGTGCAGTGCTCTCAGATCCAAGGCTCCTCACTGACGAAGGCCACAAGCCAGAAACTAGTCTGGGGATATTGGATGAATAGGCGCTAGATAGGGATTTTATGCACAAGCCTTCTGGCATCCATTGATTACTCTGGTTGGCACAGGGTGGCACTGCTGTATGGAGAGTTTTGCCTTGCTTAATAACAATTATGTGCTAGTATAAGAGAGGGTGATCATGTGATGTTTTGTAATTGTTATTTAAATGTTTTTAAATAATAATTAAAAAAACTTACTTTGGACATGGCAAAAATTCCATCAATTTAATGGCTAATTAAATTAAAATGCAATGACATTTGTTAATGATAAAGCAAATCATTTTGTTTTACCAGGATTTTTTTTTTTAACTTTACTTATTGCTTGTGTAAAAAAAAAGGCCATATTATATATATTTCTGTATATACCTGAAAAAGCAAATTTCGAGCCAATAAACATCACATGATCACCATTTCTAATGCTTACTTAAAACTGTTATTAAACAGGCAAAACTCTCTATATGTATTGCCACTCAGTGCAAGCCAGAGTAATCAATGGATGTTAGAAGGCTTGTGCATAATAGCCCCATCTAGTGCCTACTCATCCAATATCCCCAGACTAGTTTCTGGCTTGTAGCCTTCATCAGTGAGGAGCCTTGGATAAGCTAATGGCTTCGCTTGAAAATATTATAGTGTTTTCAATTTAAGACTCATAGTTTTGTAGTTAAGTAGAGATAAAAGGTGACTGCTGAAGGATTGGTTGCATTAGATCCTAAGATCTAGGTGCAGTGCTCTCAAATCCAAGGTTCTTCACTGATGAAGGCCACAAGCCACAAACTAGTCTGGGGATATTGGATGAATAGGTACTAAATGGGGATTTTATGCACAATCCTTCTGGCATCCATTTACTGCTCTGGCTTGCACTGAGTGGCAATATGTATAGAGAGTTTTGCCTATTTTAAAAAGCAAATTTTAAAAAGTCCACATAGTAGCAGATTAGATTCATGTTCATAAAAGATATGAATATAAAACCTAAGTAAATATTCTATTTAGATAATAGGAATAATTATATCTGGAGTAATCTTTGGATTGTTCATTAATTGTTGAATACCCATATAAGATACAAAGACAGATCTAGTAATTTCTAAAAAAAAAAAAAAAAAAAGGCAAAAAAAAAACAAACGAACATAAATTTGAAAATATCAGAAGTCATCCATAATGGCAACAGGATATGAAGAGATGAGGAAAGAGAATTTATTTGAAAATTATTATTATTAGATGCTGTAGACTCAATGTCAAGTTCTGATGATTATATGCATAGTATTTCTCTAGAATGACTATCCATTTTGACTAGAATTATTAAAATTGACTTGCAAAACTTCGTGGTTACAAGCTTTTATAATGAAAATTCAAACTAAAAAAGATAATTAAAAAGAAGTGAAATCTTATTCAAATCTTGAAATTTTGCAGTGTGGACAATTTATATAAAATTAAATAATGATTATCTGTCCTATTCATAGATCTTTTTTCTTCCCTTGCCAGGCTATTGTTATATCAAAGATTAAAAAAGGACAAAAAAAAGTGATATTTAAATTATAATTTAATGGCATGACATTTTAAAGATTCAGAGTTAATACAATTTTGAATCTTAAAATTTAATTTAGGAAATTATCAAGAGCCTTCTCAGGCACACTTTTATTAAGCAATCATATCTTTCTTATGAAGAAATCAGTTTTTTCCCTTTTTTTTTTGTTTGTTAGTTTGTTTGTTTTTTAAATATTTTACATAAGACCTATTCTATTAGACCTTTGATCAATGTGTATATAATGGCCATCATTATCTATGCCAAGTAAAGCTTAAATAGTTTCTAAAGATATCGTAGAATTACTGTATTGTAATTTTCTAATGGAGCAATTGATTGAAACAATTATTTGATTACGAGATCAATTATCACTTAGGATTTTGCATGCTACTTAACCTAAATACTAATAACAATTGAAAATCATAACAACTTCCAGATTTAACTGAAATGTTTATAGTTTTTCTTTGCCTCAAAAAATAAATAAAATAAAATCTTAAATAGCCATCTTCAAGCTATTATTATTAGAACTTTTTTTTTGCTTTATATTAAAAATACTAAGATAAAAAAGTTTAATTGTTGTCACTGTCTGCAATGTCCATTAATTTCCAAAATAGCTGAATAATTTGTGAATTGTTTTTTTTTATTTAAAAAAAGGCTTAATAAATATTTCAAAAATTATATTTCTTTCTACCATTTGTTTGATATTTATAAATCACTGCCTGATAAACTATTAATTGGTCAATATTTTCTTTGCCCTAGATCCCTAGAAAAATCTATATTTATATAAACTGAATAAAAATGATTAGTTACAAATAAAAAATATATACGTACATTTGTTTCAGAACTTTTAAGCATAATCAATTCTTTAAGCATTTTTCACATAATTAATAGTTATATATTAATAATCAATATTATCTTATATTTTTAAGATTACAATGTAACAAAATACTTATTATATAAAGATGTTTAATTCTGCATTTTTCGAACCAAGATATATTTTTCAAGATTTACTGAATACAAATGCCTTTGTAATCAAAATTAAATTATATTTGGGGCGGGGGGGGGGGGGATCAAATGCCACCAACATTTCAATATTTTAGTTTTTTAATAATATAATGAAATTAAAATTTATCCAATATAATCGCCTTGCTTAACAAGCTATAGAAAATACATATCTTGAATAGTTTCACGATTTCATACATGTAATCAAAGGAAAAATAAAATTTGTAATTGAGGTAGGTTTAATAGAATGTATTTAAAACAGGCAAAACTCACTATATGTATTGCCACACACAGCAAGCTAGAGTAATCAATGGATGCCAGAAGGCTTGTGCATAAATCCCCATCTAGTGCCTACTCCTCCAATATTCCCAGACTAGTTTCTGGCTTGTGGCCTTCATCAGTGAGGAGTCTTGGATCTGAGAGCACTGCACCTAGATCTTAGGATCTAATGCAATCCTCCAGCAGCCACCTTTTATCTCCATTTAACTACAAAACTATGAGTCTTAAACTGAAAACACCTTGGCTTAGAATGTAATTTATATCAAAATTTATTCCAGGACAACAAATCTTTCTTTTTTTTCTTTGCTTTAATGTTTTCATCTATTTAACTGCAACTTCTATAAATGTAATTATAGAATAAGCAATTATAGAACTTTTTTAATTAATTTTTTTTTGTACAGGAAGCATCTGACCAAAAAAACACATTTATTTATTGTAATTTTCAAGAAAACATATAAAATTCCAGTGGCTTTGTAATCAAAAATGAATTATATTCTGAAAATACTAATATGCACTACTGTTACACATCACACATTGGTTATAACTTTTCAAATTCTTAAAATCAAATATTAGAAGATCTCTTAATGGAGATAAATCATTAATGAGATTAGTATTAATATATGCTGGCATCAAAATTTGGGTATGTTTCACTCTAGAAATTTTTTCAGAATGAGCAACAATAATTTCACTCAATTATTCATGCTTAAAACATGGCTGATAATGAACTTTTTAGTTATACGACCAACAATATGGATAGTTATGGTCCTAGAACATTGTCCATGTTCAATAAAGAATGGTCTATATGAATTATCTTCATATGATTTTGAATTTGAAGAACTAACTAGTGGAGAGAATGCTAAAAGACATATAGGCAATAACTCATTTTATCTACAATACTTCAGAATCAATTATTAATACAAAATGGGAAAAATATATCAGTAATAAGCAGAAGATCTGTGATACTAAACATTTTTTTCCATATAACAATTTCTTCTGCAATTAAGTCTTACGTTTTTATAAATAATACATAAAAAGAAATCTCTTGCAAAAAAAAAGTATATTATAGAAATAGAATCAATTAAATATAAAGTAAAAGAAATATGAGAATTTGGATAATGGCAGTTTATTATTACCAAGACTTTATGCCCCTATTAATATCTATTAGATTATAAAAGCACTAAAGGTTAGTCAATATTTATTAAACTTAATAAAATCTTTTAAGAAATGTGACCTTTTTCTTTACATTTATTAAACTAATGATTGTCTTTTCAAGCTAATACACATGCACTTTATGAATCTTAATAATAAATGAATACTCTCATTTTCAACACAAAATAAAGTCTTTGTGAAAGAATAAAATGAATCACCTATTCTTTCAACCCAAACGCTTAAATTCTAGTAAATTTCGCAGGCGTCACTCATTCAGACATAGTAAAAGTAATTTAAAGTGATTGGTTAATATCTTCATGCTCTCATTTCCAGTACTTAAGATTTGCCCATACTTAAGCGTTTGGGTTGAAAGAATAGGTGATTCATTCTATTCTTTCACAAAGACTTTATCTTGTGTTGAAAATGAGAGTATTCATTTATTATTAAGATTCATAAAGCGCATGTATATTAGCTTGAAAAAGCTGATCATTAGTTTATTACAATTCATAAACATCATGCTATATAAAATAAATATCTCATTTACATTTATTATTAAATTATCATTTAAAGATATAAGTAATTGTTTAGAGCAATTGGGTTCATTGCAAATTAAAAAAGATATATTTGCATATCTGAATAATTAGACTAACCCTCTATATAAATTAATCACAATTCATTTGATTTCTATCTGCTTTAAAACCAATATTTTATTTTTACTGTTGTATATATTTCTAACATTAATCTAGTTGTGTAACATTATTTATATCAAAAGTTGTGAATGTACTAAATTAAAGCTCGATTTTAACAAAAGATAGAGCCAATCCTTTGATACTATTTTTATTCACATTTCTAGTAAGATTTTAGATCAAAATCAAGTTTTAATTCATCTGCTTTACTATAAATGTGACCTTCATAAATCGTGACAGTGCAAAAATTCAATTGTATGCAAAAAATGTAATATATCTTAACGTATCTTTGCTGGAAATTTTGACTGAATTTGATACTTTTACGCAAAAAAAAATATTGATAATAAAAGAAAAATAATAAAACGTTTTCTTTTTTAGATGTTTTTAATTGCTAAAAAATCTGATGACTCTTTATCAATATCTGTTTATAGAAAATTCACTCATACAGACAGATATATTAATTTTAATTCTCATTATCATCCTGCTCATATATTTTCTGTGGCAAAAAATCTTTTGCTGAGAACATATTGTTTGTCTGATAATGGTCATATTGCTCAAGAAATAGAATTACTAAAAACATTCTATTTTCCAATGGTTACAATAAAATCATCATATATAAAGCTTTACATACCATTAATACTAAGAAGAAAAAAAGATGATAAAATTGACAACTCAACTAAAAGAGTCACTGATAAAATCAGTAGAAGACTATCTAATTTCAATATTAAGATTACCTTTTCCACTAGCAAAAAAAATGGTGGCTTTTTCAGTAAACCTACAAATCGAATACTTTTAGAATACCAAAGTGTCTATGAAATTCAATGTTCACAATCTTCAAGAAGCTATGTTGGACAATCCGATAGATAAATTAATATCAGAATTAAGGGAGCATAAAAATGCTTCAATCAAAAGTTAAATATATCAGCTTTTATTTTGTATTTTTGAGAAATTGATCACAATGATGTTGATAAGGCTAAAATACTTACTAATTTGGAAAGTATGATTTGAGAACCATGAGAATCTCTTGAAATATTAAAAAGACCTAGTGGTTTAAATAAATCTGATGAAGCACAACATATTTCAGCCTTGTGGGGATCACTTATTTTATCTCTTTCTTTTAAAATCAACTTGAATTGAATTAATTGTAAAACTGAAGGAAATAAAAAAATTTTTTGTTAATCTACCTATTCTGAATAACCAACCATCAAATATATATAAGAATGATTGTTCTTCACACTCAAACTCAATCTCGTTATTACATAAAATCTAACAGTTTTTCATTAAGACCTTATTGTTTATTGACTAATTATGTGATCATTAATGAAGTTATATATATAATTACATGTGTACGTACATACTGGTCAATACGAGTAATATTGAAACACTCTAGAAATAATTATATGCAGAAAAGAAAATTAGACTAAGTATAAATAAACGATATCCTAATTTGCATTATACAATATACAAAGAGAAGGGGGGGGGAGATAAAAGTGAAAAGCAGACTAGTGAAACTCAAAGAATAGAGCAAAATAAGAGAGTGTACTTGCAGATATGATATAGCAATAGAAAAGAGCTCCAGTCAAATCTAATCAGACTGTGTCAAGAAAGAAGTGAACAGCAAGATACTTAATTAGAAATTGCTAGTAAATGACTGTCTGAGTTAACGGGAGTTAAAAAAACATAGAGGTATTAAATAAAAACTTTAAAGAAATCATGGAGTTAGAGATTGTTATTTATCTATGTGTTGTTTGTCTATTTATAGACATATGAACTGTTCCATAATTAATATTGTTATTATTTTTCAACCAACCAGTCACCAGTTGAACTATTAATTACTATTACTACTAATAAATATATTATTCAGAGTGAACAAACTTATCAGAAATATATTCTCTTATTCTTCTCCTTTACTTTTTTTGCATATCTTCATATATTCATATATTGCTTATAATACTTCTTTCATATACACTTCAATGAAAACAAATTTTCTTAAAGCAGAGGATGTTTGAAAAGCTCTGATGAAGACTGCTGGACACTCGAAACTGTAAGGAAAATAAAGAATTATTTAAGAAAATTTGTTTGCATTGAAGTGTATATGAAAGAAGTATTATAAGAAATATATATATATATATGTGAACAAACTTGTTAGGTTATTTAAGACAATTAACTTATGTGTATGTTTCAATTTTAATTTATATTATAATCTGGCCCCATACTTATCAGATCTTAACCTTCACAATGAAGAATGATATTTCATCAAAATATCGGGAAATTAATAAACAAAATAATACACAGTTTAAAACAAAAAAACTTTAAAGATTTTCTTAGGCTTAAGGTGTAAATATTGACAAAATATAACAGGATATACTCCATGTAATAAATTAAATAAAACTTTAGTTATGCTATAAATCAGGTTTTATTTAGATCATTATATAGAAGAATTTCCACTAAATTTTCAATGTTTACACATATATATAATGCCTCCTCATTTTTATATCTCAAACAGTTTCAGGCATAAGTAAATAAACCCATGTGTGTAAATTGATTAAAATATGATTATAGACCAATAAAGTCAATTTAGTACAGCCATTAATTATAAATTAGATTGTGATGCATATTTAAAATATAATAAATATATTTTCAACTTAAATTAATTTTAAATTATGCATTTAAGGTTTAAAAAAAAAACTTGTTAAAAAATATCCTAAACACATATATTTTAGTCATTATCTATCACAAACATTTCTTTTGGTAAGAAATATCTTGCAGGAAGATAACATGAGATTTATAAATGTATGATGAGAAATAGTAAATCATGGTTGGATTTAAAAGAATTGAAATTGATTATGACCAATTAACTGCTATATTAATAATTAAAACTGAATTATTTAATATTTCAGAATAGACTGTCTAAAAGGTGACTACTGCATTCAGAAAAGATGAGAAAACCAAATCTGCATAAATCAGTTGTGTTCAGAAAGCAAAGCTTATTAAAAGAAACTGATAAACATTGCAAGATTATAATAGAGATCAACATATATTGATATACTTCAGTATTATCAAAACAAAAGCAAAATTAATCTTTCAAAACATTTGCCATTGATTTAGCATTTTAAAAAAAATGTCATTTTTGATCTGAGAAACTCGCTAATAGAATTATCATGTCTTGAGTAGCCATATTATGCTATTCTCTTGGTCTAATAGATAAAACACGGGTTCCTTCTGTAGTGCAAATGTTTCCTAACAAAAATGTCATTTTACCAAGATAGTGTTATAATATATATACAAAGTGCAACTGTTACTGAGATCTATCTATGGATTTAATAATAGTTACTTTGAAAAATGAGTAATGGACTGTTATCTTACTTTTATTTCTCCAAGAATTTAAAGTTTTTTTCAAGAACAAACTTAAATTTCATTTCAATACTGTTAAAATATTATACAATTCCAAGCCAAATTGGTGCAATTAGTTCTCATTTTAACCTACAGTCCTGTACTATGTTAATAAAAGTATAGCAAATCTTTATTACTGTGTCTAACAATAGAATTTATAAATATATGTACATAACAGAAAGTTAACCAGCTTCAACTATATACCATAAAAAATGTGATAACTGAAATTCAAATTCAAATGAAAATTATTTCAGATTTAAATAACATAAACAGTAATAGGGAACAGCATAGCAGTTCTCAAACATTAGAGTTTTCCATTTTAATTCGACTTCATTGATAAAACCAATTACTAGATTAATAAATAGTTATTACTTATCATTAAATTTGATTAAATGACTTAAATTAAGCTTTAAAACCTATTATAATATTCAATTCACTAGTTGTAATGAAAAAATGGTGTTGAGTGGAAGAAATATGATAGAAACGCACATATAAAGTAAAGCAAAAGATATTTGGGTGACATTTCTTTCAAGTTCTCATTATGTAAAAATGGAAATGAAAGATTTTTTAAAAACAAATTAATACTAGTAAAAGTGTAGTTTCTGGAAAAGTGAACGTTCTATAAATGTGAAACAGTGTTTTAAAAATGATATATCGATTTATATATATATTCTTTTGATTCTTCATTATCAGAAGATAAAGATAAAACAAATCACCAAATGTATTCCCATCTAAGATATAATGGTGACTAGGATCTTTTTATTCTATTCATACATGCAAAAAATATGAGCCAATAAATAATAATACACAAACTGAGATACAATTTATTTTTTTTCATTTTTTAAGATTTATTTTTTAAAAAAATTAACTTCTATAACCTTATTTTAAAATGTTTAATATTAAAAAATATATAGCTCAGTTTATTTTTGTTTATTATATTTATAAATTATATTATTATATACTGCTTAATTTATCCACCATAAATATTCTAGAAATAAAAGATGAAAAAATTATTATATAATTATAAAAAAAAAAATTATATTATTTTTATAATCTTTAATAAAGCAAAGTATTGTTACTTTATTGGAAGTTAAATTTGAGTCTGTATTTTCAAATACTAATAGTATTTATACTAAGTATATGAAAATATTTACATCTTTTTATTTAATTTATAAAATAATAATCAGAAAATAATAAATTCTTGTAACAGCTATATAAATATCAATTTTTTTTATATACATAAACGAACTATTACAGACATAAAATCAAATGGTTTTATGTCTGTAATAGTTCGTTAGCATAATAGATTATTAACATTTGAAAAGGGCACCAAATCAGGTGCTGAAAAAGGCCTTTTATGTATATATAAAAATTTGGTTATTTATATAGCCGTTATAAGATTTTATTATTTTTTGATTATTATTTTATGGAAGAACAGCATAAAGATATTTATTCTTTTTTAATTTGATTAATTTATAAAGTTTTTTACTTTAAAAAAAAAAACTTTTTTTGTTCAGATTATCCATCTATTACTTTATGAATTTCTCTTCCAATCCTTACAATTTAATTTTCATAAAAGTATTATTAATTATTATCCATATGAATGTAAATTTATTGTTCAAAAAATTACAAAATCTTTAGTTGTATAGTCACAGAGATTAATTTTTGGAACAGGAAAAAATCAAAAATCTGTTTGAAATATTTTATATTTTAATTTTCATCTTCAACAAAATTCTTTTATTTTTCTATCACAATTTCAGTAGACCAATAAAAAAAGTCATTCTCCCCATAAATTTTATACATATTGTACCGCTAATGAAAGAGCTACACGTAAGTTACAATTGTTCAAAAATAAAAGGGTTTCATAAATAACACAGAAGTAATAAAATCAATAAGCTGTCCGTAAATAAGTGAATTAAAAACAAATAAAAACATTTCGTTTGAGATAAATAAATTTATAAAAGTCTAAAGAGTTTTTATTATTATTAGTTTAAACAAAATTCACTTCGCTAAAAGAAAATAATCTATAAAAGTTTAAAGAGTTTTAAACTTTTGTATAAACATCATTTATCAGTAAAATTTACAATTAATTAGTTAGAAGGGGGAGAGTGTTTGGTTTAGAAACGTTAAAAATAAAAGTTTAAAGATTGGTTGAAAGGGGGGAGGGGAATTAACTTAGAAAAATTAAAAGTATAATAATTTAAACTATAAATCTTTTACATAATATTAGAGATACTCTCTTTTTATTTAAGTTAAAAAAAAAAGAAATCTCTTCCCATTTATTTAAAATAAATAAGATCGTTTATAAAGAGTTGATTTAAAAATAAAGACGTATAGTAAAATGCATGCATGTTAATATAATAAAATATAAAAGTTGGGTATTAAAAAATAAATGAAAGTTATAAGTTAAAAGAAGTTCCCTCAAATATTATATATGCTCATAAGTGATATAGAAACAGAATTAGCAATGGCTACCAACTGAAAACAGGATTAAAATCTTATCAAAAAAATGTAATCAAAAACAGTAGACGAATTTCAACAATGGATATAGCTGGTGGATATAAAAACTAATTAACAAAGTGACAACAGATCACCATATAAATAGAATGAGATTCAGATTCAGTCAGTCAATCAGTTTTTCAATCAATTTTACAATCAGTCTTCTCACATATTCAAAGTCAGTGTTTTTTTATGACAATGCAGTGTTGACAGCCCTCGGAAGCATATGGCCAGACTCCCGCCTTTAGTCCAATGGAAGATCAGCAATTTTCCCGGTAAAAGTGATGCCTGCCTAATAACTTGAAACCACCAGATATCTAGCTTTCTTGACTAATAGTATGAAAATCATAGCAACCTCCACAAAACCTCAAATCCAACCGGTTGGAAAAACTCACCTAAAGCAGAAACAGCAAAAAGTCCACGTCTAAAATCCTATAGGTAATAAATAACTTTTTCTTATTCCATTTCTGATATTAATGTAACAATTGGTAATCTTGAAGCCTCCCAGAGTCAGTTAATAAATGAACTCTATAACCACATAAAATGAACTGTTGATGTGCGTGTTTTGAATGCTTGTAATTATTTTAATGCTGAATTATATTACTATTGTATATCTTATTATAATATGTGTATGCCTGAGGTTATTATAAATCATTGCTTAATTTAATTAAGATCTTATAGAAGTAGTTTAAAATTAGTTAATAAATTATCTTTAAAATTTAATATTTTGTCGGTCAATTCTTTTACCACTAATTAAAGCAGTAATGTTCTTTTGATTGAACTAGTTGGGAATTCTTAGGCACTGAATTAGTTTGCCATCATTCAAAACACGTTAGTTCTTGTAGCTAACTGGTGCCTGGAGTTTACTCCGAAACAAAAAAGTGCTTTGAATGATAGGTATTGAATTCTGCAGCTAAGATCTGTGTCCTTGAAATGTGGTCAGTTATCCTCTGGATATTATTCTTCTCTGCCTAAGGGACCGTGGTGGTGCAATAATTAAATTGGATTGGTGTAGATTGAACGTATAAGTTTATAATATTATACTTTATATATAAGAATAAATTTATATTGTTTCACAATTTATATTTCGTAATGTAGATTATATTTAAAAGAGTTCAAAGTTCATGCTAGATTATATTTACCAAGAGATCTATCATCCCATCCGGTTCAATATAGATGTACTTATTTTTTTATTTTGGCTACTAGCAATATTTTTTTATTGATCGTAATAAAGCTTAAATGAAGAAGAGATTAGGTTAAAAATAAAAAATCTTTATTAGGATTCAAATTTAAATCATATAATGAACTCTTGATCAATTAAATAAGCGTAAATCATCGTTCCAAATATCTGCCTTCTTTGATTCCAAAACCAGAATCATAGAAATACATGATATAGAAATATGGCATTCATCATTTTTCAAAATGTCATATTTTGGCATTTATTGTTGACAAATATGATACCTATGTCTTGCATTGGTGGTCAAGAAGTCAGCGTGACTGCCTTGCACTTGCAGGCAGTTGCCCGGGTTGCGGGTTCACGTCCTGGCCGATGCTATAACACTTTAAAAAAAAATATGATACCTATGTACTTTTTTTCTCCATGGATATTTGAGGGTTTCTTTTTTAATTTAAAAGAACATATAATATTTATTCATGTACATACATATAAGAACAAAAAAAATTGGCTCATTATTTAGATTATTCATTATTAAATAATATTTCAATAATTAAACTTTATAAATTCTAATTAAAAATGAAATAAAGTACATACAAATTAATCTATAATTTTTTCCAAATGTTTTTATGAAATTGCTTCTAATAAAATCCTTTTCAAATTTCTTTTATTTTTAAGAGTTTAATATTAATCCAAATTTTTTCCCCCCATGTAATACTTAAACGCTTTCAGAATAAGCAGCTACAAGAAAAGTAAATTATAAATAGCAAAAAACTGTATCTTTTAAATTAAGACTTTTTTAAAAAAATAAAAATAAGTTTGACAGAATCCTAATATCTTAATCATACAAAATGTGCTTACAATTACAATATTAAAATTATATATATATATGCACATACTTTATGCAAATAATAGATGTCTAAGGTTTTTAATTACAAAATTTGTGTAGTGATTACATGTATTTCAGTAATAAGCATTGAATTGGCCTTATCTATAATTTTTAATATTGTTCAATTCTATTATATTTCCATATCTATTATTTATATTCTTTGAAAAATGACATTGAGAGTTCACTGTACTCTATACTCATAATCAACATTGATGGAAAAATTTAGAATATCTATATCATACATTTACTTAAATACTTTATATGCCATATATAAAATAAAATTTATTTCTTTATATTTCCTTATGGTTTCAATTGCCCAGTAGTCACCATCAGAGTTACGATATTCAAAAATATATATATGATCATACAATTAGTGCTTACCTATACATATTATCTTATAAATATTGTAGCCTTTCTATTTTGCTACATCATTATATGGTTGTAAGTAGTGGTCAATTTTAATAAAAAAATTTAAATTTTATATAATAATTAGTAAAAACTTATTATTTAATTTGTAAGAGAATTTAAATATATTGTTTCTTTAATATTAAACTTGAGTTAACTTTCTTTAAATAAATAGAATCAATAAGTTAGAAATTTAAAATATAAAGTGAATTATTTATTATAAAATAAAAAGTAAATAATAGTTAAAATCTTGTAAGATAGTTTTAAATCAGTAGTTATAATGATTCAAAGTTAATATTTTTATAATTATTAATAATCAAATTGAAAATTGCTATTTATTTATTGTTTTAAAATCATTTAGTTAATGGTAAAATAAATCAGAAGTGAGGTGTGTGTTGATAGGTATGCACATACATATCCATTAAATAATAAATGAAATTTACTTCCTGGTTCCATATACAATTTATTAAGTGTTTAAATCATAAATGTTATATTTTAATAATATAAATTTCATAAAAAGTTCATAAAATCAATACTTACAATAATATGTAAATTATAAACTTTACGTATTAAAATTTAAGTTTAAACAAAGAATATTTTATTCTTAAAAGATAAATTTAAATGTTACATTATTAAAATTAAGAAAATATTAATTTCATAATATTAGCTAAAATTCATTTTTAAAAGTGAAGACAAAGTAATTAATATTCATTTTTTGCCAAACATCTGAATGGAGCAGGTGATAGAAGAGAAAAAAAAAATGCGAGGAATAAACTGTATTTTTTGTCTTAAAAATTTTAATATAAATTTATTGAAATATTATTGTTTTAACCTTAAAAGTAATAATTATAATTTTAAAAAAGCATGGAAAACCTTAAGAAGTTTATTTATTAATTTCATTATGGAATAAAAAGTAATATTATCCTCATTGGTATACTACAGGAGCTGACTATAAACTTGTGACAATGGAAGGAATAAAAACTTCATTCAAAATAAAATATACTTCAATAAAAAACCATGCAATTATCAAATTGTTTTGCCTACAGAAAATGCAAAGGAGATGTAAGGAATTTATTTTTTAATAATTTTCATATGCATAAGGATAGAAAACATTTTCTACTAAATATTACCTTTAGTAAGGATAGAAATAATTACTTTTATTTAGTAAAACTATTAACATTTCCAAATACAAATATATTAATGACTTTATTAAGATAATAATGGTTTTAGAGAAGAAAGATTACTGTAGATTAAACTTTATTAAAAGTTTATTACTACTAATTTTAATATTGACTAAATATTGGTGATTATTAACATATTAAATATGAATCATTTGGAGAACCTTAGAACTTTATAATTCTACCAGTAAATATTTTGGAGTATGCGAAAAGGAAATTTTAAAAATATAATAAATGTCTTTATTAAATAATGAAACACATATTTGCTAAATGTGAAGGAATTTTATCAGTGATATAAGGAAGTATGAACTTTTAATATAAGAACTTATTATTATTATTGATAACTTTTGTTTGGATTTTTCTTCATGTTTCTATTTATGCTACAAATAACAGAGAAGAGGAGAAAAAATCTATTTTGTTTCAAGTAGCAGTTAGTTGGTGGTCGTCATGGTAATTTATACTTCACAGAAGTTTTGTGATTTTTGTTTATTTAGTGGAGTTGAAGAAAACTTTTTGTTTTTATTACTTTAGTATTAAGTACTTATAATTATTTGTTTCATATGTTATTTTTTTATATTTAAGTATTTTAAAATTTATATATATATATATAAAAAATGGAAATGTTCTTTGTTCTTGATTATAATTCTATAACAAAAAAAATTATATCTATGAGTGTCATTGATAATAATCATAAACTATTATAATTAAAGTAACTATTTCTTTTAGTATAAGATATTGGTAATGAATTTTTTAGGCTAGGAATCAGATAAAATAAATATGTGTAATATTTATAATATGTCTATTTACATGAAAGTATATGAGAAAGGATTGAATATATTTATTATAATCTTAATATGAGCATATAAGCATATGTAAAATTGATATCTTCTTGGTATGTCCAAAAGTGTAAAAAGTTAAAGGTAAGTTTGGATAATATTTTGAAAAATAAATAACATTTTTTATGGAATGTTAAGTACTTATAACGAGTATTAGATGTGAAGTAATGGTACAGGAAAGTAAATTTATTGGAAATCCGGTACTGTTAGGGATGTTTAAGGTTAAATGTGACACAGTATAAAATAAGTAAGAATATTTGTGATATATGGATAATAGAAGTCGGGTTAGAAATTAAGGTAAACACAAGTAAATGCAGCCTTAAGTTACAAAATCCATAATATTGTTGTTTATTATAATTTTATCAGCTATCCATCCCACACTTGTAATCACAAAAATCGCATGGGTATATACATCATATTAAGGAATTGTATACTTAAGAATGGTAATTGCTAAACTTTTAAAAGTCAATAATATGTTAAAAAATACATATCTACAAACAACAAAGATTATACAAAGTATATAATTATCATAAAAAAATCTTTTTCAGCAAATTATGTTTTTTGCCCTTTTTAATATGTCTCCAGAATACCATGAATTAAAGTACATACGGCATCTATATCAATACACAAAAGAAGATAGATAAACAAATGGATGTCGAACATGATCTATTATGTAATATTTATGCAATCATATTATAAAATTAACCCATTATATAAATTGAATGGATATATAGCCACATATATTAATTAACTATCCATTCTTTATCCATTAACCACTTAATGGATGTTTTGTATATATTCATACAATTGTCTTTATTATACATGATATAGTTTGTTTCATATATTTTACATCTATTAACATTTTCAATATAATCTAGAATGCTTATATTATCAATGCAATTTATTTTTAAGTCCGTACTCTAAATAATGAATGTATAACGCAGATCTATCATCCCTCCTAGCAATAGCGTCATTGAGTTCTTTAGCTCTTTCTCCCAATTGCTTTGCTGTCTGGCCATAGTAACCCATATTACAAAAATTACATCTAATTTTATAAACCATTCCTCTCTTGTAATTTACTTCATCTTTCATCCTATAATTAGATATCAATTTATCTAAATTTTTGCTATTAGCCCATCCCACATTAATGTTTTTATCTATATAATTTTTACTTTTTTTATTTAATATCAATACAAGAGAGGAATGGTTTATAAAATTAGATGTAATTTTTGTAATATGGTTTACTATGGCCAGATGGGAAAGCAATTGGGAGAAAGAGCTAAAGAACACAATGATGCAATTGCTAGGAAGGATGATAGATCTGCATTATACGTTCATTGTTTACAGTACAGACATAAAATAAATTGCATTGATAATATAAGCGTTCTAGATTATATTAAAAATGTTAATAGACGTAAAATATATGAAACAAA
Source organism: Epiperipatus broadwayi (assembly GCA_028023455.1). NCBI lineage: Eukaryota > Metazoa > Onychophora > Udeonychophora > Euonychophora > Peripatidae > Epiperipatus > Epiperipatus broadwayi. The sequence continues at coordinate 2,225,367 of JAQFVV010006223.1, read as the reverse complement.
CTATTTCATGTATAATAAAGACAATTGTATGAATATATACGAAACATCCATTAAGTTGAATAATAAGGGGTTCATGGATAAAGAATGGATAGTTAATTAATATATGTGGCTATATATCCATTCAATTTGTATAATGGGTTAATTTTGTAATATGATTGCATAAACATTACGTAATACATCATATCGGATATCCATTTGTTTATCTGTCTTCTTTCATATATTGATATAGATATTGCTGTATGTACTTTAAATTGTGGTATTCTGGAGACATATTGAAAAGGACAAAAAACATAATTTGCCAAAAAAAGGCTTTTTTATGATAATTATATACTTTGTATAATCTTTGTTGTTTGTAGATATGTATTTTTTAACATATTATTGACTATTGAATACTTGAGTTGAAACATAAAAAAAGGAATTAGTTCTGATTCCGATTCTTTTTCTGTATAGTAATTTCTAAACTTTTAAATGACAAGATAAATCCATTTAATGCAAGAAAGATGAAACATAAAACAAATAGGATGTTAAAGAATAAAAAAAATAAAGATTTTATAAATATTTTTTATCAGATCTTAGAGATAAAAATACAGAATGAAAGTATGAAGTATAAGAAGTATGACATTGAAAAGAAAACCTGATAATTATTCATATTGCACTATAAATTCATCAATACTCCTTCAACACTTTAAGCAAATAACTTTATTTATATATTTTACAGTTTCGACTGTACTAGCAGTCTTCATCAGAACTACAACATAAAAAATTAGACAAATATTATATCAATACAACCAAAATTATTATTCTTCATATTTCCATATAAAAGTAAAATAAAACAAAATAATATAAAGCAAAAACAACTCAATCCAAACCCTTTCAACCAAAATCCTCCCAAATCTTTCAAAAACCCAACACATAAAAATTAAACTACAAAAAATATAATATTAAAATATATATATAATAATAATAACAAACTAATAATAAAAAAATAACAATAAAAATAAAAAATAAAAATAATAAAAACATTTTAAAATCATTTTTAAATTATTCTTCAAAATGACAAACAAATAAATATATTAAAACAATTCAAATTTTATCATCAAACCATTAAAAACAAAACCCTTAAAACCCATTAAACCAATAATCTAAAATTTAATATCAAAAATTATCATTTTTATCATAACTAATTACATATATAAGACCAAAAACCCAAATACCCAAAAAACAAAAATTAAAATTAAAATTAAAATTAAAAAATAAACTTAAAAATAAAAATAAAAAATTAAAAAATAAAAAATTAAAAATCAAAATATTAAAAATCAAAAAATTAAAAATCAAAAAACAAAAAACAAAATATTAAAAATCAATAAACAAAATATTAAAAATCATATACCAATATTCTAATAAAATCAAAAAACAAAATATTAAAAATTAAAAACCAATATACTAAAATAATTTCCCCCCTTTTTTTATACACTCCCATTTCCACACTACTTACTTCATTCTACACCTTCATACCTTCCCCTTAATTCCCTTCCTCATATATATCCTAATACTCCCTACCATTTATTCATATTATTCATATTATTGCAAGCAATATAATAATGTGCCATATCTTAATGAATATTTAAATAATTACGTTTATTTTATAATAAGCAATAGACATAATGTGAAATACGTTATAGAGTTATAATTAGACAATAATATCATATGAAGAGTAAAGGTAAATTAATAATAATATAAACTAATATGTTTGTGAAATATTTAGAATGTGTTAAAAATACAAATTGTATATCTTATTGATATATTTTAATAAGAAAATATTAAGAAGAATCTTATTTTTCATAGAGTAAAGTATGAATATACTATATCCTAGTTGTAAATAATTTTAAAGTGAAAGTATAAATGAATTATTTCATTATAAGTATTTTGTTAATGATAGTTTTTAAAAATTTTTGTATAATATGTTAAATTTTTTTTTTATTAAATATAAGATATGTAAATTATTTTAAAAATTTTGTATTTTTACTGTAATAAATGTTAATGTTTGTATTTAAATTAAAAATAGTTGAGAGTCTCTTTTCATGTTTACAAGTCATTATTCATCATCCTAACCACACATATATTGTAATAATTAGAGATATTTGATATTATTGCACATAATCCTAAGTAAGGTAATAATTAATAATAATATTGTGATTGTTAAAGATATTTGATGTTGTATCCAAAATATTAATTAATGTAAATGTTTATTTGCCTTACTCAATGATCATAATGAAGACTAGATAACTAGTATGCCATATAAGAATAAAAAGTTAAACCATCAAACATTACACGATCACATTCTTTATGCTTACACAATCTGTTTTTCACAGAGATGTGATGTGATGAACTATGGCTTCTCCTTAAATGAAGTCAAGAATATCTCAGCAATTATGCCCAGAGAAACCTGTTAACCACTTTATTTTCCATTCCCCAGTCTAAGTTTTCCCATATTCTGCTCCATCCCATTTCCACAACATAATCTTTGACAAGTCTATGGCCTTTATATTTAAATTTTCCTTATCTTTTCCCAAACCCAGCATAAAAACCAATAATCCACTTTCTGTATGATAACTTTTTTCATATTTATTCTTCCATAACTTCATTATATGTGCCCTTTCTGCTTCAAGCAATACTCTCATATAGTAGCGCCACTCAGTGCAAGCCAAAGTAATCAATGGATGCAGGAAGGTTTGAGCATAAAATCCCTATCTAGTGCATAGTCATCCAATATCCTGACTAGTTTCTAGCTTGTGGCTTTCATCAGTGAGGAGCCTGGGATCTGAAAGCACTACACCTAGACTTTACAATCTACCCTCCCAGCAGCCATTTTTACTTTTTTATCTAACTATAAAGCTTTGAGTCCAAAATGAAAACCCAATAATCTTTTCAAGCTAACTCATTAGCTTGTATAGCTGTATAGATCTGAACGCAGTTCAGCGTCCATCCTTTTTGGTGTGTTTCGTTCTTTAATAACCAGTCATCATAATCCTGTTGGGCAGGATTGGTATTAAACCATCAAATATCACATGATCACTATTCTTTATGCTTACACAAGCTGTTTTCCACAGAGGCAAACTCTCCATACAGTAGCAACCCTCAGTGCAAGCCAGAGTAATCAATGCATGCATTAGATCCTAAGATCTAGATGCAGTGCTCTCAGATCCAAGACTCCTCACTGATTAAAGCCACAAACTAGCAACTAGTTGGGGGATATTGAATGAGTAGGCACTATATAGAAATTTTATGCATAAACTTTGCTGCATCCACTGATTACTCTGGCTTACACTGAGTGGCACTACTGTATAAAGTTTTGCCTGTATGGAGAGATAGAGAACTAGTATGGAGAGTAAAAAGAGTTTAAATATATGTAAACGGAACAATGGGGGCAAGTTAATTTATGATAATAGTAAGGAAAATAGCGTATTATTTAACACTTGAACAGGATCTTTAGCAACAAGAGAATATACATGCAAATGGAAAAATATGGGTGATTTAGTCTGCAAATTGTGTAAGGAAGATATAGAAAAATATTAGGCATCTGTTGATTGAATGTAAATACTTGAAAGCAGAAAGGGTACAAATAATGAAGTTATAGGAGAATACATATGAACAAAGTGATTATACAGAAAGTAGGTTATTGGTTTTTATGCTGGGTTTGGAGAAAGATAAGGGGGATTTAGACATAAAGGCCATAGAGTTGACAAAGATTATGTTGTGGAAATGGGATGGAGCAGATTATGGGAAAGCTTAGGGTGGGGAATGGAAGGGGAAGGTAAAGTGGCTAACAGGTTTCTTCGGGCAGTTGCCGAGAGATTCCCGACTCCGTTTAAGGAGGTCACGGTACATCACATCACACCATCTCTGTGTAAAACAGCTTGTGCAAGCATAAAGAATGGTAATCATGTGATGTTTGATGGTTTAATACCTGCCCAACAGGATTATGGTGACTATGGTTATTAAAGAACCAAAAACAACAAAAACTATGGATACTGAACTGAATTCAAATCTGTACAGCTATATAAGCTAATGAGTTTAGCTTGAAAACATTATTGGGTTTCATTTTGGACTCAAAGCTTTACAGTTAGATAAAAAAGTAAAAGGTTGCTGCTGGAGGGTTGCATTAGATCCTAAGATCTAGATGCAGTGTTCTCAGATTCAAGAATCTTCACTGATGAAAGCCACAAACTAGAAACTAGTTTGGGGATATTGAATGAGTAGGCACTAGATAGGGATTTTATGCACAAACCTTTCTGCATTCATTGATTACCCTGGCTTGCACAGAGTGGCACTACTATATAGAAAGTTTTGCCTCTAAGAATAAAATGATTAGATTATAATTAATAGTGATAAGTATTAGTTAATAAATTTAATTTAGTTTTTTAGTCAATTTATTAGAAAATTCGTTAATTATTGTAAAAGTGAAAAATTGATTAGCATATTTGTTTCTCGCTTATTTTTTAAATGTACCTGGATGTAAGTAAAATCCTTCTTTACATTTGGTTATGTAGAATAATGAATTTATTTTAAGAAACGATAATTACCTGAGATACTGATTAAATTAAAAAATGTTAGTAAAGGAGTGCTATATAATCCTTTTAATAAGTAGATGAAGATTATATTGTGTTATAATTAAATTTTACATAAGAAATTTTAATATTAAATATAATCTACTTATTTTAATTGTGAATTATGGGAATATCATTGATATTTTAGTGGAATAGTATTTGGTGATATTTCTATGTCATTGAGGGTATATACTTTTTGATATATACTTAATGTTAAAAATGGAGTATCTTACTGGATGATTAGTTGGCAAGTCTCATGATTATTATGATTTTATTATTAAAATAATTTATTAATATTGATATAATATATTAGACATAAAATGAGTAAGATTTGCATTGTAACAATGTTATGTATAAGTAAGAAATTTGATTTGACTAATCTAGGAGAAGTTTAGTTATTGTTTACAGCATCCCAAAGCGAACCTAGGAATAGTTACAGGCTGCATACTTCTTTATGTTAGTTTAATTAAATAAGTTGTAAAGCATATATAATAACTCATAATATATATATATGTATGTACATAGGAATTAATTTGCTAATAAATAAATTCTGTTATACAAATTTATTTATACATACAGGATTATTTGTTAAGATATAATTACTGTTAATTAGTGCCAATACACAACAAAAAATTTGACAATCCATCACTCTGAGGGGGATGTACTAACCAAAATCGAATTAGTATAAAACCAAGTATGTGTGGAACCAAAATAAATGGTTTTATTTCAAATGATGATAAATAAATTTGATATAAATAATCCTTCAGAACGACTTATATATAGAAAAGGAATTTAAAAGCTATTCTTAATGAACGGGACCATAAACGATGAAGTTAAAGTAGCCACATACATTACACTGGTCAAAGAGGGATTAAATTAGAAAATTGTTTTTGTGACCTGTTCAGAACCAGAAAATTTTTCATACACTGCAGTAACAGAAAGACTAAACAATTATTTCAGTCTTCAACCATTAAAACATATGGTTTGCCTCCATTTTTGGATTAAATAGAAAGTTTGTGGCGAGAAACCGAGGGAATATGATTAAGCCCTAAGGGAGCTTGTAAAAGATTGCCTCTATGGAGACTTCTTTAAAAAAATGATTAGTAGAACAGTTCTTGTGGGGAATGTATGATGATTATCTGAGGCTTAATATATGAAATGGCCATTAGCATAGGGCTAACTTATGAACTAGTAAAAGAACAAGAATGGGCTCATTAACTAGTAAAAGAACAAGAATGAGTTTCAACTTGCTAATACATTAGATATTAATAAGATGGTAATAAATAAAACAGAGAATATCAGTAAAATTATTTGCTTTTGCTGTGGAAAATGAGGTCATATAATTAAAGAATTTAAATGGAAAAAAAAATTGTAGAAGTTATGGAGAAAAAGGATGCCTTCAAAAAAATATGCTGACAAATTACTACAATAAAGAAAAAACCAGTTCAATAGATTAAAACAATGAAAATTAAGGGCATAGAGCAAATCACACTATCTGTCACAATTTTCAACAGATGAATAACTATGGAAATTGATAGATGTGCTGGTAGCTAGACCACTTTGAAAGCGAAAGATATGAGTGGAAATTTGATTAAAATTATAGGAAGCACTAAAGTTCCACTACAAATTAAAAAAAAATAAAATGAAATTTTTACAGATCCACATGGTAAAAGGCAGCATAAACCCTATAGTTAGACAAGAGTGGTTTGACCCAATGGGAATCAAAATCTGTGTGGTAAAAAAAATCACAGTGGAACAGGAATTGCAATAAGAAATTTCCAAATCTGTTTCAAGCCAACTGAGAGCCATTTATATGTCTTCAATAGAAACTGTATTGAATGATGGTGTAATCCCATGCGACAATATATTCCATAGAAAGTCCCTTTTGCTCAACATATAATAGTATAAAACGAATCAATCAAGTTACTTAGAGAAGATGTGTTCACTCCTGTGGAAAGTTCTGAAATGGACAACTCCTACTGTAGTTGTGGCAAAACCAGATGGACAAGTATGTATTCGCACTGACTATCATCACCCAGTAAATAAAAATTGCAAAATATATCAGCATTTAGTTCCAAATATTCCTAAATATCGGCTAAAATGGAGCAGGCTGATTATTACACAAAGACTGAAGTGTAAGCTGCTTTCCATCACATACCAGTGTCACTGAGAATTGCTGAAATTATTTAATTGCAACTGATTGCCTTATGGAGTCACTATATCCCCTAATAAATTTCATGCAAAAAAAGGCATGCTGGTTCAAAAGATAGATAGAGTGATTCTATATCTAGATGACATTTTACTTGTTGTATTCTGAAGAGAACCTAGGCAAAAAGGTTAACAAGTCTGATTAGATGGATAGCTAGAGAATTGAAATTCTTAGGACACATAATTATACAATACCGCAAAAAATCTGATCCAGAAAAAGTTTAAAGTTGTGCCGAATGCAGAATTACAGACATTTTTTAGTGTTATAAATATTTTTATGAGGTTTTTAAAAATGGAAAAGGCACCTTTAGCTCAGCCCTTGTATAATTTATTAAAGAAAGAGTAGAAATGAATCTGAAAAGCAAAGCATGAAAATGCATTTTAATTAAATAGAAATATTATTGTCACGCGAAAGTATATTAGTTTATCATGACAATAATATGGACATAATTCTAACTTGTGATATATTAGATTGTGTAAGAGAAATGATTTTAAGCCATGTAGTAGCCAATGGAGAAAGGCCTATTGCTTATGTGTCATGGACATTAACCAGCACTGAAAAATTATAGACAATTAGACAAAAAAAAACAATGGCTATGGTTTTGGCTATTAAAAAATTTCCATCAGTATTTTTATGGTCAATCTTTTACAAGAAATTTTTGCAAAAAACTAAACAGCTCCTGATCACCTAAGTTCCAAGATGTTATGCTGGTTAAATCTTCTAGCAGGACATAACTGATTTTGAATTTGGAATATCAAAAAAGAAGTTTGGCATACAGATGTCTTCTCGCAGATTACAAATAAAGATGAGTCTATAAAAACAGAAATAGGAACAAATTTATATAAACAAAATAAATTTAAAAATAATAAATAGCCAGACTATTGCTAAATGGATGATGAACGACCAAAGATTCCAACAGTTGGTGAATTGAATAATGAAAGATTAGCCAACCAGAAATTCTGCAAAAAGCCTTTTGGGCATAAAAAGAGAAGCTCTCTGTTTACAAAGGCTATATTGTCAAGAAGATAAAGTTGTTATACCTATTGTAAGCCATGCAAAAATATTAAAACTACTATATCAAGGTCATCCAGTAGTTCAAGCAAAAATGATAGCCTGAGGATATGTATAGAAGCCAGATATGAACAAACAAATTTGAAGAATACGTAAAAAAGTAATTCCTGCTAACAATATCCCAAATATTCCTAAGAAACTTATTATTTGGCCAAATGCTATCAAAGTTTGAATCAGAATATATATGGGTCATGCAGAACCATTTACACGTCATTTGTTCCTGATACTTTTGGACAAATATTCTAGGTGGCAAAGTACAAAATTGTAAAAAATATGAATTCTGAGGGGACTATCTCCAAACTATTTGAAATATTTGTGTGCCATTATGCAGAAATGATAGTGGAGATAATATAGGTTTTGTGTTTCCAAGATTCGAAGTATTTTTAAAAAAGTGTGGTGTATGCCATATTTTAATATCTCCATACCACCCAGAGCCAAATAGAACAGCAGAGAAAGCAATGCAGCATTTAAAATTGGCACTGCAGAAGACTAGTAATTTAAAAGTGGAAGAGATAGTAAATAAAATAGCATTTTTCCAGCAATGTGCACCATATTCAATCACTGGTAAATCTCCAGTTGAAATGACTGAAAATTAAAAAAATATGATTATCTATGATAAAACTAGAGGAACAAGATAGCAACAAGATAGCACATCAGAAATGGATACATCAAATTCTGTCAAAGTCAACAAGATTTGGATAAGAGATTGTCTTAAAAAAATATTGGATGAAAGATGAAGTAGTTAAACACCTATCTACACAAGTGTTAGATATACTGTCCAATGACAGCACACCAACCACATTCACAGATGATTTGGATTAAAGCCATAAATGTATGAAAAATCATTAAGAAACCCAATTGGAAATAATGAGCAGATAAACGATGAGCAAATGAATTACCCAGTGATAGAAAAAGATAATAGCAAAAATACTATTCTGTTAAGAATTAAAAGAACCCTTTCTTATCCAAAAGATAACATTATTTCAGAAAACAGTCATTTCTGAAGAGAGGGAAGTAATTGCCATATATATTGTAACTTCTCTGATTTAGTTTACATGTATAGTTTTTAAAAATTAATACAAAAAATTACTGTGCATTTTAAAACTTTATAAACGTTATTTATTTATTTTAAATTAAATCATTAACGTATTAACAATGTGAAAAAACAAAATACTTTATCAAAAATAAAAAGTTTTATTTCTTGGTATTTTAAGATAATAATTCTAAAATAAAGTTAATTACTTTCAAATATTAAGTTGCTATGGAAAATTGGAGCGTTGCCAGATAATGAAGAAAAAAAAAACAAAGATGGTTTGCTTTCAAATTTGGAGAAAGTTCAACTAAGTTCTTCTATGTGCTGCATATAAAATTAAAGCCAGGAAAAAATATTTTTGATTCTCTTATATTCCTATACGTATATTTGTGATGATGGGAAGAACTCTAATTAGAGTACCAACTTCATCTTTCCAGAAGTATAAGCAGTAATAATGCTTTAATATCGAATAACATCTCAGTATATTTGCTAACACTGGAACTTACTGCTGATGCTATAATTTAATTCAATACTTTAATATTATACAGAAATTTACCAGTTAATTAAGTGTTATAAGAAGAAATTACCCAAGAAGAGAAGAATTTATACAGATTCAGCAATCTGATTACCTCAACTACATGGAACAACAACTAAAAAGTAACTTATTTAAGGAAAAATAGTCAAGTTAAATAATTTATAAATTTCAATATGAAACTAAGATTGTTATAGAAAGAGATCTCAGATTTACATTAATTTTACTGTTTAAGAAAAGCTGAGCTCAACAGAAAATGAAAAAAATAATGTAAAAGTATATGACTTTACAATGACTTTCACTGAATAAATAATAATTAAAAAAAATTTTCTGTCATTTTTGCTGTTAACTGAAAGGAGAATCTTTGATTCCTCTAGAAGGCCTTAAAGGAACCAAGTAAGGCAAATTCCTAGTGTCCATTTCATATGTTCTTGTCATTGCAGCTGTTATTATTATGAGATTACTCATATAGTATACGAACAAGGATGAGCTGTTCACCAACACACATTAACCAGTGTGGTAAGTTTATCAGCTTTTTATATTTTGAGTTTAAAATCAAGAAACACTCTAGTCTTTCGTTTCAGCTGCCTGATAAGATGGAATGAATGTGGTATGTGAATAAAAAAAAATTTCTAATAGATATTTACAATCATGACAGACAAAAATAAATGATGGCCATTATTCCCAGGAGGCTGTATTCACCAGCCAAGGCAGTGGTTGATGGCCAAAGCTGGAGGGTGCTAAGAACCTTGATTGTGAACTAGGCTGCCATTAGATGATGACTTTCTATATGGGTATTTACAACTGCAGATCATTTTCAAGTGAAGGAAGACTGCAAGAATTGGAAGAAGAACAGTCTTATATTAAATAGAACATTATTGGACTTTGTGAAGTTAGAAGAAAATGTCAAGAGACGATTTAATAAGTGGACATGTACTCTATTACAAAGCGCAAATATTGGAAGTACAAGTGAAGTAGGATTCATTATAAATAAAAAATGAAAGAACAACCTTGTGGAGCTTGATGGTGTATTAGAAAGAGTGGCAAGATTCGTTATTCAACTTAATAGCAGATATTAAATGCAGATAATTCAGGTTTACGCCCCATCAAGTTCTCATAGTAATGAAGTAATAGAAAAATTTTATATGGATGTACAAGTCTTTTAATCAAATCAAAAAAACATTTTTAAAATTGTTCTGTCAGACTTTAATGTTTGACTTAGCAAACAAATGAAATATGAAAAGTGCTGTAGGTAAATTTGGTTATGGTAATAGAAATGAGAGAGGACAAAGACTTGTGGAGTTTGCAGAAGAGAAACTTTATATTATGAATTATTTTTTTTAAAAAAGGTTAAAAGAAAATGGACATGGAAGCATCCAAATGAAGATACAGCAACACTGGATTATATTTTGACTAACAGAAAATACATATTTCAAGATTGTAATGTTCTTAATAAATTCAACACAGGAAGTGATCATCGATTAGTGAGATGTAAGATACATGTTAATGTAAAACTGGAGAGAGAAAAATTATTAAAAAAAATAATATTCACAGTTGATATTCCTAATCTTCAGAAACATTTTAATGAATTTAAATTAGAACTTGAAAATCATTTTCAAGTATTAGTAGATTTTGAACATGATTCGGATTTGAATGAAACTAATAAGAAAAATCACTGATACACTTTTAAAAACTGCAACAAAGATAACTGATAGAAAAAAGCAACAATTGACCAATAAAATTTCTACTGGGACTAGAGAATTTATGAAAAAAAAGAAGGAATATGAAAATATATAAAAATGATGCATTAAGAAGGATAGAATATCTCGAATTTTGTAAAATGGTGCTAAAGAGTTGATAATCATATAAAAAAGTATAATTGTATGGTCATATATATTTGAACATTGTAGTTCTGTTGATGACTGCTATGTAGATGAAAGCATAAGCAAATATAAAGGAATAAATTTTATTTTATAGATGGCGTTGTATTTAATGAAGGTGTAAATGGTATTATATATATATAAATCAATGCATAAAAAACAATAAAAGGAAAGAAATTATAATACATTTCAAATATGATAATTTATTTATTAAAAAAAAAAAACCATTTGTATCAATTTTTCATGTGTAAAATATTCAGAATATCCAATTTTACAGATTCAGAAAAAAAATCAATATAATCAAAGATATAATTTTAGCAAAAAAACAGCATTAGAATTCAAAAATGTACTAGTTCTTATCTTTTAAATTTTTTTTTTTTTTTTAAATTGTAAAAAAAAAATCACTCACTTATGTATTTTATTAAAGATAAAATAGAAAAGAAATAATTATTTATTATATATAGAGTTCGCAAAACAAACTCTTAACAAGCTTTGAGAATACCCTCAACCCCAGACCGGTTTCTGCATCTAGCGTTGTCAGTGAGGTTTTAGGATATTCATTAGATTGTTAAGAGTTTGTTTTGCGAACTCTATATATAACATTTGTAAACACGAGCTTTATTAAAATTAGGTCAAGTGATATCAGACTTGATTTTTTATCGAATTATTTATTGTTTATTATTTTATTTGTTAATGTACAAAGTTTCAGTTTAATTCAAATTTAACTTTTCCACAATTTTAAGTTCTATTTCTGACTTTCATTTATAAATATCTAGTAAAATAAATATACAATATCTAGATACTCGGAGATATGAATTAAATTTATCTTACATTAAACAATAAATGATAAAATCTTTAATGTGAACATATAATTTTTATAATATTTCTATAATTAAAAACTAACATGAGAATTGTTAGTGACAAGATCTATTTCACTTACTTGGCATGTGTTCGGGAATTAGTATATAGTTTAGAAAAAAGCCTAGCTAATTCTAGTAATGCTACAACGCCACTTCCGTTAGAATCTGCTCCAAATGCCAATCCCTGGTGAAAACAATAACAAAGTCATTTAAGACTTAGTTAAATTGTCATAATACAAATTATAAACACATTGAACAAATTACTTCTCATATAATATACAATCTCATTATCTTTTACTCTATCAATTAATATATTATCATAATTATTTAAATATTACCAAAATCACACTTTCCTTTATGTTTGCCGTAATATATTCCTATAAATACAATTTATCCAAACCGCTGCAAACACTTTTTAGCAGAACTCTTTATTTGTACATATACATACACCTACGTTTCGACTGACCTGCAGTCTTCTTCAGAGCAAGTTATTTGTACATATACATACACCTACGTTTCGACTGACCTGCAGTCTTCTTCAGAGCAAGTTTTTATTTTGATCAAAATAAACTTGCTCTGAAGAAGACTGCAGGTCAGTCGAAATGTAGGTGTATGTATATGTACAAATAAAGAGTTTTGCTAAAAAGTGTTTGAAGCGGTTTGGATAAATTGTATAATTATTTAAACTTATTTATTACTTTTTAAGATTTAATTTCATAGTAAATCATGATCATATACAGTTTACAATAATACATAACTTTAATACAAGTTAATTTTTAAATTATAAGTAAAAGCCATTTGTTTAAAACAATCTATTTAATAAATAAACATACAATATTAAAATCTGAATTAAAAAATTTTCAAAATAAATTGTAATTAAGATTTACAAACTTGCTTAAAAATTGTGATAAAATTTAGAGTAATAAAAAATAACAGTAAAGAAGCAAAATATAAATTCATAATAAAAGTTTCTACATATCACACAAACACATATTGGTTAAAAAATAAACAAATAAACCACCACAGAACAGAAATTGATCTAATATTACAAATAAGCTTATAACCTTTTCTTCATTGGCAATTTCAGGATCATTTTACAATTAATTTTGCTTTAATAGTTTGTATTCACAGTATGATAAAAATAAAAATAACATTAATAACATCTAATAAAATATCAGCTTTCAGTGTCCATTAGAAAAACCATAAATTTAACAATTCTCCAATAAATAATTTATCATTTAGTATCTTATAATTTTCACATAGAAAATATTCAAATCCATTTTTACTATATTTTATTAAAATTAACTTACGAGAGAGTGCAAGTCTCTCAGCGCTTGTGATTATTAATAGCCAATCAGATCGTAAATACTGGGACAACGATTTAACAAGAAAAGAGTGGTAACCACTCTTAACTTTACTTGTCTGTTTATATATCCAAGTACTTTTCTTATTAAATCGTTGTCCCAGTATTTACGATCTGATTGGCTATTAATAATCACAAGCGCTGAGAGACTTGCACTCTCTCGTAAGTTAATTTCAAATCATCTGCGCTTTGAAAATAAATATTATTTACATATATTTCTGCAATTTATAACATCGATAATCTACTGCATAGTGAATCTAAAGATTTCATGCTGTATGTTTGTAATTTGAAGTCAGTGAGTAGTGTGTGAAGGTATTTAATATTCACACTTTCAGATATAAGTACTTTGGACTGGCTTGGATATATAAACAGACAAGTAAAGTTAAGAGTGGTTACCACTCTTTTCTTGTTAAATCGTTGTCCCAGTATTTACGATCTGATTGGCTATTAATAATCACAAGCGCTGAGAGACTTGCACTCTCTCGTAAGTTAATTTCAAATCATCTGCGCTTTGAAAATAAATATTATTTATATATTTTATTAATAAAATTAATACTAAATATATATTACATAATTTATTAACATTTTAACTATTTTTATATGATCAATCATCAAGGTACTTGTATAGAAGAGATATAAGCACCTTAAGAATATCATATAAAAATGGCTGATTCATAAATAACTTATGTAATATTTATTATATAAATTCAGTGAAATAAAACAAGCTGTAAAAAAGAAAAATATAAATTAATAAGTTTTATGGAATTTTTTTTTTTTTAAAAAAAAAAAAAAAAACTTGATTACATTTGGAAAGAAATTTGGAAGACTTAGTTTTTGGAGTTTTAAATATTTGCTTATACTAAATGGAAGTTTTAAAATATATCCCTAACAGTCAAAATAAGAGTCATAAATCACATGACCCTATTCTATTAAGCTTGTAAGTTATAAACAATGAAGATTGCCAATTCCTCAACAAGCTTTATGATAGCTGGGTTTGAAGACATGTAAATGTCTGAAAATATCAGATTTTCCACTTAATAGATAACTTTTAGATAAATGCTGGCTTTGGGTTGGTATTTTCAGATCTAGTGTCTGAACTTACCCTGGCACCTCTCTGAGGAGTGCCAAAGCACGAAACCATGATCAGGGGTTGGGGGGGGGGGGTTTTCCCTGACAGAGATATTTTAAGTGCTGGCTCTGGCTAAGCATTTATCATAAAGCTTGTTGAGGAATTGGCAATCCTCATTGTTTATAACTTACAAGCTTAAGAGAATAGGGTCATGTGATCTATGACTCTTATTTTGACTATTTATAGTCTCTACCTTAAGTCTTATACAATGTTATATTGCTAAGACTACTAATATATGGTATGGCTGAAGATCTATCAGTTCCATATAGCTATTTGAGTTGGATAGCTGGGTTTGAAGACATGTAGGTTTCTGAAAATTTCAAATTTTCCATTCAATAGATAACTTTTAGATAAATGTTGGCTTTGGGTTGGTATTTTCAGATCTAGTGTCTGAACCTACCCTGGTATACCTCTCTGAGGAGTGCCAAAGCACGAAACCATGGTCAGGGGTTTGGGGGGTTCTGACAGAGATATTTTAAATGCTTTCTCTGGCTAAGCATTTATCATAAAGCTTGTTGAGGAATTGGCAATCCTCATTGTTTATATCCCTAACAGATTCTATACAAAATTGTAAACAATGATTATATTTCCAAAACAATACTAATCTATCACAAAAGGTCATTTAAAAAGAATCCTGCATGGTTACCACAAGACCCACTTGAACTTCTTATGAATTCCTGAGCAATAAATCCAATGCATTTTTTTTATATATATATATTTAAAAAATATTAGAGGACTTCTATTAATTAGGTGAAAAAAAACGAACAACCGATTGTAAATACAAAGCAAAGCAATAAGAATATGCAATAATGAACATATAAAAAAAGTTATTCTTAAAATAATTCTTTTATTCAAACAAGTCAATTATCATTTTCTTTCTTAATTATATACCATCTGATAACTACATGTTCCAGACTATCTTTCTTCAAAACTTTCCATTATTCTTTGAAATAATTTATTTTTAAAGTAACTCATATTATTTCTTCTTTGTCATTCTGTTTTACTCATTACAGTTTTCTTTAATATAACTGGTCTCTAAGAATATGCCCAAAATTATTTATCTTTTTCGTAATTTTTTTTTAAAATATTTTTTTACCAATTTTTTCAAAATCTCCATATTATAAACATTATCTATGGAACTTAATCTATTTCATTTTCTCTGAATTCTCTTACCCCCTCTTTCTTCATGTGTCATAGCATCGGCCGGGAAGCGAACCCGCTAACCCGGGACAACTGCTTGTAAGGCAGCTGTGCTGACCACTCGACCACCAACGCTTTCTTTTTAACTAAATTTCTGCATCATACAAAGTTTAAAATCCTAATAAAATATTTAATACCAAAAACAATTTGCAATTTTCATTCTAAATCTTTCCCACCACTAACTTCCTTAACAAGTTATCTAATAATCTGTTTTTTTGATTTCTAATAAGACTATTTACAACCCTTAAATTTTCAGCCTTTATTAATTTATTCCAAGTTTTAATTTTATTCTCATTTATTTTTACCCTAATTTAATTATAAATTTTCATCTATATACATTTTCATTATCTGCAAACACTACCATAACATCAGCTAATTGGATGTGTAAACTTCCTTCCTTTAATAATTCCTTTAGCATTTCATCTTTATTTTAAAAAAAACTATAATAAATAACCATGCTGTAAACCCTTTACTATATCTCTACAGTCTATAATATGCCCACTTAATCTTTCTTATATAAATTTCCTAATACTCTTTTCCACTTTTAAACATTTACCTTTATATTTTAAAAACAATAATCTTTACTTGGTCAAATGATTTTCCAAAATTAACAAACAATATTAATTTTTCTTTCTCTTTTTTAAACATATCTAAACAATAATTTTACAATTTGACTGCATATCTTGTCTTCTACTTTTTTTTAAGCTCAAATGATTATTCACATGATCTATTACAAACATATTTATTAAAAACACAGGAAGGCATATAATATTAAAATTACTATTGAATCTACAATTATTAGTCAAAACTATTTTTTATATAAACAAAATGGCTAACACTTGCTTTATAAATCTCAACATTAAACTAAATTCTTTCAAACTCTCTATATTCATAACTTCCAAAAGCTCATATGAAATCCCAATTCTCAATGCTTTTTTAGACTTAAGCTCAGCTAGTGTCTTTACAATCTCTTTCCCATTAAGAAACAACCTATATTATTCTTATCTACTTTCTTTTCTTTTTTTTTCAATTGCAAAGATGAAGAGTCTCTATCTTTATCACAAAAATCTTTTAAATTCTTCGTCACTTACTCAGTTGACAACCAAGGGTTATGCTGTTGCATTTGCATAAATAAGCAATTTGATTTTGAATGAGGAATAATCAAATATAACACTGATAAAATCAACAAAGTACTTAAGGATATATCATTACCTATGTTTGAATAAAATGGCAGATTCAAAACCTAAAGTTTTTAGATTGAAGTTCAACTATTACTATTGTTTGAATGCCAAACTATTTGATGATTTTTCATTGCCAAAAAAGATATTAATTGTAAGACAAAAGATGTTTTGGATTATAAAATTATGTTCCAAGTATTAAAAAATGCAATTAGAAACCATTTCTATTGAGGAATCCAAATTGAATTTGACAAAATCTATATCAAGATCTGTAAATTGACATCAAAAGCAGAAAAATTCTTGAATTTCATGACCTAATTGCTATATGAGATTAAGATAAGATCATTTCTCAAATTTGAAAAGATTATAAGTATGCATAAAAAATTATTTATGATCGCCAAAAGTGGCTAATTAAGGATGGGAAGTAGTGCAATGTTCTCATATTCTAGTTCAATTTTTTTTGGTGAATAAAGATGTAAAATTAAAGTATTTTAATTGCAAATGTAAACTTATAATCAACAATAAACTTCTAAGCATGACGATGTTTGATGAACAGGTCTTAGCATCTCTAGACATCACTAACAATAATGAATTAATATTTATGCACATCAAGTTACATTATTAATACTCTTGTTTACATGCAAAATCATCCAGAAATTTTATGAATATAATACAAAACAACAATCAAAAATCAAACGACACGTATTTAGTAAAATATAACTTATTCCTTGAGATTTTAAATCTTTAGTAAATCTCATAGGCTTATATATTATATGTCAAAAAGAAGAGGAAGCTGAACTTCTTTAGAGAGACTTGCTGATTATTCAAAAAAAAAAAAACTTGTAAAAGCATGGCTTTATACTTCACAATTATTTTTACTATATTTAATTCACATGGACTCTTGGCATTAGAAGCATTTTATAATATCATCTTTAGTGTAATAAAAATGAAAAACAGCAATCAGAACAAAGGTGGACATCTAGAGAGTTCTACATACTTATAATCTTACACAATTCAATATTTTTTCCAATTCTGCATTCAGCAAATAGCAACTCTGAAGTTTTATTTAGAAGACTACCATGCAATAAGTGATAATGATGAGAAAGGATTGAGGAACCCAATTAGTTTTATTTGTCTTCTTCCAATTGTAGTATATTATTCAGATAAAGATTATATTGCCACTGAAAAAAAGATATTTTCTTTGAATGGACATCAATTATATAATTCAGGATACAGTAATATTGAATCATATTATATGCATTACCATGAGATTTGAATGGAAAAGGTTTGTACTAGCCTCGAACAATAGAGTATTCATTATCGAAATCGAAATAACGATTATTAGAAATGAAAAATCACTACTAAAAACTACTAGTTTTTGATTTTCTTTACAAATGTGAAAATGGCTCATGTTACTAATGATATTGCACTTATTATTACACTAAAGTAAACTTATTAAGGAAAGATTTGTATGTCTTAAATGTTACCCACCTGATCATATAGCACCAGGATATCAAACTGATGTTTTAAATGCAATAGATTAGATCGATTAGAATATGTGAGTTAACAATCTAACATTTCTTAATCTCAAGTAGCGTATTTTGATCCTATAGTAATATAATCAAAACCTGAGAACCCGATTTATGAAAATATAATAAAAAATGCAAAAAAAATGAATTCTTTTCTGATCCAAAGTTTGAATCAATGACTATCTTTAAAGATGGTATGTCAAAGGATATATTGACACATAATTTAATGTTGGCAAAGTTTTTAATAAAATCCCTGTTTAATCTGATAAACTTATTTTTCAATGTAAATCTTAGTTTTCTTTTTACATTTATAATCCCTAACTTTACTTTAAAAGTATGTGAAGTCAAAAGTGATACTTCATTAAAAATACTATTACATTATCCTGTATATTATTAAACCAAAAATGCTAATAACATAAGATATTAAATAAATCCAAGGCAAATACATCAGATACCTTTAATATTTAAATATTATTATAGTTTCAGACAAAAAAATTCACACGTTAATCTTTTTTTTCTCCCCTGGAAAAAAAAAAAATCTAAATCTTTTCTCTATTTTGCTTTTACAGAAGACTAAATCAGTTTAAATAATTCAGCAAATATTATTAAAATGTTACCATAATGATAGCGATACATTTATAATTCACATAACAGATCTGCTTTAGGGATGCATAAGAACCAAATCCAATAATTGTTTAAATTTCCTAATCAATATCATCATTTCTTTTGTATAAAGTTAGTTATTGTAAATTATTTATCTATACAAATTATTATGCCAACAATTTTTCCTTGCACCATTTTAATTTTTTAAATAATTCCATAAGTATTCTTCATCTGAATTTCTCCTAATTCATATTATCTTTCAATACTATTTCATTTTTATTACGATGACATCACATAATATAATCAGAAAGAAAAATTTCTTGACACACCATGCACGCACTGAATATGTAATTCATTATTTTATTAAAATATATATTAAAGAACCCAAGTTATTCATGACATAAAAAACAAATAAAAACAAATATATAAAAAGTATAGATATATATAGTAATTATTATAAATAATAAAAATATTAGGTAATCATCTGAAATCCGGGTACGGCCGCTTGATGGCGTTGTTTATGTGTCAAAACACATAAAAATGCCATTTCTGCGGCCAGCCTTATGGCTAATACAACATTTATATTGTATTACCCATTAGCAGGCCGCTTTACATGACATCGCACAAAAATATTACGGCCTGTTTTGTGCTTCGTAACTATTTACGTGTATTTGTTCTATTCATAGCTGATTACTGTATCATTTGAGGGTGTTTTAATTGCAAGTTGGTACAACTTTTCAAATCTCCATAATAGAGTAATTTCATTTATATTTAAATAATGTTGTTAATTACTGATAATTGTCATATGGTCCTCACCCTTCCCTAAAAAAATGTTAATATGTAAAAAATTGGCAAAGGGTATGTTCGAACACATTTCGACAAAGCTCACGCACTAAGTCACGTTTTAGCATGGAAAATATATGAGACCAATAAAATGTCTGAGAAGAACGTTCAATTTTTAAACTTTTTAGATTGCCGAGTACAGAAAGTGAAACTGTGTCCTCTCAAATACCAGACTGTTTTTATTACAGCAATAAAATAATAAATAAATAAAATAATAAATAAAAATAAGTTCAAAAAATCCGTGAAACAGTCAAAAGTTTTAAAATCAGAAAAATAACAAAGTTAAATTACCAAAATTTGTTGAATAAAGAAAAATGTCAGGTTAGAAAAACAACGAAAATTAATATAAAAATTTGTTTAATCAAAAAAAAAATCATGTTCTATTAAAAAAAATTGCGGCCCGGTAACGTTACATTTGATCGATTTTGTATAGCATCAAGCGGCCGTGCCCGGATTTCAGATGATTACCAAATATTATATACAACAACTATATAAATGTGTTAATTATAATTGGACATATAAAGCATTTTTCAGCATATAGTTTTATGCCCTTTTCAAATGTTATGCATCTATTTTAACGTTGACCAATTATTACAGATAGAACACTATCTAATGTTTTATGACAAAAGTAAAATAACAATAATAACAAAATAAAACAGAATAAAATAATAATGATACAGAGATTCAATAAAATTTCAAAGAATTGATTACATAACAGAACAATATCCAGAATAAATAAAACATACTCTATACAACTTTATATGTACTATCTTATATAATTTTCCATTCATTTTTAATTGACCAGTTATTAACAAACTGTACTGAAGTTTTATAAATATTCATACAATTATTTAACTAGTTTAAGGGACTTGGCGCCATACTGAATTTTTAAAAAACTGACTTGAGACACAATTTTCACAATAACTTCAGTTTTAATAATGCTAGAGCAAAGTGCTATATATTGACAAAAAATCGAAACACTAAGGAAAACAATAAGGCTAAGACAAATAGTGATTACCATTAAAAAAATAAAGAAAAAAAAGAAATTTCAACATCCGAAATAATTATTACTTTATTGTTTGTTCATAATTTATCATTAAGTTTAAATTACATCTTCAGTGATAATTTCTTTGTATTCCTCACAAAATTCTCATTCAAACCATATATAATACTTCTTACTTGAGATAATCCGTAGCTTCAGAATCTAGAAAAATAGTCACATAAGAATTCTTCATTTTTATCTTGTACCCCAAAAATTAACAAATCTCAGATGTCTATAAAAAAAAAGATTCATCCTAATAAAAGATACAAAATAAATCATTTCCAAAAAGTGGTTATGCATTTGTCATCATTGGCTATCTAAAACTAGAAATTGTAGGCTACTGTCTGTATCAATGATAAAAGAGTTTCATCTTTATTTTATATTTTTTGGGTACACCAATGATATTTATATTTTTTATGCACACCAGTGATACTATCTTGTTATATTTATTGCCCCACAGCGATATAATTTATTTGCATATAGTTCATTTGCTAGCTATAGACTTGAAAATAATGTGATGCAAGATGTGGCAAAACTACTGACTCCATAGCATGAATATCAAGGCATAGGCAAGAATCAGAATTTAATTCTTTGCCTGCATACAATTCCATGTGGTATATACATAACCATTGTGGCGGCTATCGCCACATACACATGCCATTTGAAATCTCTTTTTTTTTTGGTTTTAAATGTTTATATTTTCACATGGCACTATGCCCAGTAAATTTTGTGATTGCTTTATCAACTGCAATCTTTCTGTACATCTGATAATCAGTCTTAAAATTTACACTGCACTGCTCTATAAATTTAAATCATTACTTGTTATACAAACGTGAACAGGCAAGTGCAAACACAAATACACCAATACAAATATAAACACATTAATATATTATTACACCTTTTGAGAATCATTATGTCTATAAAATAAGGTTGCCTCAAACTTGGATCAGAGACCCAAAATTACTTTGCACATAAACACTTTTGTTATATTTGAATACAAATTTATATACTATATAATAAAGAGCACAAATGATTGAATATTACATAATTTATATACCACACAGACATACCAATACAAATGCAAACACATTAATAAATTATACCATTTATCAAATAATTAAAAAAAATTTAAAATACTATTCAAATAATTAAAAAATTAAAATTGAATGCATATGACCGATATTCCGAGACCGATATTCCGAGATTACGTTTTTATCACATTGAAGACCTTGAAATGCGAAACATCAGCGTAATTTTAATCCACTTTAGTAATGAGTCTGGCCGATAAAACAATTCTGCCTTTGTTGTCTTTGTGTAATTCTAGTAAACTGACCAGAAAATAAAAAAATTAAATGCACCTATTAATAAAAATATTGATAAAAAAGTCAGATTTTATCCGATTTTAACTTGTGATACGCTATTTTAAAGAGGGATTTAAATAGCAATGAATACCAGGATTTCTATTCATGTCATGGTTATAGTTTTCGCATAATTTAAAAGGAAAAAAAATTTCAACGAATCAGCTGACGCAAACATTTGGCACACTACAACTGCTCTACCCATTAAGTTATGCTTAATATAATGTTTCATATATAATAACTACTCTTTCTTATTGCATTCTCAAATGTATACCGTATAATACTAAATTATCCAAGCACTTTACTACTGTTACACAATGCTTTACTTACCACACTTTCTTACAGTTTCCATTGCCCCAGCAATCTTCTTCAGATCTTTATATGCTTTATTTAACACCCTTTCTTAGTTTCGATTGCCTCGGCAATCTTCTTCAGAACTTTATACCTCCTTGAGAGAAAGAGTGGTAAATAAAGCATTGTGTAACAGTAGTAAAGTGCTTGGATAATTTAGTATTATATGCTTCATATATTTGTATTATTTTTGGATCTGTAATGTAATTTAAAGATTTAATACTTTTTGTAGCATCTATTTTAGTCCATAAAGTTAAATACTGAATGTATAAAACAGATTCATCATTTCACCAATTTAATACATTATGTTCTTTAACTCTTAGCTCTAACTGTTTCCTGTATAACCATAGTAAATCATATTGCTATAGTCACAATTAATTTTATATATGATTCCTTTTTTGTATTTTATATCATCTCTTAAATCTATTAAAAATAATAGGAAATTATAAGTTAAAAGACAATTTAATGTAAAGGGTAGCTTACAATGCACATATTCATAAAAAGATCAAGCCTGCTTATTGAACCCAACCCATTTGGAATTTTATTAATAGTGGGAACATTATTTGTTTGTTATTATTACATATATATAATACATAATAAAATATTATTTTATTCTAAATAAAATACGATCTATATTTTGAAAAGTAATATTGTATATTGTACCGGCCGGTTTCATCTGTTCATATAACAAGATCTAGCATCTAGGCAAAAGTACCTCGAATCCAATCCTGTGCAAGATACATAGGTCAGGAACATTCATGAACTCTGCCCTATTTGCCTATTTTCCAGATCTACCAACTTATGAGCAACAATTCCAATGATACTGATCTAATTTATTCCTACCCCGCCGGCATCACAAAGTCGTGACACAAAAAGACTCTTATTCGAACTTGGTTCATGTCTAGGATATTATAATTAGCGATTTTCGATCATCTAGTAAGGGAAACCTTTTTATATTACATCAAAATTATTTCTAATCAATAAATGAAACAATGACTTAGATATTTAGAAAGATATAACATTTATTAAATCAACTTGGAATAGATATGATTGCAAACGTTATTGGTGTTACAATGTAAATAAAATGGGTGTTTATCTCCCTTGGACAACATTAACCTCTCTTACAATACTATACAATGAACATATTTAATCATCAATAACAAATAATTCATGGCTTTATTCTATTGCGGCTATTTATATGTCAATAATTTATCGATGGACTGTGATACATAAGATTTTTAATAATAGCGCTAGACTACAGTTACATAAAGTTCTTTGAATCCACCATTAGTAAAACAATAGCACTCGTACCAATACGTAAGTTTATTCAGTTGGATGATAAGGGTAATTTTATTTAATTAATATTTGCATTTGCTATATAAGAACGTGTGTGGGAAGCTAATTTGGGAAATAATAATAATGGCAGAAGTGTCGTATCTGAAAGTGTGAATGAAATATATATTAAAAAATGGCAATCCATTTAGTATAATCGTAACAGTACGGTTTAGGAGAATTAATAGGCTTTTAAAAAGAACAAAATATGGGAGAGCGGTACGTGTATGATGGCAATGGAACGATCTATTCTAAGATCTAAGAAGATGCTTCAATTCACCGTTAAGGAAAGCGACTCTCTGCAAACGTCGGCAGGGTCGGGTCATAAACAACGAAGAAGGCGCTTTATTGAATTGCCATAGGCTGGACTTTTGCCAGAGCGAACCCTATGCAATAATATCACGCGCTGAAGAAATCCAAAGAGGTTTGCCAAACCTTGTCCTTGGTATTGGAAGTAAAAATGAATGAAGCACAAAGGTATATATATAACGAAAGGCCGGTATACACGTAACGCTTGCATTAATATAAATATATTGATATTTAACTAAGTAATAAAGAATTATCGCCTATTTTTATTAATAAAAACCCCTCGTACCGGTATGATTTGATTACTACGTGGATATGGAAAAATTACATTTAAGGCCACTATAATATAGCTCAGAGAACTAAAGGATTCCCCCCCCCTTATGTATTACTTTAAACTACACATAAACTTTCCACAACGGATAAATAATATAAATCTTTGGTTTTGAATGCTTTTATAAATAAATACTTTTCATATTATTAAATATATATAAAGTCGGTGGTGGCTATTGATTTCAAGAAAGTAATATTAATTTAATTCATATAAATCTAATTGCAGATTTTAGAAGTTAGCGCTATTATTTAATTAACCAAAAAAAACATTTCTACGAAAATAGATTTTTACTTATTTTTTTCTAAAATAACACTGGACAGTAATTATCAAATTCTGATTTTAATTCCCCAGACTGGCAGGCACCCGCTATACTAAGAATAACAAGTTTTTTAAAATATACTAGATTAATTACCCTCTAAAAGTAAGGAGGGTTTTCTTTTATTAAAAGAGATAGCGTAAGCATTTGCGATTCTGGGGGGAAATTATCGACATATAATTTAGTATCTGAAAGTATAAAATATAATAATGAAAATAAAGTATTGCCGCTTAGACGTGAAATTAAGAATTAACAATTATTCATGAGAGGTTTAATGTGGGAGAGATTACAGCTAAGTTATATAGAGAGAGAACGAGTTACAATTAACAAAAAGGTAAGAATTTTACAAATTGATTCATAACTAATATTAAATTTTACAAATAAAAGCTTTACAAAATGTTTAAAGAAATAGATAGGTGAGAGTTAAAATTATTCACGCTAACTTTAAGAGTCTAGCAGCATTTGAAATTGTTACCTCTGTAGAAACTTGGCTGTTCTTTTGATGATTTCGGATTCCCTCGGAGAACTAGATCTAGTTTGTTAAGCAGTTATTCAGGCAGGTAGTAATTTTATGATTTAACGAACAGGCATATCAGTATAGTCTATGAGTATCGGGATCCAGGGCACAGATTTCAGGGAAAGCCATCTCGAATGGCGAGAAAGGCGATTTAGATTTACTCAGTACACATTGAAAATAACCAACGCAAATTTTCTTGGTGACTGTTCTCCTTGACTGTCTTACTTACTCTCTTAAAAATAATTTGTAATTACCCCATGCCTTGGTATTTTTGGAATCCCTTTCTGATTGGTCATTGCAATCTAATTTCCTAAAGAATTCGTATACAAGCTTTTACCTATTGTGATGGAAGATGCCATTGTTAGATAAGTATTCAAACTTTAATTAATTTTGATAAAAGAAAATGTTTGTAACAAAAGTAAATCAATTAAGTTTAGTTTCTACTTTTGATTTTAGAGAAACTTTTAATTAAAGTTATGTTAGAATATTATACCAGATTACGCTTCTCACCTTTAATTAATTTTGACTAATTACAATCGCATCTTCCATATTGGATTTAAAAGAAAAGTATAGTTTAATGACAAAAAATAATTTAAAAACACAATTTTATAAACTTACATATAACGAACTTTTCCAATAAATATTTACTCAGTACCTTTGTCTCTACAATATCAGTAGATATCTGAGCTGCAATTAACAAACAATTATTATAACTTTTATAAAACAAATTAATACAGAAATTATAATATATTTTGATATTATAAGTCCGTTATAATTAATCCCCCATTCCCTATTGCGTATACGAATTTTCAGACGCTACATTTATTAATTTTATTCTGCATGTTTAAATTCAGATATTTATGCCAATATCTTCGTTAATAAATATGTTAGTTAATATAACTCAAACAAAAGGATACAAACAAATGTGTTAGTGAGTGGAATATATATGCAAGCATAGGGTTTGAATTTAGGTTGGTAGCGGAAGATTGGAAGTGGGCTGTGAAGCGCAATCTGAATCTCAGATTCCGCTTCAATATATATAAACTATTTGATTAAACATTGTAATGTATATATATATTTTATAATATTGAATGTTAATTTGTAATCAAATGATTTAAGGATAGCCTGAAGTTAAGTTAGGTGGTGATATGTGAAAATAAAACTGATTTTATGATTTTTTTTTATCTGTAATAAATGAAATGTATTTAAACAATAGGCATTTAAAATCTAAATGTATTTAAACAATAGGCAGTTTAAAATCTCAGCGTTTCACGGGATTTACACAGCGTTTTATATAAAAATAGAAACTTTTTAAAAAATCGTTCTTCTTGTCAAGAGAGATAGCAGTTTAAACTAAAATTTAGAACGCTAAAATGGAGTTTTGCTTTTTTCTTTTATTTAAATTATAAACATTTTTAAAAATCAAATGCTGTAACTAAAAATTTACCAAATTCAGAGGAAAGAAAGTGAAATAAGAAGTAAGAATAACTGATAAATTTTGTAATAATTAAAGCATGTTTTAAAAGTTGTTGGAGTAATTTTAAATATTTTAAATCTTATTTCAAAAAGAATAACGAAAATTAATCTGCTGAAAATTGGAAAAGAAAGAAAAATGAAATAATTTTCTTAATATATATACATAAAGCACTTCTATATTATCCAATAAAAATTTATGATTACAAATAATTATTAAATTGTACTTTAATATAAATATGGGCTAGAGCAAAACATGCTATTGTATATCATGGTATTTCCTACCAGCTGCATTAAACCTCTATATATTTATTTTTCTACACAAGAAGATGCCTGCAGTCCAAAGTAAACAAGCATTGGAATACTTAATGGTGAATCAAATGAGGATCAAGGTGCTTACCATTAAACACAACTATAGGAGACACCATTGTACCTATCTATCCTTGCTAAAAAAAATGATTTACTAAGTGAAACTGCTTTGAAGAACAACTTGCCTAACTATCAACTACTACTACCTCCATTAGGATGATTTTTATGAACTGTGTTCCAATTACAATTTTTAATCAAAGAATCAATATTGTAAATTTTTGTTTATTTTTATTCATGTTATCTGTTGTATTTTCACACTCTGATGCTGAAGCCTCATTTTTTTTTTAGAATTAGCAAAGAAGAAAGGGGCGGATTATTCACTTTGATATTTTTCTGTTTTCATTGTAAATAAAATTTAGGTTAACCCACCTGCTTCACATCAGGTTATCCTCATAAATATTAAGGTAAGATTCTCTACATTTATTTTCATAGATTAAATTGCAACACTTATACAGAATAAATATTATATGTTTTATTTTGTTGATTAACCTTGTGTATATATTTTCCAGTATGTTTGACTAATCAACTAGTATCTATCTCTATCATATATATAAATTGGGGGAACTTGTTAAATAGGCTGTTAAATAGCATCTCAATTATCTTAAATAACTAAAGTTTATTTTTCTATATAATTATGATTTGTAGAGAATGAGTGACATAGATGGATTTCTACCATGGGTATAATGGTTGGTTTATAAGAATAATTAATTAGTAAAATGGTAGAGGTTCACATGTGACACATGTACATATGATGATTATTTTTATTTATTTATTTATTTATTTTTATCATTACTATTGTTGTTATACTTTATGATATTTATTATTGTTAAAAAATGTTTAAGAGTTTGTATTATTCCGGTCTCTGGTTTATTGAGTTGTCCTGACATTTCATAGTTTGTAAATAATTATGCATGCACACACGTCTATTTTTCTTATCATATAAAAGCTTGAAAATAAAACAAATATAATAAATGGTAGTTATAACCTATATGTAGGTGCAGGAGTTGCTGTGTGTATCTGTTCATACCTGTTAAAGAAGTCAAAAGCAATATTCTCTCTGGGTTTGAATATTAGGGCATAACGAAATTTAAAAAGGAGGGAAAGTGGATGAACTAACTTAAATTGCATTTAATATTAGTAAACAGGGATAGAGTTAGTCAATTAAAGTGTATGCAATTATTGGTTAAGCATTTCATTAGGTTCTCATTAGCATTCTATCAGAAGACCCACAGTTTGAACAGTTAGATGCAACCTTTTTCCCCTCCTAAGCCTGGTAGGTCTCTGCAGATTGTTTCATTAGGGGCAATAAATTAGAGCTTATTAACTTATCCCACACCAGATTGCTACATCTGCATAGTATTACAGTCTGCAAGTTAGTTGACCATCCGTTACATCTGGCACACTGTTGTTGGGTTTAGTTAGCTTATGATTGTTGATGAAGAGTTCCGTCCATTATATCTGGCGCCATCAACTTTGGGGCCAATGGTAATCATTCCGTCCATTATAATAAAATACAAAAAAAGGAATTGTATATAAAATTAATTATCACCATTGCAATACAATTTACTATAGTCATACAGGGACAGTTAGAGGTAACAGTTAAAGAATATAACAATGCAATTAATAGCTTAGATGATAAATCTGCTTTAAACATTCATTACTTAACTTAAAAACATAAAATAGATGTTCCAAAAAATATTAATCCTTTAAATTACATTACAGATCCAAAAAAGAAGACAAATATATGAAATATATTAAGCAAAACTTAAATAATCGTATGAATATTTATAAAACTTAAGTTTTATAGGGTAGATTTTATTTATTCTGATCAATTCTTTAAAATTCTATTGAATCTCTGTATTATAATTTTATTCTACTTTATTCATGTTTTATTTTGTTTTTGTAATTTTACTTTCGTCACAGAACACTAAATAGTGTTCTATCTACAATAATTGGTTAACATTAAAATAGATGCTTAACCTTTGATAAAGACATACAATCATGTGCCAAAAAAGGCTTCCCATGTATAATTATAATTAATATATATTTATATAGCTATTGTATATAATATTTTTATTATTTATTATAATTTATATGAAAAAAAAACAGCATAACAGACTTCAATAATAACCATTTTTGATATATAATAATATTATACAAATTTTAAAAAGTTTATACTTACAGGAGCAATACCATAACTATCATAATGAGCTACAATAGCAATTGTAGGTAATTGTTCTTCAACCCCATAACCAGACAGCTTACCCTACACATGAATGAAAAACAGATAAAAATGCAAAACAATAATTCACTAAATATATACACTGTTATAATTAATAAAAAAAAATTAAGTGAAGTTAAAATTCAGTAAGAATTTACCAACAGTGGATTATCAATGTTGTAAATTAGCATACAGATCTCATATTTATAATTAGTGTTTTGTTTTTAAATTATGTATATTTTTGAAAAAAAAATTTTATATGTGTATGTGTGAAAATTTGTGAGATGGATACAAAAAAAATGTATGAGAGTAAATTCTGTATTAAGTAAAATACAAATTACATAACTGTATAAAATAATTTTCCAATATCATACCAGATTAATACACAAAAGGATTTATATACAAAGATATTAACAGTAAACGTTTAAATGAAATTCAAATATTCAACCAGAATTAACAGGATTCCTAGTCAACAATCAGATAATAATAGAACTCTAAAGAATAACAATCCAAGAACATTTTTATTAAGGATTATAAGATTGATCAAATTAAGATTATAAACTTTTGGTTAAAGACTTCTTTACTTGTATTAGTTCCAATGGTTTAATCAATAAACTTTAACAAATTTTGTCTTCATTAAATTCAATTACTTTGGGTGTAGAAAAATGAAATTTAAATTATTTATTATTTATATTTTAAAATGCTTTATAAATAACACATATATTAAAGTTATTATTATAATTTGAATATACTAAGTATATATAGAATTTAAAAATTCTAATAATAATATAAAAATTTAATGTGGGTTTATTTAGTATTAATAATTAAAGAAAAACATTCTTTATCATTTGAATAAATAAACTGAATTTAAAGAAATATATGCAAACAATTTTACATAGAATGTTATAGATCTGATTGGGTATACACTATACCCTGCTTAGCGCTGGACCTTTATGCGAGGATTCACCATAGCAATCATTATCAATTTGTACCTCATATTTTCAATTACAAGTCATTATTCTCTATAATGAGTGCAAAAAAAATTCATTTTTAATAGCCATTTTGAAAATGGTGACCATCTAATGACATCAGAGGATAGTGACTTTATGCCATCTGAAAGAAAAATGGTAACACTAAATGCTAAAAATGTACAATATAGTTTGTTTAATATACATAAAATCAGATATTCTACGGTAATAAATTGAACATCGCTATCTATCTACAGCTTTGAAAATGAAGGCATAGCTCCTTCGAAAAGCGCTTTAGAAATAAATAAATAGAATAATAATATATATTTGAGTTTGTGTGGGATATTACCGTAGAATATCTGATTTTATTACATATATAAACCACACATTTTGTTATTTAACAGTTAATATACATAGTACAGTATACAGTATTAAATGGTATTTTGATTATAAAATTAAAATAGTATTAATGTACAGTATTTTAATTTTCATCCTGTGGTTTTGCGAGACAATCAATATATTAATCAATGACATATTTAAAGTACAGCTTAACGACTATTAAAATGAAAAAAAAAAAGCTTCATTCAGTACAATAACTAATCAAAAGCCCATTCTGATGATGTACAACAACCAAATGTATTAATATTATATTTTTAAATGTATTACATTAGCTTAAAACCGTAGATTCATTCACTTTAATAGATTAAAAATTCTTATTAGTAGTATTTTGCTTGAAGCAAAAATTACAAACATCGTACCGTAATTGTAAAATTTAGTTACTATAATTGTACATTATTTTGAGGAAAAAAAAAAGATTGTGCAATCAAAGTCACTAAGTATAAAATCATTTACTGTTCAGTATTTGCTTAATTTTTAATCATAATATCGTAATCTGTTTCAGAGATATTCAAGTCAAATGAGACATTATTGAAAAGGTAAAAAGATACAGTGCTAAAAAAAATATAAATTTCATTCAATATAAAATTAAAAACAAATTTTGGTTATATACTATACTATTAAAAATTAATTTTAAATTGTGTGTAGTACTATATTAGCTGAAATATTCAGTTAGTAAATCGAAGTTAAAAAATAGTATTTACTAATTAAATTTTAAATCATAATCTTTAATTTGTTTCAGACTCATGGAGGATAATGGCGACTAAAAAAAAACTTAAGAAATTATAACATCAAAAAAAAATACAATTCAGTATAAAACTAAAAATAAATTTTGGTCGTATATTATTAATTAATTTTAAACTGCATACTGTTATGTATTAGCAAAAATATTTAGTTGAGCAATTTTAAATTAAAATCTTTATGAACGCTAATTTCAGTCAAATCATGACAGCTTATTATAAATTTCAGTCAAATTAAAATGCTTATTTCATCATTTTGCATTTAATTGCAATATAAATAAATTGAATAAGTTTCATGCTTTTAATTTTTCTTCATATTGTATATAAAGTGGTTTATTTAGATCGGCATAGTAAATACTGTAAAAAAAAGTCTTAAATATTTATTATAATATGCGAAAAATACATTTTTTTTTAATGTATCAGAATTTTTTTTTTTTTCAAAATTAATTCACAATTAGAGTTGCAGTAACAAGCAGTTCTATAAATTGGCTATCTTTATATCGTTGATAAATAATGTCTTTATGATCACACAGTACAGTTCGTGAGATATTAGTAATATGACTTTTTAAATTCTAAATAATTTCACGTAAATAATATAATGAATTCGTTTTGCATTGGTGGTCGAGAGGTCAGCGTGACTGCCTTGCACTTGCAGGCAGTTGCCCGGGTTGCGAGTTCGTGTCCCGGCCGATGCTATGACACTTAAAAAAAATAATAATAATAATAATATAATGAATTTTAAAAAAAATAAAACTTCAGTATGGCATTTTACCCAGTACAATGATTAATTAATTTTGTGGAAAAACGCTGCAAGCTTACTCTCCTTTTCTCCGCACATTTTTTTATTTTTTAATATGTCAAAATTTTTATTTTTTTTCCAAAATTAATTGCATGATTAAGTTGTGGTAATAAGCAATTCTATAAATGGGCTACCAAGTCTTTGTGATCACAACAGTAGAGTTAATTATATATTAATAACATTTCTTTTTTAATTCTAAATAATTTCACATAAATAATATAAGACTATGAAATTCTAAGGCAGTACGTCATTTGTTTATACTGAAAGTTTGCTATATATGTAAATAAAAAGATTTGATCTTGGGATTGTTCAGTCTATTCATCTTCAACTCTATCTCAAGCAACACACATGACTACACGTGTAAAAGCATACATGATCACCAGTAACAAAGCAAAACTCTCCATACAGTAGTGCCATCTTGTGCCAACAAGAGCAATCAATAGATGCCAGAAGGCTTATGCATAAAATCCCTATCTAGTGCCTACTCATCCAATATCCCCAGACTAGTTTCTGGCTTGTGGCCTTCATCAGTGAGGAGCCTTGGATCTGATAGCATTGCACCTAGATCTTAGGATCTAATGCAACCCTCCAGCAGCCACCTTTTATCTCTACTTAACTACAAAACTATGAGAATGAAATTGAAAACACAACATTTTCAATCTAAGTTCAATAGCTTATATAGTCATATGGGTCTGAACTCAATTCAGCACCCATACATTTTGGAGACTTTGGCTCTTTAACAACCATAGCCACCACTATCCTATTAGGCAGGATTGGTGCTAAACCACTAAGCATCACATGATCACTATCTCATACTAGCACATAATTGTTATTAAACAATTCAAAACAAAGCAAAACTCAGTCTGGGGATATTGGATGAGTAGGCACTAGATAGGGATTTTATGCATAAGCCTTCTGGCATCCATTGATTGCTCTTGTTGGCACAAGATGGCACTACTGTATGGAGAGATTTGCTTTGTTTTGAATTGTTTAATAACAATTGTGCTAGTATGAGATAGTGATCATGTGATGTTTAATGATCAGCAGTATATGTATTTTATGATGAGTGGGGATTCTGTATGAAATACACATATTGAGAATCACAACTTTTTCACATGTGTAGGGTCATGTGCTTGAAATAAAATGGAGGATGAACAGAATAACAAATTCTGAGTTCAAATCCCTCTATTTACATAAGTCTATGAATTTTAAAAAATTTAAACTTCAATACGGGGTTTTTCCTGCACAATGATTAATCAATTTTGTGAAAGAACACAAAAAAATTGTCAAAATGCGAGTTCACTCTTCTTTTCTCGGTCCATTTTTTGTATGTTCGCACAGTGAAACCAAACTTTTTTTTTTTCTAATGATATTAATTTTTTCTTTTCAAAGTTTACAACTGCATATGTTTTCTACTGGAATCATAGCAGTAACTGATACCACTGAACATCACATCACTTCTTCAACCTATGGATCAAAGAATCATTGCAATCTTCAAGATGTACTAACTTCATCGATTAATGGAACATTTTTTCGATACTTTAAATAAAGATGCTGATAAAAAATTGATGATGACAACATTTAAGGGCTTTTGCAATAATACATGAAAGAATTAACTGATGAGAAATTAATGCAATTGGATGAAGAAAGAAGATAATGAAAACAAAATCAAGCATTTTCAAAGAATTTGCCCTGACTTAGAATGTTCCATCAAACCTAAATTTGCCTTAAGTCAACAAATGAAACCTTATAATACACATTTTGTACTAAAGAAAATCAAAGATACAAGTCAACTGTTCACTTTAAACCTTAACATTACAGATTCTCAATCATCAACATCGGTGTATGTCCAAAAAAAAAAAAAGCCAAGATTAAAGATTTAAAGACAATGATAGATGCTTAGAATGAGCCACTGATGACTCAGACAACTAACTAGTCATGAATGGATGGATTGTAAGATAGAACAACTTTAAGAGTTTTTTTTCTTTTCACATAGACTTAAGTTGCATTACCTTCCATATATACATACTTTAAGTGCTTAATTGCATAATACGCAATAGTACTTTCCACATGCATATAATGTACATTAGGGTTTTTTAAAATTTACTATATATACTAGATTGTTTGCTATACATTTATGGTATAATTTTTATCAGTAGGAACAAGCTAAATTTTCCCCCATAGAAAACCAATATAATCCCTTGTTTTTTAAATGATCTTTTTTGCTTTATGATGAGTTTTGGGAAACCAAATGTCTTTGTTAAGTGGGGTAAGACGGTATATAAACTTATGCAATATTAAATTATTTGAGATCATTAGAAAATGTAAATGTTCTAGATTTGAATGTTTATTCAGATTTTATATGTTATAGGAATGAATGTTAAATATTTATAATAACTCGTTTTAATTTTTTTACAAATAGTAGTATAACTTAAATAATTCAAATTTATCACAGACTTAGCTGTTATTTACTTATGAAGATATAGAGTCTACGTATATATGATGCTTATTCCAAATTGGAGTTATATTCCATGAATATTGTTCTGTTTTGAATATATAAAAAATTGCAATGTCAAATTTCTGCTTTACTTAAATTGTTATTATGACAGACATATTTGCAGATGTGTATTCCTGCATTACATTGAATAAGGATATTTGTGCTCATTAAAATATTCTATGTGTTGCAGTGGGAATCCTGGAGTATGATGAATATTTTGCTGTCATTAATGCATATTCATATAATAATGTTTATGGGCATATATTTTATGGATGCATTTGAAAGGAGGCAAATATATTGTTAAAGAATAATGATGAGTATTTTATTGTCCTTTGCCTGATTATATTTAAATATTATGATTATCATTGGTATTACACGCGCACATATTGTATTTGTTTCTTCAAATTAAATGTAAATAAATGAAATAATAACAAGTTCTAAAATTACTGTTAATAATAATTTTACTTTATTAAAGTTAACACATATAATATGACAATATATTTTGGTTATGGAAGTTAAACTTTATCTAAGGATCTCATTTCATTTTCATGTTTAGATATCTAGATGAAATAATTTTGTGCGCATACATAAAATTCAAATAAGATTGAATAATACTGCCATAATAAAATTTAAATTACAAACAATAGAGTCTCAGAAAAAAAAAGCATATAATTAGCAATTATAAAATTTGATTTTTAAACATTTACATAATTTGCTGGGAATATTTTACTGATTTTGGCTTTCCATTGTGTGTTGGTTATTTAGAAATATTGTGATAATTATTAATAAGTTATTATAAGTTTGGCAATACATGTGATAATCAAACTATTTTTTTTCTTTAATCGTTAGTTTATTATTTATTTATGTTAAACAGAGCAAAATTCTCCATACAGCGTTGCCACCTGTGCTAAACAGAGTAATCAATGGATGTCAGAAGGCTTGTATCCCTATCTAATGCCTACTCATCCAATATCCCCAGACTAGTTTCTGGCTTGTAGCCTTCGTCAGTGAGGAGCTTTGGATCTGAGAGCACTGCATCTAGATCTTAGGATCTAATGCAACCCTCTAGCAAACACCTTTTATCTCTACTTAACTACAAAACTATGAGAATGAAATTGAAAACACAAAAAATATTTTCAATCTAAGCTCAATAGCTTATATAGTCATATGGGTCTGAACTCAGTTCAGCACCCATACATTTTGGTGTCTTTGGCTCTTTTACAACCATAGCCACCACTATCCTATTAGGCAAAGCTCCTCACTGACGAAGGCCACAAGCCAGAAACTAGTCTGGGGATATTGGATGAGTAGGCATTAGATAGGGATTTTATGCACAAGCCTTCTGGCATCCATTGATTACTCTGTTTAGCACAGGTGGCAATACTGTATGGAGAGTTTTGCTCTGTTTATCAACAATTAATGTGCTAATATAGAAAATGTGATCATGTGATATTTATTTATGTGTTATAAATAAACATACGTTGTATAGTTACTTGGTGATGTAATTCATTTTTTAAGATAAATATACTTGTAGTTTCACTTTTCATCACCAGCTCCAATTTCTGACTGTAACAATATATTAAGAATGTTATATTGTCAACAATATACAATTATTCATTTATTGCAAATGTGAGTAATTTTGTCAACAATATACAATTATTCATTTATTGCAAATATGAGTAATTAATGAACACCAGATGATATAGAACCATAAAATTTCCTATCTCCAAAAAAGTTTTGGGCTTTTGCCTTCATTAGTGAAGACCAGGATTCAAACCTGAAACTAATATACTGTACTTATGCAAGTAGCAGTCATGTTTAACTTCTTTATATTATTCAAGCTAATATCCTTAAATTCAAAAACTCTAAGGTTTAAAATTCAGGCAAGTGCCTGATAGTAATTATGAATCATCATCTTCACTGACAAAGATAAAAGCCTTAAATCAATTCATTATTCCAATTTAAAATAGATTTCTCTAAAGTAAGCTAAATATAACAATTACTCTGGAATGTTATAACTGATTATTATAATATTAAAATATTGGGGGAAAAAATGTGCCATGGATATTGCAAGCAACGGCAAACTATAACAAATAACGATCATGCACTATCACTTAATTGGAGTACATTGTTGCTTAGATAGACCATCTTGAGATAGAGAACTTAGCATAAGTATTTCATATGATCAATATCAAATTTCAATGAAGTTTGATAGCAGAAACCCTTAAAGAACTGTGTGTCATGAGTTCTTTCAATTTTTTTTTTTTTTTCAGAATTACAAAACTTAAAATCTTTATAATACTATTAAATAATCAATTACTTTATTTTAAATATTCCTTAAGTAACAAAGGCAAAACTCTCCGTACAGTAGTGCCACTCAGTGCCAACCAGAGTAATCAATGGATGCTAGAAGGTTTGTGCATAAAATCCCCATCTAGTGCCTACTCATCCAATATCCCCAAACTAGTTTCTCGCTTGTGGCCTTCGTCAGCGAGGAGCTTTGGATCTGAGAGCACTGCACCTAGATCTTAGGATCTTATGCAACCCTCCAGCAGCCATCTTTTATCTCTACTTAACTACAAAACCATGAGAATAAAATTGAAAACACAATAATTTCAATCTAAGCTCAATAGCTTATATAGTCATATGGGTCTGAACTCAGTTCAGCACTCATACACTTTGGTGTCTTTGGCTCTTTAATAACCATAGCCACCCCTACCCTATTAGGCAGGATTGGTGTTAAACCACTAAACATCACATGATCACCATTTCTTATGCTAGCACATAACTGTTATTAATACAGGCAAAACTCTTCATACAGTAATGCCACTCAGTGCCAACCAGAATAATCAATGGATGCAAGAAGGTTTGTGCATAAAATCCAATTCTAGTGCCTACTCATCCAATATCCCCAAACTCACAAATCTTCTGGCATCCATTGATTACTCTGGATGGTGCTAAGTGGCACTGCTGTATGGAGAGTTTTGCCTGTGTTAACAACAGTTACGTGCTAGCATAAAAAATGGTGATCATGTGATGTTTAGTGGTTTAACACGAATCCTGCCTAATAGGATAGTGGTGGCTATGGTTGTTAAAGAGTCAAAGATACCAAAATGTATGGGTACTGAACTGAGTTCAGACACATGTGACTATATAAGTTATTGAGCTTAGACTGAAAATGTTATAGTGTTTTCAAATTTTATTCTCATGGTTTTGTAGTTAAGTAGAGATAAAAGATGGCTGCTGGAGGATAATCAATGGATGCCAGAAGGTTTGTGCATAAAATCCCCATCTAGTGCCTACTCATCCAATATCCCTAGACTCACAAACCTTCTGGCATCCATTGATTACTCTGGATGGCACTGAGTGGCCCTACTGTATGGAGAGTTTTGCCTGTGTTAATAACAGTTATGTGCTAGCATAAGAAATGGTGATCATGTGATATTCCTTAAGTAATTCTTTCAAATATAAATTAAAATTATTTTACTGGATATAAATTTTCATATAATAATTTCTAAATCTTTACTCAAAAAGGCAATTTCAAGCATTAGGTAATCAAATGATAACAATTTGTCATCACTCATGACATAATGTGCCAATATAATGATTTATTTTCAAAGTTATTTCTTCTTCTAAACCAATTACTAAATAGTTTAAATATCTTATCCAATATCAGAGGATCTTTATGTAGCTATTACCTATAAAAACACAACAACACGCAACCACTAGCACAATGCACACAATAAAATCACTACCTGAATGTTTATTATTGCATAGTCTGTCAGGGGTTTAATACTACCACCATTGGCTATCATCTGAAAACCATTAGCTAAGACTGAATTTTTCATGGCTAAAAAAAAACAAACAGCAAAAAAACAATTACAAATATACAAAGAAATGGGTATACAATGATGAAAACTGTATATATAAAAAAGGTCTATCTAGAATAATTTCTATATGTAATAAATATGGAATACAAAATTATTTTTTTATTACAGAAAAATAACTTTTAAGACTTTATTGGGGGAAAAAAAATTAATATAAGAAATCCCATAAGAAAGTGAGGTAACGACATCTATATATATCTTTATTAGAATGTTTTGGACAGTTGACAAATCTAAAGATAACCAAGTGGAATAAAATCAAGATAGCCAAAATAACTAAAGACAAAAAAAATGAAAGCCAATCCAAAGTTTTATGCAAGCTGAAAATATTAAATCACACAAACCAAAATTATTAAATATGATAAAAAATTCCAGTTAAGTATAATTGATATTATTTTAGAACATTATTACTTCATTTCTTTGCATGACTATATTGTTTTTCCTAATGCATCATAGATTTTGAAATCCACGTAATATAAGATTTCAAACTTAATGGTGTAGAATGTGTACATATGCACCCAAATACTTATTTCATTTTATTTTATAATTTAAATATTTATTTATATAATAAATAATTTTATTAACAAATGCACAATCCTCTCCTTTTTTCTTTCCAAAACATTTATTTTCTTATATTTTTTTAAAAGAAAAAGTGATTGTATATTTATTGTAATACAGAGAGCGTACGAATAGCTATTGGTACGCTCTCTGTATTGCATTTTTGTAAATACAAGCTTATTAAAAGTAATGTCACGTTATATATGACTTGCTTTTTTGATTATTATATTTATTGTGTTATAATATATAGTAAATAATTTTTTTTAATAAGACATTTTAAAAAAATAAATTAAAATATAAAATTTTCTTTATATCTTATCAATATTATTAATTTTTCAGACTTTAAATGAAATGCAAATTAATAAATTTTATACATAAACATAAATTAAACAGTATGTATATAATGAAGTGATATGCTTCAAATATATAAATATTTGTATGTTAATCTGAGAAAAAAATAATATTATTAATAATAATAATTCAATTATTTATTTAATGTAGCACTATAGACCTATTATACATTGCACAGAAATTATATAAATCCACAAAATATAAATTTAAAAAAAAAAAAACCCTAAATGTATATTTTCTAATAAGATTATTATAATTTTTATAATAATTTGATAACCAAAACAATGGAGACAAATTAAGAATATCTGAATAACAGGATTTAATATAGAAAAAAAATGAAGTTTTAGTTCTAAATTTTACAGACTTGAATGGAATATTTATCATAAAATTTTAGCAAATTATTCTGTAAATAACAATTTTATATAAAAAAATTTAAACCTCTTTTGGCAAATTATTCTGTTGATTACAATTTTATATAAAAATTTTAAACCTCTTATCTGTTTCTTCAATATATATATATTAACTTTATTTAACTTGATGGATCCTAGAAAAATTGTTCATTAATGATTGAATTTTGATAACCATTTGGAAACAGGCAAAACTCTCTATATACGTATTGCCACTCAGTGCAAGCCAGAGTAATCAATGGATGCCAGAAGGCTTGTGCATAAAATCTTCATCTAGTGCCTACTCATCCAATATCCCCAGACTAGTTTCTGGCTTGTGGCCTTCATCAGTGAGGAGCCTTGGATCTAAGAGCACTGCATTTAGATCTTAAAATCTAATGCAACCCTCCAGCAGCCATCTTTTATCTCTACTTAACTACAAAACTATGAGACTTAAATTGAAAACTATAATATTTTCAATCCAAGCTCATCAGCTTATATAGTCATATAGGTCTGAACACAGTTCAGTACCTATACATTTTGGTGTCTTTGGTTCTTTAATAACCATAACCACCACTATCCTATTAGGCAGGATTGGTTTTAAGCCAATAAACATCACATGATCACCATTTCTTATGCTTGCTCTTAACTGTTATTAAAACAGGCAAAGCTCTCTATATACGTATTGCCACTCAATGGATGCCAGAAGGCTTGTGCATAAAATCCCCATCTAGTGCCTACTCATCCAATATCGCCAGACTAGTTTCTGGCTTGTAGCCTTCGTCAGTGAGGAGCCTTGGATCTGAGAGCACTCCACCTAGATCTTACGATCTAATGCAATCCTCTAGCAGACACCTTTTAACTCTACTTAACTACAAAACTATGAGTCTTAAATTGAAGATATGATTCAAAAGTAATTTTTAAATATGAAATTTCATGTTCTTTCAATGTTATTTTCAGAATCATATAAAACCTGCATCTTCGATCTCTCATATAATCATTTTTAAACATTAAAAACCTACAGCTAAACTAATCAATAAAATAATCAAAATAACCCTAATTCAAAACTAAACCAGACTAGTCAAAGAAATAAATTCTAAAACACAACTATTGGTTGTGTTTTAGAGTTTATTTCTTTGGCTTGTCTGTTTTAGTTTTGAATTTTAGGTAATTTTGATAATCATTTTTTAAATAAAAACTTATATATTGCATTTTGTTTCATTATAATTCAACAAAAACTATAACTATGTAATTATTTTGCAATTTTATTTAAGTTATCATATAATCTCATATAATAGTATAACTTTTTGCTGATGTTACTAATGCTATATCATCCGTATAGCAGAATATGTTGAGTGATAATCCAAAACCAACAACCCATTGATATAAAGGTAAATAACAGTGATCATAAAACTGAACTTCCATAAAACTGGTATCCATTGATTACTCTGGCTTGCACTGAGTGGCAATGCGTATAAAAAGTTTTGCCTGTTTTAATAACAATTAAGAGCAAGCATAAGAAATGGTAATCATGTGATGTTTATTGGCTTAAAACCAATCCTGCCTAATAGGATAGTGGTGGCTATAGTTATTAAAAAACCAAAAACATCAAAATGTATAGGTATTGAACTGAGTTCAGACCTATATGACTATATAAGCTGATGAGCTTGGATTGAAAACATTATAGTGTTTTCAATTTAAGACTCATAGTTTTATAGTTAAGTAGAGATAAAAAGTAGCTGCTGGAGGGTTGCATTAGATCCTAAGATCTAGGTGCAGTGCTCTCAGATCCAAGGATCCTTACTGACAAAGGCCACAATCCAGAAACTAGTCTGGGATATTGGATGACCAGGCACTAAATGGGGATTTTATGCACAAGCCTTCTGGCATCCATCGATTATTCTGGCTTGCATTGAGTGGCAATATGTATAGAGAGTTGTGCCTGTTTTTTTACTAAACATATTACTAACTTTTACTATTTGGATTCTTTCCTGTAGATAAAAAGTCAATCACTTACCTATAGTATCACTTAGTCCAACAGATAAGAAACATGCACAAAGATTATCAAGAAGGATCATATCTAGGCTTTTGTTAGATTTAGATGTAGTCCTACACTCCATTATTAAGTGATGATAAAAACATATTCCACATAAGTGCTTAATGCCATCTCTGATGACTTTTTTGATTAAAAAA
The DNA here is from genome assembly GCA_028023455.1 of Epiperipatus broadwayi. Taxonomy (NCBI): domain Eukaryota; kingdom Metazoa; phylum Onychophora; class Udeonychophora; order Euonychophora; family Peripatidae; genus Epiperipatus; species Epiperipatus broadwayi. Next base: position 2,182,942 of record JAQFVV010006223.1, on the reverse strand, counting down.
AAACACATTATTTCATCGAGAAAAATTTATACAAAAACGAATTCATTCTGTGATAGAAGCCTCAAAAATCTTTGAGATAGAAACAGAACTACTATAGGACAATATAATAGTTAATCATATTCTCTTTATCACCAATTTTGAAGATTATTATAATTGCACATTTTTAACACTTTGGAAATACATATAATTGAAGTTGATATTCTATCCTTATCTGAACTTTTTTAATTCTTGACATTTCTAATTAAATGAACAATTTTATATTTTGTACATGCAGGCACACCACAATTTCAAAAATATATATATTTAACATAAAGGAATCCATTTTATGTAATTGGATGACAACAAAGAAACTGCTAAATGTATCATCAAGTAATACATGACAACTAATAAATTATTATTAATATTAATTTTTTCTATAGAAAAGCATGCTTTCTCATAATAAACTTATCAAAATCATACTTTCCTTTATTTTTGCCGTAATATCCTATAAGTACAATTTATCCAAACTGCTTTAAACACTTTTTAGCAAAAACTCTTTATTTGTACATATATATATACACCTACGTTTCGATTGACCTGCAGTCTTCTTCAGAGCAAGTTTATTTTGAAGAACTTGCTCTGAAGAAGACTGCACATCAGTCGAAACGTAGGTGTGTATACATATGTACAAATAAAGAGTTTTTGCTAAAAAGAGTTTGAAGCGGTTTGGATAAATTGTATTCATAATAAATTTGTTAACAAACATTCAAAAAATTTTCCCTTTATTTGCTTTAATATCCTGTATCCTATTTCATTTGAAAAGTAATTTAGTTTAGTTTCATGTATCTCTTTATTTATGTTTTTATTTATTTTTTTAATAATTTTTTTTTCTTCTAAATCATAGTTACTCTGCTTCATTTGTTTATATAATTTATTTTAAAATAAATATTTTTGAACAAAATCACTTATACTACAGGCAGTTCTTTTTAATAATGATTTATGAATGTACTTGAAGTGAGTAGAAAATGCTATTGCACTTTTTATATTTACAAATTCCATAAAAACTTTATAACACTTTTTCCCAAATACGTACATACAATTCCTTATTTACATCTCAATATTCATTTTGAATTTAGTTTCGGACAGAATCGAGACATATCTAACTATGTAATCCTCTACAACAATGCCACAATGATCATTAATAAAAGATTTCAATACTTCACACACAAAATGAACATTCTGTATATTTCTTATAAAGACGTGATCAAGTAGAAATAATAAAGAATCTATAAAATAACTAGGTTAAAAATATATTGTTGAAAACCGATAAGCAATGAGTTCCAGATAACTTTGAATAACCTGATTTAAATGATTTGACATAATATTGATATATCATCTATTAAATTGACAATATCCGTATTTATACTATCAGCAAAACCCTTAATTCATTTATAAATTCAGATATTTGTCATTGCCATGATTTATACAAAGCTACAATAAAAAATCTTTTCAGAAGAATCCTATTTTTGAACATTATTTCAAATTTTCGATAAGTTATATTTCGTGAAATTCATTAAGAAACGGCGAGATAAATAAATTTATTCCATTATAAAATAAGCCATGTTATCACAACTATACCAGAGTTCCTAGAGAGAAGTTGTTTACGACTTTGGTAAACCAAATGAAATTTCTCCTAAAAAAAATTGCATCATCCTACAAGCTATAAAAGTAATTGACTTAGTATGAAGAAACCACCGCCTGCAGCCAATTCGTCCATTAAACATGTTAAGCTTCACTGATTATGGGATATGGAATAAAAAACTTTTTATGCAAGAACTTTTGAAAAAAAAACCAAGAAACTTTCTCTGCAATAATAAAATTTCACTTATTATTTTTTATTATACATGCATATTTTTCTTTGTTTTAGAGCTTTCAGAAAAAATGGGTTTAATGGCCAGGTAAAACAATTTTAATATTATTTTTATTTATATATTTATGTGCATATACAGTACAATGTGTGAATGTACAACGTTTACATAGTTAGCCCACATTATATTGTTTATGTTTCAACTGATGAGAATAAACTAAAGTATTCCATCATTATATGTAACTTAAATGCTTAGGATTATAATATCCTTGTCTGTTTCATTATCCAAAGATTTTATTGGAATTTCATAAAAACTTTCATGTAACAACATTTATGTGTAAAACTATTTGTAGCAGCTTTATGAGTTGAATGTTATAGGGCGATTAGAGCCATTTAAACTATTAATGTCATTTCCTTATTATTATTTATTAGCAATGTAAATAAAATTGGATGATTTTTTATTTTATAAGTTTGTATTAATTATTTTACTTGTTCACTCACATCACATCAATTTACAGACCCATTATTATTATTTTAAACCCTGAGATCATTAATCATTTATTATTTTTCATTTTAAAAATATTTTGAAGTTAATAAAAAAATACCCATTAACTTTAAATATATGTTAGTGTAGAACCTCATTTTAGATTAATATTTGCGAAGAATTTCACAGATGTTATAGTTAGTAATTTCATTCAATAAAATTTAAATAGAATATTAAGAGAGTTTCAACATATAAATCCATCCTATTGAAAATTGGCACCTGAACATAAAGGACGTCCCTTTTCCCATACATACTGTTACATTATGTTTAAACACATCAAGCTAATCAATTATGATACTTTCCAATGAGTACAAAATAATTCTTAAATGTTTATATATGTGGGAACAAAGCAGTATAAAAAATATTATTCTAGTTTCTTAATTAATTTTAAAATGGCTGGAGTTTGAACTTAAATCAAATAAAGAGATGCATGCATGTAGATTGGCAAGATTAAATCTATATTGAACCTATATATAACAGGCTCTGAATTACTTTAATAAATATCAAAATTATTTAATTATTAGCACCTATATACCTATATGATTACAAATATATATTCACCCTGTGATTTTTGTTCTTTCATAATTTTCAATTTATCAAAAAGTGACAATCACAATTTTTTAACTTCCTAAAAAATAAGATTTAAAATATAATTAATTAAGCAACTTTTTATATTTACAAATCTTTATAAGTAATTTTTCTTAAATAATACTAACTGGACATTTTGTCAGGCAAAAAAAAAGTTTAACTTGATCTAAAATTTTTATTTTTGGTCCAATATTCTTGTCTTAAAAACCATTACCATTTTTACAAAAAATTTCTAAACATCTGCATTCTTTCAAAAATGCCTCTTTTCTTTAGGTAAGCAAAATTTATTTTGCCAGTAAAATCTTTATCCTGGATTTACTTTTCCTATTAAGAAGGTTTAATGAATTTTATACATAATATAAAATATAGCCCATACAGTATTTCATTTTTGGCTTCTCTCTGCATGTGCATCTGTATGTGTAAATAATTTTCTTGGTTGTATAGCTAGCTAATATTTGCTTTTCTTTTTTTGGTGTGTATGTATATATTCATATCCACTTCATATATGAATAATTTAAGCAATGATTGGTTGATAAAGTAGACACTGGCTAGGTTACGGCTAACAGTTTTTGATAGAGATTAGGAAGCTACATGTTCAAATTCTAAGAAAATAACAATGTTAAAACAGGCAAAACTCGCTATATATTGCAACACACAGCAAGCAAGAGTAATCAATGGATCCCAGAAGATCCTAAGATCTAGATGCAGTGCTCTCAGATCCAAGGCTCCTCACTGACGAAGGCCATAAGCCAGAAACTAGTCTGGGAATATTGGATGAGTAGGCACTAGATGCACAAGCCTTCTGGCATCCATCGATTACTGTAGCTTGCTGTGTGTGGCAATATATATATAGTGAGTTTTGCCTGTTTTAACAACAGTTATACACAAGCATAAGAGGGGGTGATCGTGTGATGTTTGTTGGCTTAAAAATAACAATGATTGATGGACTCTTAGTAATGCATAGTAAATCTAATAGTCATCTTAAAAGTTCTGTCAACATGCATCTTCTTACAGCTGTAAGTTTCAATAGGTAAGGAGATCTATTTGCAACAGCTGTCTTCTTGATTCTACAAGTCCTTGAATTAAAATATATTTTAGTATTTATAGTCACTGACAGGGATTGTCAATACAGATATATCTCAAAAAACATGAACAAAAAAATTTTTTTTTTTCTTTAATTAATAAAAATTCTATTAATCCAATTGAAATACAATAGTATTTTTATTTTTCCCTTCATAAAATAAAACAACATAAGAACATATTCTGATTACGAACAAAAATTAATTTTTTAGTGAAAATTTGTTTCTTAATACTCTTTTTGCAATTAACTCTCATTACATTAATAAAAAAAAAACTATACACTTATTTTTATTTCATTATAAGTTTTCTATTAAGTAAACTAAAGAGTTTAGCTACCAAATTTTTTATATTAGAATTATAATGAACATTCTATCTCATTTAGTACAAACATTTTCTTATATTGAAATCAATTATTTAAAATAAAATAATTATTTATTAATATAATTCTAGAAGTAATTACTTGTGTAACATTTCATCATTTCTTTTATAATATAAATCTATATGCCTACACAAATTGAACATGTTACAATTAACACAATATGTAGGTAAATTTCACACACAAAAAAAGATATAGCATTATGTATAATTATTTGTAAAAAAAAATACTTTATAAATTTTGAATTAACATATTTCAGAAGATTTTAGAATTTGATTCAAGCCTCATTATAATTTGTCCGGAATATGTAGATACTTGTTACACACATTTCTGGGTATACAAAATATCTGTATGTGTAATATGTAAATTAATCCATAATCCATTTTAACATTATAATGATAAAAGTAAATAATAATATATAACTTTATATAGAAATAATTTTTTTTTTTTTTCTCATGTATCATAGGATCAGTCGGGAAGCGAACCCGCTAACCTGGGACAACTGCTTGTAAAGCAGCTGTCGCTGACCTCGTCAAAAGTATTTCTGTATAAAGTTATATAACTATTTATTTACACTTTTATTACAATGTTAAAATAATTATATGTATATATAAAGGCAAAAAGAGCACAAAATTGTTTTATTATTATAGATAAAAGTAAATTTATAAAAACCTTGAGTGGCTGATCCTGTCTGATCCCCATTATCAGATACCTGAACAGATTCATAAATATGTACAAGTTCAGGAGATTCCAACGTAAAATATACAGGTATGTTCGTGTCTTCATCCATTAGTTGCTGTTCTAACATTATTAAATGCTGATAAAAAAATATATATAAATATTGTCAATAATAATATTATTAAAAATATTTTTAAAAAAATGTTTTAATATTTCTCGTATAGATTACACTCCATCTACAGAAAGGTGACAATACGGCAATTACAATCTCAAAGACTTATTAGAAATTACATATTTGTTAATTTTATATATTATTATTTAATATACCATTAAAAAATGTAGAAAATACTGCCGAACTCAGAAAATGACAATCGCAGAAGTAACATAGTAGCAATAAATCAGAAAATATGAGACAAAATTGTCTACCAATTAATGCATGCTATGACAGATTTATCGCAAAAAAAAAAAAAATCGAAAAAGTCATCTACAATTCTGTGCTTCGTATTAAATCAGACAATAAATTAACAAGTTTAAGCACAGTAATCAGGAGCTGGAGATATTTCAGAAAATCTATCGTTTAAATACTATTAATTGGTCTACACACTGATTAAAAGATGTAAAAAAAAAAAGTAGAATACATTATCACCAGGTAATTTCATCGTAGAACATATAACAGACAATAATAAAAACAACAGACATCCCAGGTACAAGTTGAACACCATTTTGCACAAATAAAAATTATCACCAGGTAATTTGATCTCCAATGAAAGATAAAAGATTTCTCCGTTACAAATTAAATTGCAAAAACATGGCTGAGCTTCAAGTAACTTTTATTTCAATTCCTATATATCGCAAGGCTTCCTAAACTAGGAAGTTGGCAGAGTTACACAGTAATTGATATGTTATGTCTCGTTATCAATCATAATTTCATCAATTCATTGATGATCATTGAAATCCATCTGGTAAAAATGTTCTAATTATTTTTATATGGGATATTATTAATTATGGTAACCAATGTTCTGTACTAATATACCTATAATTCTTCAGCATATAGGTAATATTTAATAATCGTTATTGTCGATTTTTCTGAAGGTAATCAAAGTGTTCTAATTATTTTTGTACGAGATACTATTAATTATAGTATCCAATACTCTGTACTAATATACCTATAACTCTTCAGCATGTGGGTAATATTTAATAATCTCTAGTATCGATTTTTCTGAAGATAATCCCGATATTATTTTCCATCATAATAATACATAAGTACATAGTACTAATATCACCCAACAATGCTTAAAAAAAAAACACAAGTTTTATCATTGGTCAATACAATTTCTGAAGCTATGAGCCATTTAATTAAGCATTCTAAAAATATTAGACAACATCTGTGTTATTTCAAATACTCTGCAATATCATAAAATTATACAATCAAATAAACATTCAATGCCATCATGTTTTCCAGAATACCTAAACTTTTCAAATACATTGCATATCATGCTATCATCAATCTATCTTTTCCATTTAAGTAATATACTAACTTCTTTGAAATTACCTATTATGCATGTACCTATTAAAATTTCATCATTTTTCCTTCTAAGTGAAATAATTTCTGTCAAACACTATATAATTAAAAATTTAATAAACACATTAATAAAATTAAAATAAAACAGGCAAAACTCTCTCCATACAGTAGTGCCATTCAGTGCAAGCCAGAGTAATCAATGGATGCCAGAAAGCTTGTGCATATCCTCATACTAGTTACTAGCTTGTGGCTTTCATTCACTGATTACTCTGGCTTGCATGGAGTGGCACTACTGTATGGAGAGTTTTGCCTGTTTTAATAACAGTTATGAGCAAGCATAAAAAATGGTGATCATGTGATGTTAAAATAAATAAAAATGCTTTAATAATAATAATAATAATACAAACTGTTGAAGCAGTTTTATGCACCAATATTACAAAAATGCTTATAAGATTTGTGAGAAATTTTTCATCCCCAAAATTGAAATCACAATTTTAAAAGTAAACAGCTGAAATATAACCAAGACTCCTATTGTCATTATATCAGCTTCAGAATAAACATAATGTTAATATTTTGAGGAACTTATTTCCCATCTTCCATAAATAAAAATATCAATTCTTTCTAACTAAAGCTATATATTCAAATTTCCTACTATTAATTGTTTTCTTTTTTAAACTTTGTTTCATTCATAACTCAATTAGACTACCACTATTAATCACTACTCTTAGCATGTCAGTAAATCCCCAATGTGTTCTATTAAATAAGATACCTCCATTCAAAATAGTGCAACAATCAAAAGTTCTAACATGGTTGAAATAGTTTATCATTAAATTCATTATTTTAAAATACTGGTAGCAAAATTTTCATCATTAATTTTTATGGTTAAAAAAATATCAAATCTGATATTCAATACTCGTTCATTACTTTTTTTAAGATTAAAATATAAAAAAATAATCAATTGGTAAATGTCAGAGCTGCAGCTGTAATCCATGGATTTGAGTTCCAGAGTCCATCATTCTATCAGTTCACTAACTCGAGCAGAGTTCTGATCGTGTTATTTAGATTTATATAATTTTATTTTCTAAAACTATCTTTGACAGAATTTTAATCTTGATATAGACCACAATTATTAATATTTGTAAAAAATAAATATAATACTTATATAAAATGATAATAACAACTGACAATTTATACTAAGTTTTCTTCAAGAATTTTGATCTTATCAAATGATACAATTATTTTGGGGCATTTTAAATGACATTTTATGTTGCATTCTTTATGCCTATAAAAGTAATAAATATCTTCAATAATGAAATATCAAAAACTAGTAAAAAAAATTGATAATATATAAAAATGTTGCTTCTTTATCCTTGGTCTTTTACATATAGTGTACTTACTTTATCAAGAAATCATAAATTCAAAGATTTAAGATCAATAGTGTATTGTTTTATTCTTGATAAAAATAGTTAGATACTTATTTACCAAAAAATATTGAATTTCCAATTGGTTTTAATTATGGGCCAGTCATTAACAAATAAATTAAAAAATAAAAAACTCATTCAGAACTTGAAAAAAATTTCTAAGTTTTGTTCAGCTCAGACATCGAGAATGCTTAGACATTTCTTTTCAGATTGCAATGCAGACTTAAGATTTTTCTTTCATGCACCTAGTTCACATCTGATTCAACTAATTATGATCAATAAAAGATTATCTAGTTATTTTTATAAAGAGGGAAAAGAAGATATTACCTAGCAATGGGCTATTTAAAAACTGTTTTATCTTAAAATAAATAAATAACATATGCAAATAAATTTGACAAAATAATTTTATTAATTAATATAGTACACTGACTTACATTCACTGAAGCAATTTGGATTTTATTACTTTTAAAATATTAAAAAATTTTGTTACCTATATTAAAGTACACTAATTCTATCTAACTATAATAAATAATTATACTAAGTGAAAGTAAAAAGAATTTAACTTTTTAACTGTTGAATTAGCTTGAGAAAGTCTTCACTGCATCCATAACCGAAATCAGTAAAAAAACATAGATTCACAATGTCAAAGTTGTTGAAAGATTACTGGCAATGTTGCACCAGATTTCCATATTAAATACAAATTTTAAAAAAATCTTCATTTGACTCTAACTTTAAACTATGTGAAAAGTTACACACAAACTTAAACGTTTCAAATTAATATGCCATGAGATGTTTTTAATAGAGTATATGAACAATGTTTTGCTGCTGTAACTATATTAATTCAATAGACATGTGAATTAAATGATCAGCTTTCACTATGATGTATGACATGTGCTATCCATGCAAATCACAAGCACTTGTAGTAATTTTAATGAATTCAATAAATGCATCTAAAGCATTCAAGCAAATTTTTGTACATAAGACATAAAAAAAAAAAAGCCTATAGATATATTTGACAGATAGTTTTCACAGATGTGATTAGAAATTCCTATGAGTTGGAAATCATTTATGGGTTAGTTCTAAAAATAGAACGTATGATCCTCAATACAACTATAAATTTATAAAGCATATTAGCAAAAATATTCTAAAAGCTAGGAAAAATATAAATTATATAAGCAGTAATGGTTTTCAGAGTCCTGGCACTTTTCATCTAATGATTACATAATACTTTTAGATACAATTCTATTTTTTTCAAATATATTAAATATAATTAAGGATCCTCTCATCATCAATAAGGCATTATATTTCATTGCAATTACCTATGTGTACATGTTATTAATATTATGATAGAATAGATTGTTAAAAATGTGCTCCTATATGATTTATTAAGGCTCTAAATCAACATAATATTTGAAAAGTTAAAGCTAAGACGGGGATCTTATGCAGTCATAAGAATTAAACATATCAGTTCATTGAGAAATTTCACTGTAATCATTAAATTGTATACTAATGGTGCTTAAGCGGAGAGTAATGGTTAATTTTTTTGTACACCCCCCCCCCCCCCACAATATATCAGTTATACTAGATATTACATTTTTCAAGATTTTTTTGTAATAGATTCATGTATTATCTATTACCAGATTTATTTCACACAAAGTTCGCCTTTTATTTAGGGGTTAAATTCAATCTTTTATAGAACACTATTATTATGATGTGGAATTCTCAGTTCACTTTTCATTTAATAGGGATATAAAAGAACTAAATTAATCAATATTTATTCCTTTTTCCCTTCAATCTCTCATCAATGATCAATTGATTTTGACTTTTTTGTGGACATTAAGATGAATCATTGTGTTTCTGAATGTTATCTACAGTTCTTTCTACTTGCAAAACTTTATCTTTCTAAACAATTTTATACACTTCATCTCAACACATATTGCTGACAGTTTAACAATCTTTTTACTCGATATATGTATATATAAATAATAAATATATACATAAATATTAAAGCACTTTACTTATGTATTTATTATCTCAATGCAATTTTTTATTTTTAAATTATGGTTTAGACTGTACAAATCTTCTTCAGAGCTATAAAATATACAAAATACACAAATGTATTACTTATCAAATTATATTCATATAACAAAATTTTACATATATATTTCAACATACATTATATTAATTATACATATATAGATAGATATGTTGCCTGTTTTTTAATGATATATATATACACATTAATATTTATATAGGTCACACAAATATAATTTATGTATTTTTTTACTCAGGCAAAACTGTCCATACAGTAGTGCCAGTGAGAAGCTTTGGATCTGAGAGCACTGCACCTAGATCTTAGGATCTAAAGCAACCCTCCAGCAGCCACCTTTTATCTCTACTTAACTACAAAACTATGAGAATAAAATTGAAAACACAATATTTTCAATCTAAACTCAATAGCTTATATAGTCACATGGGTCTGAAACCAGTTCAGTACCCATACATTTTGGTGTCTTTGGCTCTTTAACAACCATAGCCACCACTATCCTATTAGGCAGGATTGGTGTTAAACCACTAAACATCACATGATCACTATTTCTTATGCTAGCACATTACTGTTATTAAAACAGGCAAAACTCTCCATAAAGCAGTGCGACTCAGTGCCAACCAGAGTAATAGTGATCATGTGATGTTTAGTGGTTTAACACCAATCCTACCTAATGGGATAGTGGTGGCTACGGTTGTTAAAGAGCCAAAGACACCAAAATGTATGGGTACTGAACTGGATTCAGACCCATATGACTATATAAGCTATTGAGCTTAGATTGAAAATATTATTGTGTTTTCAATTTTATTCTCATAGTTTTGTAATTAAGTAGAGATAAAAGGTGGCTTCTGGAGGATTGCATTAGACCCTAAGATCTAGGTGCAGTGCTCTCAGATCCAAAGCTCCTCACTGACGAAGGCCACAAGCCAGAAACTAGTCTGGGGATATTGGATAAGTAGGCACTAGATAGGAATTTTATGCACAAGCCTTCTGGCATCCATTGATTACTCTGGTTGGCACTGAGTGGCACTACTGTATGGGGAGTTTTGCCTGTTTTAATAACAGTAATGTGCTAGCATAAGAGGTGGTGATCATGTGATATTTTTTTACTCACATAATCTTTTATTTTTCAAATTATGCCTAAATTTAATTCAATGGCAATATAATACTAATGATTCAATTATTTTAAAGGCATAATAGCTTAAATAAAAAAATGTATATAATATATATAAAACTATATCTGAGTTAGATATATATAATATATATGCAAATGTAATTAATATAATAATGCATATTAAATATATATATTGTGAGTGTTCAAATTGATGATCCACACACATATATATAAAAAAAAATAACATAGTAAGCAATTCAGCATAAAAAAATTTAACGAAATAGGATTAATATTATTTTATACATTTCATATATAAATGCAATCACCATAGTAACAATATTACATACAGTTTAATGTTTTTTATGTTGTGTATATTTTATTTGTAACATATTTTAAAAAAAAAAAATATTGTTATTAAAAAAAAGGTTATTATATCAATTTTATATTTTGTTTGTAAAATATTATTTTAAGAAAAAAATTATAATCGAATTTAAATGTGATCTTCGTGTGTCTTCTTATCTATGACCTGTCTTCTTATCTATGATCTGTGTGCAAAGATAAAAAACGTCAGAAAGAGAATCTATAAAAATGACTGACAGAAGATAAAGGGGTCAGATGTCAGTCATTCTCAGTCACTCACTCAAGCAGCACACACTTATTATCCTTTGTATTAAAGGACAAATCTATTTGTTGTATCTTAAGAAAATGAACCTTTTCAATATTAAAATTGTTGTTTGTAAAACTATAAAACATGGAGTAGTAGCAGAATTATCTGCCCGTTCAATCATTCCGGACAAATTGAAGGGTTCCCAAGACTACGCAAGTAAAAAAAAAAGAAACCTATAAAAAAAAAAAAATGCTTTATAAATAAAGAAAGACAAATGGATTTCATAGACATCCTCCCACTAACCAAATGGACAATTACCTAAACTTGTTCAAATAACTACCTCTACAGAATGGAAAGAGAAAAAGGAAATTTTTAATGAGTATTGCAAAGTTTACAATTACTATTTACGAAAACCTCTTTACACTATAAATGAAGCAATCGATAGACTAATAAAAGTGAATGGACAATTTATATATAGTATGATTATTTTTTTTTATGAAAAATATTTTTAATTTTTTTTATATGTAATACTATATGATTTTTTTTTTTTATTATCTAAAGAAATATAATTATTAAATGAAAATGATCGGAAAGACTCAAATATAGTTATTATTTCTATTCATTTATCCTAATTATTTTTGATAAACGAATAACTTTGATACCTCATTATTTATAGGTATATTAAATTTTTATTTTTGTAAAATATCTAAGAACCTTCCCATCATTTATCTATTTTTTATAACGTTCTTAAACGATATAGAGATACATATAGCAACTATTATTTTATTTAGTCAACCAATTTAAAATATAAAGAATTTGGTATACTATCATTAATATTTCAATCTTCTTTTAATTAAATAAATTGGTAATTTAAATATCAAGACTAGTTTACTTATTTTTTTTATTTGGTTCGAAGACGGGAACTGGAACAGAATCAAACTCACTTGGTGGTGAAATAGAAGATAAGGTATATTTTGCTTATTAATATTTTATTTTGTTTCTATATAAATTTCATAGTATATTTGCATGAATATATATATCTATATATTATTATCTTTATACAAGAAATATTTATGTTTTCTGATCCGAATAAAAACTAAATAGATATACTTTATCGTTCGGTTTGGAGTAGTTGTTTGAATATTTCTTAAACTCCTATAAAATGAAGAGAATAAACTTATTGACCGATTTAATTGAATATTATTTTCATTTATAGAAATACAAATAAACATTGTTTTAATTGTTGCCAACAAATTTTTTATTCAGTTATTTAAAGTTTTCAAACAAGTTGTATTAATATCACAAGTGAATAAACACCAAGAGAAGCCGATATATTTTTAGTTAATATAATTGGACATTGTAAAATTAGAGATGAGCTAATAGAGATGATATTAAACCCAGGAAATATTTTAGTTTAAAACCTAAACGAAGCATAATTAAGTATCATTTTATTGAGAGATATTTATAAATTATTTTGAACTTATTGATAATCTATCGACGCTATTAATTTGTTTAAAAATTTAAATGAGTGTATAAATTTTCAAAGTGTATAAAACTATAAAAAACCAGTTGAGGCCACGAAAATTATTAATTATAGGTTGAGGTAGAAAGATGAATCGCTTATTGGGTATTATCTTTATATTTGCATTTGCCATGGAAACAATTGGGGTGGGGTTATTATTTTGTTTTGTCGTAAACTGTATGCAACCAAGTTTTGCAAAGGCATACAGGACTAGAAAATATCCATTAAGTAAAGCACCAGGGAAAAAAATTATATTGTTGATTTTACATAACAACATAATTTTTATTATATTAGGAATAATTTTGTCTTTCTCTTTATTTAATTTTGTTGTTAGTTGTAGGTTTTGTGGAGAAAAAGCAAAATTCTTCTTTTTTTTTATTTTAATATTAAATAAAAAAAATATAAATTAAAAATTTTTTTTTTTTTGGATGGTTTATTATAAGGAGAAAAAAATTAATATATTTTGAATTTTATAATTTAATATAAAATAATTCCCAACCCCACCCACCCCCTCTTCTTTAAATTTGAACCAATTTGGCTTTTTTTTTAGATGTAAACCACCAAACCCTACAATATATATAAGTTTTGTTTTATGTATTAAATTTGATTAATTTATAGTCCTGAAGTCGAAATTAAGCATAAAAATAAAAAATTGTGTTTAAATAATTGCACAAATGGTTTATTATTTATATACTGATTATAATATAATCATTGAAAAAAAAAAAAAGGAAAAAGAAATAAATCATTTGTATAACTTCTTTCATAGAAGATTCAATAAATACTTTTTTTTTTTTCATAGTTCTCATTGTTAACTTCAATAATAAATAAATCTTTATCATTATACCCTAACACTTATTATGCTTTATAAATTGGAATTTTGAAAAAAAAAAAAAAACCTTTTTGAATTTAGAGTGTTTAATAATGCATATCAAATGTTTTGTTTTTCTTTTATTTCAAAAATTATAAGTTACAACCATATCTTATATTCATACGGGTACTTTCTTGTTATTTGTAAATAATTACATTAGAGGAAATATAGATAATCATGTACTAACAATAAACTATAATTTGTAATAGTAACAAAGTTGTAGACGTCCATTACTTTATACGTGTAAACCTGATCAGTACTTGTCTAGGATTCCTGAGAGTATTGTCTCTACCTTATCACCGGGCTGCATTAAGAAAATTAATTCTTGTGAGGTTAAGGGAGTGAGTCATTTAGATGTGATCTAGAGGGGTGTGTAAGATTCAAACCCCTTTACCTATGTCTCTGGGTTGGGTTAAAGCAACTATACTTTCTGACCGTTACAATATATATTGACAATGTAACCAATTCACCGAACAAACAAGTTTATATTCTTAGCGTTACATATGTAATTAATTGTAAAATCATTTACGTGCTTATTAAAATCATTAATGATTAATAATACAAGAATTTAATTATTTTCTAATTATTTAAACACTTTTTTAATATAATATTATTTTAAAATTATACAGATAGGTTTGGTATGGGAAACAAAACAATGAGGATTCTTAAAAACTTGAATGAATAATCAAAGATTATCCAAAAAAATTTGCCACAAAAAAAAAAGTCTAATTTAGAATGAAAATTTTATTATACAGTGTGCACTTTGGCTGAGAGATTTATGCAGTGTGTAATCCACTGTTAATATCATTAGTTATATAAATACAATTCGTCTGCAATTAATACTGGGACATAAAAATATGATAAAGATTTGTAAGACATATAAACTATTTAAAATGCAGCTACAATGTGATTACGACAAACTATAACAGATAATTAATAAGATGGTTATGATTAAACATATATTAAGAATTGATAAATTTAATATTAAGTAAATGAAAATTATTAAGGTAGCTATGCAGTCATTATTTCTTGTAATTATAAATTTTTTTAAAAAAAGATACTAGAATTTTCCAATAAAACTGGTGTAGAATTCTTAGAGATATGATTAATGAAAGTTTTTATAAAATTGAAACAAATAATTCATTATTATAAAAAGAAATATATTCATTGTAACATAAGTTTACTAACAGTATACTCTTATTTCATTTTTTATTTCCAAGTGGAGTGAATAGTGAAAATTATATATGCAAATGAAATCATTTGAAGACTACCCCTGATTCACCATTAACAATTAAATATTGTAATATATCAAAACCTCTTCCATTCCTTTTGTACTTCTATTAAATCTTCACAAATAATAATAATAATAATAATAATAATACTTTTCCGAATACAATTTCCATCATGCTTTATTTAATTTATAACAGTTTCAACTAGTTAACAATTTTCATCAGATATTTTAAAAAAATTTTCTGTAATCCGTTTCCAAAATTACAAACTAACCAAACAAAGAGGTTGGTGCAGATATATAATAGTTAATCAAAACTATTATGAACAGCTGATAGGAAAATTTATATTTATAATAAAATCAAACTGATAATAACTTTATTTTACTGAACTATGCCTTACTCTCTATTTTTATAAATTACAATTTTCATTCTTAATATTTACTAAGGCAATAAACCTAAAGCATGTGCGCTTGAAAATGTGATGGTAGGGACCTCTACAGGTCTTAACCACAAGCTTACGCATTGGAAGAAAAGAGGGGAATAGGCAGACCAATGAAATGAAAGATGCATTATTAATGTGTACCATTCAGAATTTCAAATTTACTTTTAAACCACATGCCAAATGTAATTTATTTCATTGGAATTAATTTTAAAGATACTTAAAACGCATCTATTTATACAGTATACACATGTATATAACATTAAGAGTGATAATTTGTGTGTGTTTATATGTATTACCTCCTGATCTTCTATAGATAAATCATTCAGATCTGCTGGTAATAGTATCAGTAATGCACCAGCAGAATTGCTAATTAAATCTCGATATCGTTCTATTGTTAAATCATGAAGCTTTGCTAGAATACACCGTCGCGGCATTTTAGATTCTAATGACCTCGCTTCCATGTTCACCATAGCTTGCCGGCAACCTTAGAAAAAAAAAGGTATATTTTAATTGACTGAGTGTAAAAAATTCCATTTTTATACATTTAGTAACATGACATGCATAGTTTTTTGTTGTTTTATGATCATAATATAACTTTATTTACATATAAAAAAGGAACCATAATTTTTTATAAAAAATACACATATAATGCCTCAATATTATCGTTCTTAAATCCAAAAAAAGGGCTATGTCTGTATTAATCACAATACTATTTATTAGTATTGGACATCATGCGTCCTTTTATGTAAAGTTTACAAATTAAGATGTAACATATGACGAAACATTAAAATCACTTTAGTTCCTGTAAAAGCTATATGAATATAACTGAAGGATGTATTCTAGTCAAGTTGTTAGCCGAGATATCACCACAACCGCTTTGCAAGCAAGGAGTTGGTTGCAGACAGTTGTGGGTTCGCGTTCCGGCGATGCTATGACATATGAAAAAAAAAGATGTATTCTAATTATTATTTGTACTGTTGATTACTTTAATATTTAAAAAGATTAATTTAATTTGGGAGATATAACTGTTTACCTTTTTTTTTTTTCTTCCACTATTAATGTAAAAATAATCCACATGGTATTTTAAACTGATCAACAGTTTCATTCAAGTAATAATTTTTTTTTAAACTCCACATCTGGAAAACAAAACACTAACTTTTAAACATAAGCTCATCACTCCAATTTTATTAAATCACGCAAAATAGTGAGTGAATATCCTTTGACAAACAATGCTAATTCAAAAAAATCATTAATTATTTAGTTTTCTTCGATATCCATTTCTGATGCCTAGTTGGTGAAATTATTATCTGCAATATATAAAATTGTAAAATGAAAACTGTTTTTACTAAGTTCTTGTAAAATTTGTTTAGAATAACAGAATATTTTCATCATATAGTTCCAAAATTCATTTTGAAAGATGATTTCCCTTCATTAAGCTTTATTATCTGCATTTTTTTTTTTTCAAATAATATAGATGCTTAAACTAGCTTAATAGCAATTGCTGTCCAGAATTTTCAAGTTTGGGGTATGCCAATCTCATCTCCTAGAAAATTTGTTACATTTTGAACAAGTATCTACTCAACAAACAGAAGATAATAAGCTCAATTCTACTCTATTGCATTTGAAACAATGGATCTCTGACTCTTAGAATAGTTTTGGTTTTTTTTTTCTTCTGTTATTTATTGGGCATTAGATAAAATAAGATTCTTCATTTGAACCCTAATAAATTATACTTATTAAATATAAAGCATTGTATGGTAAAAGCTAGTGGAATATACAGGATTTTTCCCTGGATAAATAAGTTTGATTTTTTAATCGTGTAATAGATTGTGATGACACTAACTCATTGGTTATTATTAAACTAAAAAAATTACTCCAGTAGATTAAAATATTTCTAATATTTTCCATTCTTTTTTACATATAAGTAGATATTTGTATGTAATTTCCAGTTATGACAACTTAACAGCCGCTGTCAAGTCACTATTATAATCCTTATCCTTATTAGAAAACCAAACAAGTACCCCAAATATGAATTATTCTTGCTGGGTTTAAATACCTTTTAATCATAGCCTTTATATCTTTTAGCTTTAACTAGTTTTAATATCTTGCTTTTAACTAAGTTTAATATGTAAACTTTAATAAGCATATTATTAAGCTGAATACATAACTTCTTGGTTATTTTATGTTTAATACTATCGGAAAAAAACGGCCCTCCAAGCAGAGGGGAGAATACCTTTGATAACATAGCCATCAATGATACCCACGGTCAGATTGAGCTTTACAAAGCATAACACAATCACATTTCCTGACCATGACCCACCTCGACTGCTGGAATCAAACCCCTGCCATCCAAAGCATTTTGTTTTGAGGATCAAACTCAGGCACCAGCCAACCATGTTATATAGTCAGCATGCCACAAACGACAGGCACACAATCCATCACCTGACATATCCCAGACTAACTCATACTCAGCACATTTAACTTAACATGTAACATTGGCTTCGGACGACAGGAACACAATCCAGTGCATGACATATTCCAGGCTAGCTCATAGTTTGTATCAGGGTCGAGCACATTTAACTTAATACATATAACATTTACAACTTGAAATTAATGATGACGCAGTGACGAAAGAGAGAATAGGCCAAATAATATTTAAGCAAACATTAATATTTATTTAAGCACACACATATCTAATATAATATAACAATATAATATTTTACATAAAAAAGTATAAGTGATTAGTTTCAGGCTAAATAATAGTCCTTTGTTAATTAAAGTTCATTTAAAATAAATATAAAGTGTCTATAAACAAGTATCAAAATACTTTTACCTAGGAGTTTTCATGATTTTCAGTTTCCAACCGGTTGGCTTATTAGTCTCCATCAATGTTTTCAGGGCTTGTTTACCATTCCTTTGTCTGGGGAAGAGAGAGGGAGTTTGCTGCAGCATCTATTCCACCATTTTGGGATCAGTTTCCAGTGAGTGTTCAGGCGGGACAGCCGATTTTGGGAGGACTTTGGTGCCCGAAGCCCAGTCGAACATTTACTAAATGGTCTAGCATCGCATGTTGTTAGATCTGCAACTTCTGCAATATTTTCTGCAGCAGTAATAAATGGTATCTCTAGAGCAACGAATAATGTAATGAATCATCACAAAATGCAGACAGCGAGTGACTTACAGACTCAAGAGTGGAATGCTCTAAAAGATTTAAGACCAGACTGAATAACAATAGACAATTGCGACTTTATATACTTTTTCTCTCATTGTTTCAATTCCTTATCATGGGTTTTTAATTTTGATCGTAACTTAAATCTGTTTTTAATTTATTTTTACATTTCTTTAATTTAATTGATTTTTTCACATTTTCCTTAATCTAATTGATTTTTACATTGCACGTTACCTAATCTTTTTCTTAGATTAATCTACTATCGCTCTTAAGAGATAGTTTACATGTTTTTCTTTTAATTAATTCAATCAGTAATCTTTTAAACTAATTACATTTTCGAAAATTTTTCTTTTACAAACTAAATTTTATTCTGAATTTTTCATATCTATTTATTTTTATATAATTCACTTTCTTAATTTACAAAAAAAAGTTTTCTTTAAAAAGGAGAGTTTTTATATCTTTATTCTCTTTTAAAAAAAATATAATGCAATCTTTTTTAATTTTTACAAAACATTTTTAAAAAATCTACTTAACTAATTATTTCTTTAATGATTTTTTCAAATAAATTTGAAATTTTTTTTTAAATTATGAATTGTAAAACGTAATGCAGATATATGTAAGTTTTATAATACATATCTCGCTAGCTACAATATATCAAATGAAAACATGGCTTCTTTTTATATTGAAAAATTACATGTATAATATTGGAAAACACTATATATATAATATATATAAAGGACTAATAGGAATATACTATTTCAATAAGTTCAAAAATTGGTGACTTAGTGATTAATAAATTCTTTGCAGATGAAGTTATTACAAATATTTTTTTTAATGATGGTCTCCACATGATAAAATCTTTTGGAAAGTTAACATTGAGTAAATATTCGAATTAAAGCTAGGTTGGCTAAATTTTAAAAAAATTATTAACGCTTTGCTATTAAAACTACATGATGATGTTAAATTGCTTTAATTATTTTCATATTTTCCTTTATAAAAGCATTGTTTAACTTAATACTTAAATAAATAAAAGATGACCTATTTTAAAATGATTTATTATGCACGAAATGCATCTTGGGGGTTATTTGTCTTTTATTGTATCTTTATTTATATGAAATTATTTATGAAATAAAAAGGAATGGAGAAATATGGAAGTTGTCTATCTATAAAAAAAAAAAAAAAGATTTATTACCACTATTATTGGATGGATCGTTTGCATATTTTGGGTTAGATTTAATTCTCATTATATTTTCTCACTAGTTTTTTGACAGAGAAACTGGCCTGTTGTATCTGAAATATTTGTCGTCCCATCTGTTCTGCCTTAAAAAATATTGTTTTTTTTTTTTAGTTTTCTATATTGTTTTATGTTGTCCCTTTTGTTTTTGAAAATTGCAATATATAGACAGTAAGGTTTTTTTTTTACATAAAATTAATTTTTAGAATTTCAGCATAACATTTCTTTGGGTGAATTTACATTATTTTTGCTGCTATAAAGCAATGAAGAAAAAATTTTCATTCATCACTTTAAAATTGGCAAATTCTGGTAATACTTTCTCATTTACTATTCCTTTTTTTAGGGGGGTGGGGGTGGAGAAGCCTTTGCTTTGAAATGAGTTGCCTAAAATCTGTTTTTCCCTTTCATCTTTATTAGTAAACATTAAAAAAAAAATCAGAAAAATAGATAATCTCTTATATATCTTTTTTTATATCTATCCCTTGAGTGAAAATTTATAAATGTTTTTTTTTCCTTTCAAAAGTATCTTTCCTATTCAAAATATTTAGCAAAGTAATCCAAATAATCCTCATGGATCCTTCTTCCTCTTTCTATATTACGATCCAGATGCATCTTTTATATTTCTATTTTTTCCAATTTCAAATTGCTTTGTAGATTAAAAAATAAAATCAAACCATGCACATTTTTTAAAATATCCATTTAAGATTCTCATCAAAGCATTTGCAGTATTCTAAAGTTCTCACTCATAAAGCCAAATATAATAGCTTTTTTCTTTAAAAAAAAAAAAAAAAAATTCTATTGATTACTCTTCAGATTCATAATGCATTATGGTTTACTAATTTAATTAAAATTGCATCAATTTTCTAGGCTTTGTCAAACTGCATAGTAATAGCTGTTTCATCTTCTTTCATTACTGCACAACATAACTTTATTATCTCCTTAACTTTCTCAATATAGATTAAAATTATGTCTAGCATCAAACTACATATAAAATAATTTACTTCTTTCTCAATATATCCACTAATATAAATTCCTCAATCAAGCACATGTCTTTGCAATTTATTGTATTCGATTTTTACATACTCTCTTAAATTTTTATATTTGTTAAGTCTCCTAGATATATTTGAATTTTTTCCATAATTTCCTCTCGGATACTTTATAAATCTTTTTTTTTTTGCCTTTAGCTCATTTCCTGACTAACCCAAGCCTTTTTAGTGCTTTGTGTTTTATTTCTTACATAATTACTATTTTTACTGCTGCATTCTATACATTTTTTTTCAATATTTTTGTTTGTAATTTTTAACAATATACATTTATTTTCTTCTTCAATAAATATGAAAATGATTCCCTAATATCACTATTTAAATTAAATTATTGATGCAACATTTTTTTTTTTTTGGTTCAATTCACCTTAATCTCTTAAAGGTTAATTTCCACTCCAACTAATTTGCGATTAAAATCTACTTGAGTTTCAAGGTATACACACCCACACGCTTAATATTATTCTTAAAACTCCTCGGAAACATTATATAATTTAAGTGAAATCATTTTTATACTTGAAGTTTTCCCGATATAAATCATAGTCACTGGTATCAGTTTATTCTTTCTACAAAAATCCTATTAATTTTTTACATCTAATGTTTAACTTAATTCAAAATTTTCAACAATCTAACCTCCTTTTCTTGACCTCCGACAATATTCTAAATCTCCAATATGATTATTATCATATATTCTTTATACACGAGATTAAGACTGTAATAATATTATGAGTACATAGTGTGCAAGTGTTGGATTTTTCTTTGTGATTTTACAATAGATTTATTTGTTTTTTAAAATTTAAAGAGCTAATTTTATTTGCAATTAAAATGGCATTTATGCATTTTATGATATTTACCTCATTTTTTTATCTTGGGGAAATGATGTTATTATTTATCTTTTCAAAGAAATAAACATAATTTTTAATACCCTTTTCAAAAACGAATCAACGGGGATATTCGTGAAAGGTAGCACATAAAAGAACTTTTAAGAATTTGCAGACTCAAATAATCATTAATATAAATAAGGTCTAATATTTGCATTAACAATAGTACTAGACTACTTTATGCCACTTTATTCTGAGCCATATATATAAATATCAGTAATCAATTGAAGCAGTAAATCTTAGCTTAAGATTGTGTTTCATGTTTCTACCTACTAACCCGTATTCAAACCCCTATATCCCATCCCGCTCCTTTTTGTTGTATATATATTTCATGTATATATTTGAGATACGCGCCTAAATTATAAAATTTAATGTTTCAATAACATGTTTTAAAATTATTATTAATTCTTTTTATTAATTATTAGTTCTTTTTATTAAAGTATTATAGATGCGGCTCAAATATATACATAGGAGCAAAACTTACTAACAAAATATTGATGTTTTTAAATATTTATTATATGTCATTTTTGGCTTTTTCTTTTTAAAATGCTTGTTTTTCTATTAAACTATATATTTTTTTATAAAATCCAATATGGAAGATGTGACTGTTGTAATTGTCCAAAAATAATTAAAGGGAGGTATTTTTTAATTAAAGTTTTTCTTAAAATAAATGGGATTAAGTAGATTAGGGATTTTCTTTTGTTGAAAAACATGTTGTTAAATCTATTTCTAATCTGGAAATAGATTTGAATTTATTTTGGACGTTATCTTACAATTGCATCTTCAAAAACAACTGATAAAAGAAAGAATATAAAATGACTGAATTTTGAATCATAAGGGGATTAACTACTATTGAAAGAGATTAGCTACTCTAGTGAAATAATTGTTAACATCGCGGTGAAACTTAAAATGATGTAGTAGTAAATCCATCATTTCCTGACCCTTGTGGGTCGTTTTCCACTGCTATAATATTCTGCTACATTCAAGTGAAGTAAAGGCCCGATGGAGAACTTTAATAATGCTAATAGAAACTTGCTGTCATTAAGAAGAATTCATTTGGATCATCAATTCGCCGTGCACGTGCCAATCTTTAAAATGGATTCTTAAAATTGCAAGGTAAATTTCCAAGCCGCCACCTAATAGTCAATTTAGTCTAAATAATCTATCAAGATCTCTTTTCATGTATTCCTTAACTTTGCCTTTTATATATATCTGTGAATGTAATTTTGCTCTCAAAAGATTTCTTTATATCTAATCCTACCTCATATGCTTTTAACATTCCTTAATTTCGGTGTGGTCATTTATTTATATATATTTATTACTTGATTTTTTATATATGTTTTTTTTATTAATTTGCCAATCTCAAAGCAAACTGGCGAGTTTAATTTATAAAAATCTTTTCTGTCATTTTTAACTAAACCTTCATGAAAAGGTTATTAATGTCCCCTTAAAATATATATGTAATACATTGTAAATTAATACGTTCGCCAGATTGTTTTATGAATCAACATTTTAGGTGCGTTTTAATATAAAAATTGATTTGTTTAACTCTGAAAATCCAGAACTCAAGCTAATTAACGCTCTGAAACATTGATTTTATAATTATTTATTAAATTCTAAAAAGGTGACTTAATCGTTTTATATATATATAACTGCTAGTTATTTTTTTTATACTCTTAAAATATATGCTATGTATTCCAGTTACTGTAAAATCCACGAAGGTGAGATTGAATTATTTTAAATAGTAGGAATGGGAAGGGGGTGAATCTTAATGTCTCTTTTACTTAGTCAAATCTTAACGTATATTTTATTAATTTGAAATCTAAATCTTAATGTTTCTTTTGCTAAATAAAATCTTCAAGTATATTTTAGTAAATGAAATCTAAATTTCTCTATATATATTATAATTGCATGGTGTATTATAGTATTCAAACAAGGGTCATTTATTTTAAAGCTGTAAAATTTATTCAATGTTGTTAGAGACATATATCATTACTGCGTTTCTGTCATTTAGCCTATCTTTGTGTATATATATATTACGTGCTTCTTAATCTGGGGGTTAGATTTCTTCTCGTCTTCGTATAAAAATGCCTCTAGCGGTGACCCCTAAGACTGGCACATGCTATGCATATTCTTTCTTGTATCAAATGCCTCTGGCGGTGATCCCCTAAGTCTGGCACATGCTATGCATATTCTTTCTTCATATAAAAAGGGCACTAGCGGTGACCCATAAGTCTGGCGTACGCTATGCCCATCCATTTCTTCGTATAAAAAGGCCACTGGTGGTGATCCCCTAAGTTTGGCACACGCTATGCCCATCTATTTCGTTTTTCATCCAGAAGCACGACCTTTTTTCCTCTTAGTTATTTTAGGCTATTATGTCAGCACCGCAAACTTCTTCGTATTATTATTATTTCTTTTGCTTCATGACCCAGTTTCAATGCTCTAATATTAAAATTAAGCTTTGCTTAAAAGATATATATAAATGCCAATTACTTCTATTTATTAATTAAGTTTATTTCAATCATATACAATCCTACCTTCGTAATTTATATATCTATATTTAAGTGTACCTATATGCCTTGGGGAAAATAAAGCGTTCGTCTTTCTATTGTTAAAATAATTTCATTAAATATTTTGTCATAGTTCAAATATAATTTTTCAACTGTCTTTTGTTTATTTTCATGATCTCAGTGGCGTGAAAATCTTTATATCATATGTATAATGAATCTCAGAACGCTCCCCTAAATATATGTTAGTCACCATGTTTCAGAACCGTAATCCAAAGTGTTAATAGCAAATATTATGTAATTCCTTTTATTAACTGATTGGCATTTTAATATTAGACCCACCAAAGATGTGTGTTTATTTGTAATATATTATTTAGCTAATAAAGAGCATATAAGAACTAATAGCGTGAATGACACTATGTAATCGTTTGCTCATTCACGCACATACTAATATAATTTATAAATGTATAATAATTTGTTAGATGGATAAATGTATAATAACTTGTGAGCATATTAAAATATATTTTATTGTCTAACTTATCTGAGTAGTTCGAATTCCTTCTTTTGCTCCATTTCCAAATGTACAGCCTAAGTTGATATGTATTTTAATATAGTCATAGTTAAGAGATGTCTCATTGTCTTCTCCGCTCTCCTAGTCGGCCGGATTTAAAATTAATTCTCATGTGCCATCACTATTATGTTATTCATTAGGTGTTAGATCTGGGACTTATGGAGTGGGTTCGAATCCAGGTTGGTCCCTTACCCAAATCTTGGGCTGGACTGGGTTTGAAGTACATTTTGTGAGTTCCAGCTCATGTTAGATGGATAAACATGTTTTGACCAGTACACAATAAACATTAGATAGTAATTATAACTTTAATCTCTAATTAATTTCTGCTAATAAATAATGGAAGGATATATGAAAACCAATGCTTTACATTGACAATGACTAATAGCAAAAAGTAGTCTGATCTAGTTGGCACTGCCATTGTGCCTCCAACGGATTATTTATGTCTATATAAAGGGTTTTGAAATTGAATAATGCAGGATGGATAAGTCAAAAGAAGTGTCATCTCATAATTACAAATAATAATTATAGATCTTACGTTTTGCCGTTTAGTGCACTAATTAATTGCAATATTTTGTTATAACTGCTGAATTTGTCATTAAACAAATTTATTTACCAATGCTGACAAGTAGCAATTGACAATAAAAATACCAAATTAAACATCTTCTTCTGACAAGAATATTCCGTATTTTGCTTAATAAAATTTCCCAACAACTTTCATGGCAAATTATATTTGTTGTATAATTTACATGCTAAGCTTCAAATGATTAATTTTTCTTTTGTAAGCTTGTGGAAATAGTAAAAAATTTTCTAGATATAATAAACACCTCCACACTTCCCCATTCTTTTCAAATTCATATAAATAAAGATATAATAAAAGACAAATGATCCGCAAGATGCATTTCATGCTGAACCAGCACTCATCAGTTGGCCCAGGTCACTATCTCTCATATATATCTCTATTATATGCAAAGTATTTATCTAGAGTAAATTGTTACATTTTCATTTACCATTGTCAAACTCCTTCCACTCACAACTTTGATGCCATCCATTTCGGATAAATACATTAATGATTATTACTAATCATTTTCAAAACTAGAGATTATCTCTAGCACAGATATAAACTTTAAACCTCAGTTAAAAATTATTATATCTGATTTTTTAAATTTACACACACGGAGTTATTCACCTTTCTCTGTCCCGTATGTAATATCTTTATAGATATAATAAACATCTCCATACTTCCCCATTCTTTTCAAATACATATAAAGATATAATAAAAGACAAATGACCCCTAAGATGCATTTCGTGCTGAACCAGCAAAATTTTTCTCTTAAATAGTTACACTTTTAGTATATTAAATGTTAATCAATTTAATGTTTAGAAATTATATACATATATTATGTCAGTGCTTCGCCCATTTCAATCAAATATGAATAAACAAGTTTGAAGTAATTAGAAATTAAAAAATGCAATAGCTAGATTATGGATATAATCATGAAATATATATCTGGCAAAAAAAATACAACACACTTACACATCACATATATGTATAATACAAATGTTAGTTTTTTAATAAAGATGCTGCAAGGGAAAAGTCTTCAAAAAGGACATGGGTCAGTATTTTCCTAAATAAAATAAAATGTGTATTGGAAACATACATTAATCATTTTTGTGAAAAGTTAAAAATATAAATATTCACCATTTGTTAACAGTGATTATAATTAAAAGGAATCAAACACACATCACCAACATTATTATGGCAATAGGAACAGAAGTTAAAAACAAACCACTAAACTCTTCAGTTTAAAGTATATAAAAGCAACTCTCTACTTTAATGCCATCTAGTATAAGCTCAATTAGTAAATGCTTAATAGATGCATATAAAATCCTCATCCTTAGTATTTAAATCTTCATCCCGATTGAAAAAGGCAAAAACCAAAAGCCAATTTGAGAATGGGGATTTATATGCATCTGTTAATACGATTGCTCAACTTTCAACTAGATGGCACTGAAGAGTGCTCATCTTGAGAATTAAGAGTGATATTGGACTGCAGAAAATTGCTAAAAAAAGTAATAAACAGACAATTATATTCCAAAAAATTATAAATGGCCACATGACAAGAATAGAGAGAAGTTTGAAGAAGTACATGGAGAAGAGCAACTAGATATAAAATCTAGATTAAACTCGTAGACTTCACCTTCACCTGCAGGAGAGATTGAAAATAATGCAAGATTGAGCCTAACTCCCTAATTATCTATGATGCTATTAGACAATGCAGCAATTTTTAACGTTAAATTTATAAATATTTAATTATATCATGAATTTAAAAATTGATACTCTTTTACTACCTAGACACAATCATTATTGAAGACTGATTTTTTTTTTTTTTACTGTAACAAATACGTCAATCAGAAATAATTTTATAATCTCTAACCTAATAGCTATTGATTAATAATTATTAACATTTATTATTTGATCAGCTATTTATTATGAAAAAATATAAGTATAAAAAATAAACTGTTCATAAATTTATATTATAGTAGGTATATGACTGTTTATATATAAAAGTGATTGCAGAAAGGAGTTTGCAATTAACTGAAAGGAGACCCTTTGATTCCTCTTGGAGGGCTTAAAGGAACAGAGCAGGACAAAGTCCTAATATCCACTCCATACACTCTTGTTGTAGCAGCTGTTATTACTATGTGATTATTCATATAGTATACGAACATGGCTGCTCATCAACATGCATTAGCCAGCGTGGTGAGTTTATTGGCTTTATACCTCTGAGTTTAAGATCAAGAAACACCATGGTCTTTCTTCTCAGTTGCCTGATAAGGCAAAATGAATGTTTGTGTAAATAATATTTTTCCCAATAGATATAAACAATTATGACAGACAAAAATAAATCATGGCCCTTATTCCCAAGAAGCTGTAAAGTCACGAACAAAGACAGCAGTTGGTGGCTGAAGGCGGAGGGTGCTAAGAATCCCCTGATTGCGAACTCAGTCTGCCACATTTGATGACGACATTTTATTTAGGCATTTATAACTGCAGATCACTTTCAAATGAAGAATTAGAAGAAGAACTGTCTTATATTAAATGGGACATTATTGGACTTTGTGAAGTTAGAAGAAAAGGTGAAGAAACAATTGATTTAAAAAGTGGACATGTACTCTACTATAAAGGCACAAATATTGGAAATACAAGTGGAGTAGGATTCATTATAAATAAAAAGTTGAAGAACAACATTGTGGAGATTGATGGTGAAACGGACACAGTGGAAAGATTAGTTATACAACTTAATAGCAGATACCAAGTGCAGATAATTCAGGTTTATGCCCAGCAAATTCTCATAGTGATGAAGTAATTGAAGATTTTTATATGGATGTACAAAAGGCTTTTGATAATAGTAAATGACATTTTAAAATTGTTATGGGAGACTTTAATGCTAGAATTGGTAAACAAATGAAAGATGAAAAAAAGTGCTGTAGGTAATTTTAGTTATGGTAATAGAAATGAGAGAGGACCTAGATTTGTGGAGTTTGCAGAAAAAAAAAATTTTATATTATGAATTATTTTTTTGAGAAAAATGTTAAAAGGAAATGGACATGGAAGCATCCAAATGAAGGTACAGCAGAATTGGTTTATATTTTGACTAACAGAAAATACATATTTCAAGATTGTAATGTTCTTAATAAATTTAACACAGAAAGTGATCAATGATTAGTAAGATATATGTTAATGCAAAACTAGACACAAAAATTATTAAGAAAAATAATATTTACAGTGAAACATTCTAATGAATTTAAATAAGAACTGACAAATCGGTTTCAAATATTAGTAGATTTTGAACATGATTCAGATTTGAACGAAATTTATATGAAAATAACTGATAAACTTTTAAAAACTGAAACTAAGATAGCTGGTAGAAAAAAGCAACAATTGACCAATAAAACTTCTACTGAGACTAGAGAATTTATGAAGAAAAGAAGGAATATGAAGATATACAAAAATGATGCATTAAAAAGGATTGAATATCTCGAATTTTGTAAAATGGTGCGGAAAAGAGTTGAAAATGATATAAAAAAGTATAACTGTGAACTAGCAAGGAAAGCTGCAGAAGAGAATAAAGTCTCAGGAGTGTAAAATAACATTTTGGTATTGGTAGGAAATTTATATCTGCAATAAGAAAAAAAGGTGGAATTATTACTAAAAAGAGAGATGACATCATGAAATGGATAGAAGACTTTTATCAAGAATTATATAATAATAAAGAACAAGTACCTCCTATATCTATTACATCTTCAGAATTGCCCAGAATTTTAAATGAAGTGAGACATGCAATTAAATGTATGAAGAAAGGAAGGGCTCCAGGTAATGATGGAATTATAATTGATATATTAAAAGAAGTAGGTGAAGAAATAGAAATTTTTTTAGCAAAGTTATATACCAAATGTCTAAATGATAAAGATGGGCCAGATGATTGGAAAAATGCAATATTAATATTAATAATTTAAAAAGGTGATAAAGAAGATATTAGAAATTACAGACCTATCAGCCTTTTATCAGTTTTATACAAAAATTTTACCAAGATAATTACAACTCGTCTACAGAGAACATTGGATCTCCACCACCAAGAGAAGAAGCTGGATTCAAAAGTGGTTTTAGTACAGTAGATCATATCCAGGTATTGAGAGAAGTTATAGAAAGGACAAATGAATATGAGTTGTCATTATAATTTGGATTTGTAAATTATGAAAAGGCATTTGATTCTACAAATATTTCTTCAGTGATTAAAGCATTGGATCATCAAGGTATAGATCTAGGATACTGTCATATTTTAAAGAATATTTATAAAAATGCAACAGCAACAATTAGATTACATTATGTTACTGGGAAAATCAACATTGAGAAGAGTATAAGACAGGGTCACTCCATATCTCCAAAACTTTTTACAGCAGTGCTGCAAGAAGTATTTTGTGAATTAAAATGGGAAGCTAAAGGAGTGAAAGTAAATGGAGATTATTGAAGTCATTTAGATTTTGCAGATGATGTAGTTGTTTTTGCAAATAATGCTTTAGAGCTGCAGGAATTGTTGCAGGAGTTATCAGATGAAAGTAGGACTAAAGATAAATGTTAAAAAGACTAAAGTAATATTTAATGGATTTTCTCAAAATATGAAAATTAAGATTATGACGAGTTAGAAGAAGTTAACAGTTACAAATACCTTGGTCAGATTATTAATACAGATTGAAACATAATGGATGAAATTAATCATAGAATTAAACTTGGTTGGAGTGCTTTTGGTAAAAATAACTTGATACTAAAAGGAAATATGCCTATGTGTTTGAAAAGGAAGGTTTTTAATAAATGTGTTTTACCAGTTTTTACTTATGGATCTGAGACTTGGACACTTAATAGAAGAGCAATACAGAGACATCAGACCACTCAAAGAAGTATGGAGAGATAAATGGTGGGAATAACAAGAAGAGATCGAAAACGCAATATATAGGTAAGAGAACAAACAGATGTTACTGACCTCATTGAAAAAATTAAAAGACTGAAGTGGAGTTGGGCTAGACATATTGCTAAAAGAGATAATAGATGGCTAACTGAAATCTTAAACTGGAGTCCAAGAGATTGTAAAAGACCCAGAAAGAGACCACATGTGAGATGGATGAAATAAGAAAGTGTGCGGGGATGATGTGGAGAAGATAAAGATCGAAGAAGATAGATTGAACTTGGAGAGATCTTCATCCTGCAGTGGATTGATAATGATTGACAGTGATAATGATATATATAAGCGTACTCAAATATTGTATCTAGGGCTAGCCAAAAAGCAATGTTATCCTCCTCAATATTACTTTATCCTTATAAGTTAGTTCAAATTTAATTGTCTTGTAGAACATCTTGAAGACTTGTTTAATGAGTAAAATGTGATGTCAGAGTAGCTGAAATAAATGAATGCCGAATCAGTTCAATCATCAATTTACTTGCTATTACAGAACTAACTCTGATTTTGTACAGTTGGGCATTTTAATACAAGGTTTATTCTTTCTATACATTTCTAGATGATTAACAGAAATTATGTTCAGCATGGATTAGGGCAGTGGTATACTCTGGAACTCAAAATCCAATGCATCCGGCTAAGACATTACTTCCGCTACTCAAATTTATTATGAAATCCTAAGCAATAAACCAGTTGATTGTTTTTAAAATTTTAATTGTTAATGTATTTTTTTAGCAGTCTGCACTATTGCAATTTTAAAAAGTCTATCTAAATATAGTCAAGAGATACTTGACCATTTTTCAATAAAAATAAATGAATTCAATAAAAAATATGGAATTCTATATTGCCGTTTGCTGATAAATATTGGATAAATTGAGCCCCATATCTTTTACACTAATGTATATTGAAGTTGAAGGCTACTACAGAATTTGAGATTTGATCTATGGGAATTACATTATCCGCTCAATAATACTTTTTAAAAATACTGCCAAATTTACCACTTCCTTTATTTTGTTGTAATGTCTTATATAAAGGCAATTTATCCACTCTACTTTGAACACTTTTTAGCAAAAACCTTTTATTGTATATATATGCATACATAATCTTATGTTTCGACTGTTCAGATTTGTTATATTTTATGTTGTTATTTACTTGTTTTCTATTTTACTTTATAAATTTTATTGTTTATATTTTTACGGTATTATTTATAGTTATGTATTTTATTTTATTTTGTTCATTATATCACAGCTCTGAATAAGACTGCAGGTTGTGTATGCATATATGTACAATAAAAGGTTTTTGCGAAAAAGTGTTCAAAGTAGAGTGGATAAAATACTCTAAAAAATTATATAATTTAAAGCTTACTATATATATATATAATATTTTCCAAGTAGTTGTGATCTAGCTTGAATAGACTATCTAAAAGGTAACATACAAACATATCAAACTTGGAGGTAAAGAGACTTTTTTTGGTGATAAATAAAGGTATTAAGAATAATCAGTTATAAAATGACTAGTCATATAACTGGTTCTTTATTTTTTTTTCATTATTATTATTACCATCTGTATAATTTTCTACATATTTTTTGATCAGATAAAAATATAACTGTCACTAGCTTTCATACAAATAAAATGAATTTTTTTTATCGAAGCAGAGTTTATATTTTATCCAATCAGAAATTAGTTTTAAATCAGTAAAATATCACGATTCCAGCTTACACAGTGACTTCAGCAGCATACTTTTTCCCACCATAGATATGCTAATTAGTATAAGCTTTAGTAACTAAAAGATATCAGATGATATTGCTTAATAAATTTCCATCCAGTGCTATGCTATTAAATATTCCCAAGTTAGTTTCCAGCTTATGGCTTTCTTCAACGAAAAACTTTGGATCTTAGCCCAGTGTATACCTTACCTCAACCTCTAGGACCAAATGCAGCTTTCTTATAGCGGTTATCATTTACTTCCCTGTTTTACTATCAACTTATCAGCCCAAATTGAATAATACATAAAGGTTTTCAATCTAAGCCAACTTGACTGTATAGTCATATACATCTAAAACAAGTTCAGTATCTGCATATTATTGTTTTAAGCCAATAAACATCTCATGACCACTTCCTTTTATGCTTGTGTATAACTATTGTCAAAACAGGCAAAACTCACTATATATATTGCCATACACAGCAAGCTAAAGTAATCTATGGATCCAAGGCTCCTCGCTGACGAAGGCCATAAGCCAGAAACTAGTATGGGGATATTGGATGAGTAGGCACTAGATGGGAATTTTATGCACAAGCCTTCTGGCAGCCATTGATTACTCTAACTTGCTGTGTGTGGCAATATATATAGTGAGTTTTGCCTGTTTTAACAACAGTTATACGCAAGCATAAGAGAAGGTAGTCATGCGATGTTTATTGGCTTAAAACCAATCCTGCTTAATAGGATAGTGGTGGCTATGGTTATTAAAGAACCAAAGACACCAAAATGTATGGGTACTGAACTGGGTTCAGATCCATGACTATATAAGCTAATGGGTTTGAATTGAAAACATTAAGGTGTTTTCAGTTTAAGTAAATGGAGATAAAAGTTATTTGCTGGAGGATTGCATTAGATCCTAAGATCTAGATGCAGTGCTCTCAGATCCAAGGCTCCTCACTGACGAAGGCCATAAGCCAGAAACTAGTCTGGGGATATTGGATGAGTATGCACTAGATGGGGAATTTATGCACAAGTCTTCTGGCATCCATTGATTACTCTAGCCTGCTGTGTATGGCAATATATATAGTGAATATTGCTTGTTTTAACATATTATTGTTTCAGTAGTTTTTTAATATCTCTAACCTGTGGCCAAAATTGGTAAAGTTATTAAAAACTTAGAAGACCATAATATATAAATATTGAAATGGTTTTAGATCTATATCATTATATAGGTAAGCTAGCTTAGATTGAAAACATTTATATATTTTTCAGTTTAAGCTGATAGCTTGATAGTTAACACAAAAATGATGGGTGATAAAAGAAAAAAGCATTAGATCCTAAATGTCAAAATGCACTGTTCCAAGATTCAACACACTTCACTAATGAAAGCCTTAAATTAGAAATTAGTCGGAGAATATTGGATAGGATAGCACTGGATAAGGATTTATTAAGTAATATCATCTGGAAACTATTACTCAATACAGCTTCCATTAGATGGCCTAGTTGCGTGCAAGAAAAAAACATGTTACAGAAATTACTTTTGCCGGTCAAAAAGTTTCATTCTTGTGATAGAAATTGATACCACTGCATATATTTTTAAATGTATATATTTGGATACGCAAATACTGATAAAATGAATAATAAAAAACCATGTATCATAAATGAATTTAATTCTGCGGAGTTAACACATATACAATACTAAAAATAAGAGTGAATTTCAGCTGGGAAATTATTTTTGGTGCAAGCAGTCACGAAACCCTGGGAAATAAGGAGAAAGGTGTAGTAGAGGTATATGGATTTAATAAAAATCTAATCACTTCGATATTAAGAAAGGAAATTTGAAGTGTATAGATTACAATATAACCGCATAATAATCAACAATAATTATTTGTTCACAGGTGAAAAAAAACCCACACTAAATGCTTTTAATTAAAGCAAAATATTTAATGTATTTTTTTAAAAAAAAAAAACGGGGGGAGGGCTATAAAATTTCTACTTAGCGATTGCTTTTTAAAAATATTAAGCGCAAACATAGTTTTAATAATTATATTTATTACAGCATTCGAATCACGATTTTATGTAATAGTAATTTTTAAAAAAAGATAAAAACGTTATCAATAACAACTTCACAATTTCTGAAAATGTTGTTTATATTGAATTCATTTAAGTTCTACAAATTTTGTAATTGCATCAAATTAAAATGGGACTTTTTTTCATAGGATCATCTCAAAAGCAGCACAATAATAGTAACAACAGTAAATACATAATCGGAGCTTACCATGTGGTGAACCTTGTAAATCGTAATGCTGCATCCGGTACACACTAAATTCATGTGCTCCTTTTACTGGATTTACTGGCGATAAAATAATTAAAATTGGCACTAAAAACAAAAATGTCAAGGGAAAATTCCCTTTAACAACTTCTAGTACTTCGTCCAACATAATGATATTTAGTTATTTTTTGAGTACTAAAGTGAATACCAATTCAATCCCTATCTTTATAATTACGGAAGAAAAGATGGCTGACTTGACAACAGCGTCCTCTGATTACAGTAAAATACAATACTCCAATAGTAGCAGCAATTTATAACTATGGGGAAGAAAAAAAGTTTAAAATGCCCGAATTATTTTATAAGTGGCGCAGTTAAAGAATTATACAATATTGCAAAATGCAGTATTAAAGAGGGGATAGATAAATTATAATTCATAAAAATGTGAATAAATATAAAATTTCAGTTTGGTGGGGGGGGGGGGTACGATGTGAAAAATATAACTAAGAAAAGATTAATTAAATTACACAAATGTGGCCAAATATTATGTACTTTATATATATGCAATAAAGAAAAGCGTTTCATATGAAATGTCTTAATATTAGCAAAGAAAATATAAAAGATTTGTATTAATATTGGAATAGACAGGATATGAGAACAGACTTTCACATGACCCACCACTCTCCACATTATCTCATAACACTGATACACCTGAACACACATATGTCGAAAAGATAAATAATCACCAATATAATGTTTTTAAAATAGTTATAGAAAAATGATAAGTGAAAGGAATCAACAGTTAACGAGTTTTGAAAGGTGAATGTTACGAGAAGATGTTTGAATAATAAGATTAACGAAGCATAAAATAACTAGTAAAAGGGAAAGAGATAGATTAAATATAGTAGAAATTATAAAATATTTATATATCACTGTAAGAGCAAAATGGAAAAACAAAATGTAATTATAATGGAGTTTTCTATGATTAGGGAATATCTATTGTAAGAGGATGTGTTTGTAAAAGATTGTCACCCATAGTAGATGTATAAAATATAAAAAATGTATGGAGAGAAAGGTGATACTGTAGAAATAATAAAAAATAATTTTTTGGAATAAATAACATGCAGATTGATTTAAAAAATTACATATGAATATAATTTGTGTAAGGTGTTAAGACAACAAGAATATCTAGATGAAAAAAATGTACATAACTTATGCTTTCTAAATAAAAGATTGAAGGTGATGTGCCAATTTTATGGATTATGTTTATTGAGAATGGGAATATTTTGGCATGAATAAGATTTAGATAGTTTTTTTTTTTTTTTAAATGTAATAGCATCGGCTGGGACGCGAACCCGCAACCCGTGCAAGTGCAAGGCAGTCGCACTGACCCCTCGACCACCAATGCAAGACAGATTTAGATAGTTATACATCTTAGTAATAGAATATTGACAAATACTAATATATACAATAGTATTAGTAAGAACAATGAATTTAAATAGGAAAAAGATGTGAATAAAATAAAAATAAAATGGGTCAAAGAATAACAATGATGTCTAAAAGATAAAGATAAGAACAAAAACCTATTAAAATATTTTAGAATATGTTTGAAGAAAAGTATTTGGAATATAGATTTGATACATAGATTTTTTAATTTGAATCATTTAAAAGGTAATTGAAATTTTATTGTTTGATTCCAGGATTTACAATTTGCAGATGAATGAACTATTCTTCTCTGTTCAAAGGCTGATCAACAAAATGATTTAATATTTCTTATACAATCTATATAGAATTTGTATCACTAATTAATCTCAGGTACTCAGTAATGTTTGGCTTAGATGATTATCATATTGTCAATGGGGATCAGTTTTAATGTCTTGATGCTTTTTAGGTAGAAAGTAGATTTAGATGTTGAAATGTAGTACAAACTCTAATGTGATGTTGCTGCTGCATTTAATAAGTAATATAGTATTTCATTTTAGTCACATAAACTAAAATTAGTTATAAATGTATATGGATATTATTCTTCCAAATTTCTTATATAAAAATGACATGAACCTCCTATTCATGTAATATAAAAGTACTGAAAAAGTGTAATAATTCTCAGTAATAGTCAGAAAATATGACAAATCACAAAGACCAATTTAATATTGTTTAATCTAATGATGTTTAATCTACACTTGTAAGGGCATACTGTCATTTGATTGGGCATATCGTATGGAAGAAAAATACAGATGTTCTATAAAATATGATTTTATTGGAAAGATTGATCATATTTCATTATAAAGATGATAATATTCATAAAAGATACTTAAAAAGATGAATTATCTATTGGTTTTATTGATAGCTGAAGATAGAATACAATAGAAAGCTATAGAAGCAGACAGAAGAAAACAAAGAAATAAAAGAACTAGTACATGATATATCTGAATATGTTTATAATTCACAAGTTTTTTACCATAAACATCATTTTTAACATTTTTATTTTTATAAACAGAGCAAAACTCTCCATACAGTATTGCCACCTGTGCTAAAAAGAGTAATCAATGGATGCCAGAAGGCTTGTGCATAAAATCCCTATCTAATGCCTACTCATCCAATATCCCCAGACTAGTTTCTGGCTTGTGGCCTTCGTCAGTGACGAGCTTTGGATCTGAGAGCACTGCATCTAGATCTTAGGATCTAATGTAACCCTCATGCAACCACCTTTTATCTCTACTTAACTACAAAACTATGAGAATGAAATTGAAAACACAAAAAATATTTTCAATCTAAGCTCAATAGCTTATATAGTCATATGGGTCTGAACTCAGTTCAGCACCCATACATTTTGGTGTCTTTGGCTCTTTTACAACCATAGCCACCATTATCCTATTAGGCAGGATTGGTGTTAAACCATTAAGCATCACATGATCACATTTCCTATACTAGCACATTAATTGTTGATAAACAGAGCAGAACTCTCCATACAGTATTGCCACCTGTGCTAAACAGAGTAATCAACGGATGGCAGAAGGCTTGTGCATAAAATCTCTATCTAATGCCTACTCATCCAATATCCCCAGACTAGTTTCTGGCTTGTGGCCTTCATCAGTGATGAGCTTTGGATCTGAGAGCACTGCATCTAGATCTTAGGATCTAATGCAACCCTCTAGCAAACACCTTTTATCTCTACTTAACTACAAAACTATGAGAATGAAATTGAAAACACAAAAAATATTTTCAATCTAAGCTCAGCTTATATAATCATATCCTTCCTAATAGGATAGTGGTGGCTATGGTTGTAAAAGAGCCAAAGACACCAAAATGTATGGGTGCTGAACTGAGTTCAGACCCATATGACTATATAAGCTATTGAGCTTAGATTGAAAATATTTTTTGTGTTTTCAATTTCATTCTCATAGTTTTGTAGTTAAGTAGAGATAAGGGGTGGTTTTGCTAGAGGGTTGCATTAGATCCTAAGATCTAGATGCAGTGCTCTCAGATCCAAAGCTCCCCACTGACGAAGGCCACAAGCCAAAAAACTAGTCTGGGGATATTGGATGAATAGGCATTAGATAGGGATTTTATGCACAAGCCTTCTGGCATCCATTGATTACTCTGTTTAGCACAGGTGGCAATACTATATGGAGAGTTTTGCTCTGTTTATCAACAATTAATGTGCTAGTATAGGAAATGTGATCATGTGATTTTTATATTTATCTTTTGCTTTTTCTTTCTGGAGATAAAAAGACCATAGTCACAATTCAGTGCTTACAAATTGTGAAAATGGAAATAAAATCTTATGAAGGTGGTCAGCCAGAAATATATAGATGATATAGTAGCCTGTTTTGGATTGTTCAAAATTGTTTTAAAAGTAATAATAATAATTGGTTAATAGGGAAATGCAATGATTCGATAGAATTTTATTTTAATGTTCATGTATGTGTGTGCATAGGTGAGATGTATAAACGTTCCTTACTTGGATTAAATAAATAAAGACAAATAAAATTCATAAAACTTTATTAAATTAAATTTGATCCAGGTAATGCTGTTTTAATAGAAATAAAAGGTAATGAAATATATTCCTATATCCCACTTAGCACAAGTCTTTATGTGAAAATTCACAACAACAATTATCCATTTGTAACTAATATTTTGATTTAGAATCGATTATTCACTATAACGATTGTAAAAAAAAAAAAAAAAATGATGGCCATTTTGTAAGATTGATGATGTCATAGAATAATTATTAACACTCTCATCCAAAAGCAAAATAGAAATTTTCATACTGAAACTGTCCAGTACAGAATTTATTCATAATACACACTACAGTACACAATATTAGTGTTGTATACAATATTTTGATTATAAACTTAAAATATGATTAGTGAATGTTCAATATAATATTTTATTTAATTTTCATCCAGATTTTTGCAAGACAATCAGTTCTTCATTAATGATATATCCAAAGTAAAGATTTTCTTTGTTAATGATTAGACTCCCTTCCCCCCAAGTGTGTCATTTTGTATAATAAATAATCAAAATTATATTTTAATGACATACAATAACCAAATAGACTAATACCATATTGAATTTTAAAATGTATATATTAGTTTAAAAACTATACTTTATTTAAAAATGTATATATTAGTTTAAAAACTATACTTTATTTACTCACTTTTATGGATTAAAATTTTTACTAATAGTACTTTATTTGCAGCAAAAATAATGATCATTGTATTGTAATTTAGTTATCATAATTGTTTGTGATATGTTGGAATATTTCCACCATCTATCTGTAAATGTTGAATGTATAAAAAAATTATTTTATTTAAACTTTGCAAATACCAACAACTTGTTAGAAGAAACACGCAAATAGACAACACAGGTTAGTAATGACACAACGTTTCAAGTAGTATTATTCTCCACTTTTCTTCAGGTATTGTGGGCCTGATCAATAATAGTATTAGCATAGGAGTCAAACTTGCACCTTTAGATTCTTGAATATTGAATTTAGTACAAATTCTCTAACCAACAGCTATTCTGTCAAAGGCAATAGAAAGTATAAATTTTATATATACTGAAACGATAACTTTCCAAGCCCCTATCGTTTCACCATCAAACCTAATGACACTCTCATCTGTGCTAAGTTCGAACCTATTTAAATGTTAATAAATCTAAAATTCGCTCATGTCTGTATAAACAGTATTATATATTTGCGTGCGAACCAACGCCATAATTAGATAGGATTAGTAAAATTATAGCATACTAAATTTATTTAATATGTCTAAAAATATTCGTTATATTATTTAAGTTAAGTGTAAATTATTAATTTTGTTGTTTAATATTGTAATTTCGTATGTGGATATATAATCTGTGCTATATAGAAGAAAGACATGATTTAAAATATGTAAAAGCCAGTATCTAAAAATAATATTAAATGTTTTTAAAAATTGTTAAAAGATTTCTTGTTTTAAATATGTTTCAGGGAAAAGTTTCTCGAAAATATATTTAAAAGCTATATCAAAATGTTTGTAAATTATTTTAATAAATATGTTAAAAATGTTTTCGTTTTAAAAAAATGTTAAAAAGTTGTTTTTAAATAGAAAGAGTTTCTATTATATGTAAGATTAAAAATAAAAGCTGGTCAAGTAATTAAAAGATTTTTGATTGTAAACAAGTGTCATTAACGACCACACCTGGAATTCGTAAAAAGTAAAACTAGTTCAAAATTTACTAATTAAAATCTCCTTAGATAAGAGTAAGTTATTTTAAAATCTAAATTGGACAATTGTTTGCAATGAAAAATCTTAATTATAATAGCTTATGGAATGTTTCTAACATAAGTTATCTAAGATCTGGATTATAAATTGAAAGTTATTTAATTAAATTCCTGAGTTTAGTGAGTCTTGAGGCGATAGATTCCGATAAGGAAAAGATATAAATACTCTGTATTTTTAACAAGAAAGGGGAGCCATATTGTTAGAGAAAGAGAGCCATATTGTTAGGGAGAATTGCAGCCAGTCTTCACAATTGTTAATGTTTAACATGTCCAGCTAAAAGTGGGCATCTTGTTGCTGTTACTCC